>SJYW01021238.1:1242006-1252586 GCA_006410735.1 Raphicerus campestris | reverse complement strand
ATTCATGCATTAGGCTGCACAGTTCCTGCCACCAAAGTGAAACTGATCATTCATTCATTCAAAATATGTTCTTTGAGTATTTGCTACATACCAGGTATTGTGTGTGTTACTTGGGAGAAAACAGAACAAGGAGCAAGACACAATTCTTAACCTCAAAGGGGTTATAATTGAGGAGAGGTTATGGACAAATAAAGAGACCATTATAACCAAATGTGTTAAGTCCACTGATAGCAGGAAATACAAAATGGATGTTTTAGAAGGAGGGATCCCGTGATTCCAATTTGGTGGGTTTCAGTGAGAGTTCCTGGGAGGATATCATATCTACACTGAGACTAGAAAGATGAGTAAAATACAGATTAGAGGCTGCGGTGTGTTCTAAAGAACTCCATATTCCAAGGCACAACGAGAGGCAAGCTCCAGGAGTTGGTGATGGACAGGGAAGCCTGGTGTGCTGCAGTCCAAAGAACTGGACACGACTGAGCGATTGAACTGAACTGAAGAAGAGATTCACTGTGATGGATCTGAGAATCTGAAAGCAGTTCATTCTGGAATTTGAGGGGATCAGTGGTGAGAGTTGTAACTGGGGGTAAGTGGGACTACTCGTCCTGGAAATGTTGGGTACTCGTCCTGGAAATGTCTCCTAGCAGACATTGTTGAATTCCCAGCTACCTTTTAGCTGTTCCCAAGTTCTCAGTTCCTCTCTTCCTCACGGGACGCTGATCTGAGTGGGCTTACAGTTACGGTGCTAACTCCTGATTCGCATGTAACCTTTAGGCTGTGTTCTTGGTCCTGAAGAGGAAAGGCTTATCTTATTAGTAACATGGCAGGATATTCTCAGTCAGTTGGCTGTCTGTAAATATCAGCCTTCCTCTTATCTAAGCGGGGTTTGGCTCCAGGGCAAGGAGGCTCTTATCAAGGGGCTCTTCTAGCCAGCATCTGGCAGTCTGGGGCCCTTTTAACAGGCCAAGGAATCTGAGGCCAAGGCTGGTGAGGGTCAAGTTTCACTGAACTTGGCCTTGACTCTAAGTGCCTTCTGGGAATCCTGAGCAATCAGGATCTGGGGACGTGATCACCTAATTGCCAGGCTCTGGGATGTGACCATCTATTTACCATTTCACTTTTCCTGGGACTAGAGAGATAAGTGACACATAGATCAATAAGCTGATTCATTTATTGACTCCCAGATAGTTGCTCTTTGGGCTTGTGTTACAGAAAGTTCTCTTCTAGGAGCTAGGCTGCCAGGGTGCGGAGAAAAATCTGAGGTGTTTCCAGGATCCAGAGATAGGAAAACAGATGGCCAGTTCTCTGCGTCGCCTTTCTTTTGCGCGCGAGTTAAATGTTCACTGGTGGTGGTGGTTTAGTCACTAAGTCGTATCCGACTCTTGCAACCCTATGGACTGTAGCCCGCCAGATTCCTCTGTCCATGGGATTCTCCAGGCAAGAATACTGGAGTAGATTGCCATTTCCTTCTCCAGGGGATCTTCCCGACCCAGGAATTGAACCCAGGTCTCCGGCATTGCAGGAAGATTCTTTACCAACTGAGCTATGATCAGTGTAAATGTGAATCTATATGTCATATCCAGACCCAGGCATTCTGAAAATGGAAGAGGCTGCTAGTCTTGAGTGTCCTGGGACAGGCATCAGCTGGGGCTGCTTCAGGCAGACTCAGGCACGTGTGCGTTCATGTTCAGTTGCTTCATTGCATCTGACTCTGCGACCCAATGGATTATAGCCCGTAGAGCTCCTCTATCCATGGGATTCTCCAGCAAGACTACTGGAGTGAGTTGCCCTGCCCTCCTCCGGGGGATCTTCCCAACCCAGGCACAGACATAGGGGTGCCGTAACCACGAGCTCCCTGTTGGTCTAACACTGCTCCCCAGTTCATGGTGTGTGTACTTAAGGGGGAAGAACCTGTGGGCAAGGTATTTCTGGGTTTTTTTATGGCATTATGTGTTTATGCTCCCCAAAGCAACTTTTGGAACATTCCCCATTTTATGTAATCCTCATGTTTATGTAAGGCCACTCAATTAGCCATTTGAGTACAAGACAATCGGTTTCTATTCAAAGTAAAGGAAGGGATGGTAAAACGGGAAACCTGAAGGGAGAGAGCATCCTGGAAGGGAAAGCTTGAGCTGTATATTCTGACTTTTTATAATCTTTTATTAGTTAGAATGTGGAGGCGGAGACATCATTCTCTTTAAAGGGTTGGCTTTTAAATTCCGTCTCATCCGTGAATAACTTTGATGATGCCTAAGTGGGTAGGGATAATTATGTGTTATTATTGTTTATCCAGAGAGGTGACAAGGAAGAAAACATGTCATGTGCAGTTAACCGATGAGAGACTAAGGAGGCGCTTTCTCGATTTATGAACTGTTTTCTCCTGAACAAGTTTCTTGGTAAAATAACTAAAATGACAGTGTGCTATGAAGCCAATACCCATCTCAGCAGCATTTCTCCACCTCAAGTCAAACAGGTTGTGGGAGAATTTGGCGACCTAGTGCTACTTTCATTTCTTATTCTTTTGTCTATTCTAACAATGTTAATAATAATTCTAACAATATTAAAGAGTAGCACTTAAGGCACTGATTCCCAAAGCAGATGTTCTCACCTTGGAACTTTTGCCAGTCAAGGGATATTTGGCATCGTTGGGCATATTTTGGCTTGTCTCAATTGGGGTGGAGTGTGATTGGCATCTAATGATTAGAGGCCAGTGATGCTGCCAAACATTCCACAAAGTCTAGGACAGGCCCCCAAACCAATGGCTCCAAATATCAGCAACGTTAACGTTGAGAAACTGCTCTGCCGTATCCCAATCATTCATTCATTTCTTTATTCAATAACTATTTATGGAGCGTCTACTATGTGTAGGTACTGCACTGCTAAGGATATAGCGGTTAAAATTCACACTCTGGTTTGTTGCATTCTAATAGGAGAAAAGGATAATATGAAAGATAAATAAAAAGTTGTAAGTATTAGTGAGGAAACAAAAAATAAGCTGGGAAAAGGTAGGGAATGGTGAGATGGAAGTGTTCACATGACTCACTGAGGTAGGGATATTTGTCACCATTTATGATAAGGAACCTGCATCTTGGAGAGGTAAAACATGTCGTCAGGGGTAACACTGCTCCCAGGAGATGTAGCCGAGATTTGATGGTGGATGTGTCTGATGCTTTAGAGTCTAAACGGTTATTTCCACTTGTTCTCTGAGGTATATTATTCCCAGGGGTTTCTTTGCTTCTTTTGAGGAAATTGCCCTTTTTAATTCTCCCCTTTTAAATTACAGATAACCATCTCCTGCCCCACCCAAATCCTTCATTTCTAGCATCTGTATTTCTTTTGGTTCCCTGATTACATCCTTTCCCCAGACTCCTTACCCTTGTGACTTAACAGGTTCCAAGCTCTCTGCCATTTAAAAACTAAAGTGAAAAAGTCCCCGCTTTCATTCTACAAACTCTTCCATCTGTAGCCATAGGCCCTCCTTCTCCTTTTTCATAACTTAAGTGTCTTTTAAAGACGCTCATTTATGCTGTCTCTTTCCCTTTACATTCCCCCAATTTACTTCTAAAATGACTTCTGTACTCTCCACACACACTGTTTTTGTCCAGGTTCAGCAGTGACCCCGTAGTCTCCATTTTAGTAGACCCTCCCCTGTTTGAGTGCCCTCTCTCACATGGCTTCCTCCCTGCACTCGGTGCTCATGCCCCTTATACCCCTGTGTCTAACATTCTTCTTCTCTCTTGACTTCCATTTTTTTTAGCTCTGCAAATTCCTCCTTACTCTTTGGCTTTTCCTTCTAGGTAGACTTCATGGGCTCCTCTTCTCTTTCACCCCTTCTCAAATTGGCATGCTTTTGTCTCTCTAGCTTTACTTTCAACTATGGCTTCTATTGATTTGTTGCTTAGAGTAATGCCAAAGGTATATTACACATTTGGAATCTGCTGAGATGCGAATGTGGCTTCATGTGATAAGCAGAAGATGTGCGAGAATGAGGAACACCTCTGATAGTGCCCAACCTACCCGGGATCTATACTCTTGAACTAAACTGACTGAGCATCACAGCAGGGATCCCCCTGCATCTCCCCAACCCTTGGCAAGCCTAGTTTGTATACATGAGTCTTTCTGTTACTGAAAGAGTGTGTGGTGGGGTTCAGCTGCTCTCAGCTCAAAAGTCAATCAACAGGCCAGGTTTGTGGAAAGGAACTTTTGCTTTATTTCAGATGCTGGCAACTGGTAGGGGAGAGGGTGGCAGACATCGGTCCAAAAGTCGACTGCCTCGCCCCCCTTCCCTCATGACCCAACAAGCAGGGGATGTGAGCATTTATAGACAGAGTGTGTGTTGAGGGGCACTACGTGCAGAAACGGCAGAAACATCTCTATCAGTCATCTTCCGATTGGCCATGGGTGGCCTGAGCAGTGTCATCTTGATTGTTTTAGGTACAGTTAACCTTCAATTCCATTTGTTCCCATTTCTCTGAGGCGAAGTCTCAGGATTGTTGCAGCTCATGTCCTGGGTACAGTCTGGTTATCGTGTAGTTAACTTCTCCATCAGGGCATTTTAGTATTTACAAGGCAGATCACAGGGTATGGCTTAGAATACTATCCATAGCCCTTGAGAAAGAATGAAAGGTCCTTGTGGACACTTAATGACTACTGTTTAGTCATCTGTGATTGTTTTCCTTTGTTTCAGCATTTCTCACTTCTTTGATTAAATTTATCCATTGACTAAAGTTTTCCATGAACAAAAGGCAGGCAGCAGACATGGTGGTGTGGGGCTGGGGGGAGCAAGGCCCATAGGGTCCTGCTCCATTCCAGCTCTGTTTCATTTGTTTTATGCTTGTTCTTTCAGCTTTTAGCATCTCTGTATCAGTGAAGTCACACAATATGTCTTTTTCTATTTGACTTATTTTACTTAGAATACATTCTCTAGGTCCATTACATTGCCCCAAACAAGATTTCATTCATTTTTATGACTCAGTAATATTTCACTGGACATATATACCACATCTCTTATATGGGCACAAATGATCTAATCACTCCCAAAGTCCCCTCCTCCAAATATCATCATATTGGGGTTTAGGTTTCAATATATAAATTTGGCGGCCATAAACACTCTGTCTGCAGGCCCCCTTCAACTTTCACAACACAGCTCATTTACACTCATGGTTTCATGCTCCTGCACAACTCTCCCATCTGCTTGGAACTAGCCTTCCTTCCCCACGCCTACTCCAGGCATGGACCATGGAGGTCTTACTCTTCTATCAAAGCTCACTTTGCGTGTTACTTTTGTATCCCTTGTCAGCTTTCCAGGCAAAGTACTATCTCACATATGCCCCATTGTGCACCCCTTTTCCAATGTGATTGTGCTTTCCTTTAGGGTATGGAGAGGAGGGTTCAAGAGCAAAGTTTTTGTTCTCAAGCAAACAAAGTTTCTGTCCAGAGCAACTTACCTCTGGTTTCTCATTGTGAAGTTTCTGCACTCTTTTAATTTCAGAGTATTGAATTTCTGTCACTAATATGTTGTGTGACCCTGTATATTTCACTTAGCCTCTCTGAATTGTCATTTTATCAACTTCAGTTCAGTTCAGTCACTTAGTCGTGTCCGACTCTTTGCAACCCCATGAATTGCAGCACGCCAGGCTTCCCTGTCCATCACCAACTCTTGGAGTTCACTCAAACTCATGTCCATCGAGTTGGTGATGCCATCCAGCCATTTCATCCACGGTCGTCCCCTTCTCCTCCTGCCCCCAATCCCTCCCAGCATCAGAGTCTTTTCCAATGAGTCAGCTCTTTGCATGAGGTGGCCAAAGTACTGGAGCTTCAGCTTCAGCATCATTCCTTCCAAAGAAATCCCAGGGCTGATCTCCTTCAGAAAGGACTGGTTGGATCTCCTTGCAGTCCAAGGGACTCTCAAGAGTCTTCTCCAACACCACAGTTCAAAAGTAAATTCTGTCAAATAATGCTCTTGTTATACCTCAAGGACATGTATCAAGTTCTCTGAGTTCTCCAGAGGAAAAGATGTCATAAGTCAGAGATGACATAACTTGTCATTCATTAAAATAACAATTTTTATCAAACATTTCATTCAGACCCCAACAAAGTGAAATTATTTCCAGCAAAAAAAGTCCTCCTCCTTATATATCTTTAAAGCTTGAAACCACTTATAGCTGGGCTTTGCCATGTAATTTTTTTCTTGTTCACAAGATTATCAATCATTTTTTTCTTTAAGTTCTCTTTAAATTTGTGAAAAACTAAAAATTCAGCTTTTGCTATTTTACCCTCAAAAGGAGAGTTTCATGTCAGAGACATGAGCAGATAGAAGTTTAAGATTATATGTCCTTGATCTTGATCTGAAGCTTTCTTATATTATCAGCAGTACTTACTGTCAGAACCTCGGGAGAAGTGAAGAAACCAAAAAGAGAGAACTGGAAGAAAAGAAATGTCGAGATGAATGCCAAGTACCTTTATTCACTTTATTCCTGTTAGTTTTAGAATTAAAATCATCTTTTAAAAAAATCTCATTTTGGTGAGATGGCTAAATGTGTGTGAAACGAATAATGGTAAGGGAAAATAATGGAAGAAGGGTTTTAATCAGGATATCTTTCAGTCATAACACTTCTGTGTCCCATTGACATTCCCCTGGAATATCTCCGTGAGTGGAAAACTGATGCTTAGATAATACGGGTGAGATAGTTATGAAGAGAGAGAAATAGAATACATTGATTTTATGTCTCCTGTGCTATGTGTTTATATAATTTATTTCATTTAACCTTTAACCCTTTGTAGTATATTTACCTACTTTTGAGTTAAACTAACTGGAACTCACTATACAGTTAGTAGTACATCGAGTCAAAATGGAAACCTCAGATTTTCTGACTCAAACACCATACCACACTGATTCTACTGACTATAAAAGTAGAAATAAATGTCCTGACCTCAATATTTATGGCTGAATATTATTCAGTCATAAAAAGGGATGAAATAGGGTCAGGACATTTAAACATTAAAACTGCTTTTAAAAAGCAATTAAAAAATGGAATTTAATTGCTTTACAACATTGTGTCAGCTTCTGCTGTAAATGAAGGGCCTCAGCTATAGGTACCGGCTTATCCCCACCCTCTTGGACCCCCCTTCCACCTCTCCCCCAGTCCCACTCATCTGGGTCATCACAGGCACCGGGCTGACCCTCCTGTGCTTAATAGCAGGTTCCCACTAGTTACCTGTTTTACCCTTGGTACTGTGTGTATGTCAGTGCTACCCTTCNCCCTTCCACCTCTCCCCCAGTCCCACTCATCTGGGTCATCACAGGCACCGGGCTGACCCTCCTGTGCTTAATAGCAGGTTCCCACTAGTTACCTGTTTTACCCTTGGTACTGTGTGTATGTCAATGCTTCCCTTCAGTTTGCTCTACGCTCCCCTTCTGCCCCGTATCCACATGCCCATTCTCTACAGCCACATCTCTATTCCTGAGCTAGAACTAGGGTCATCGGTACCATTTTCTAGGAAGATGTGGTACATATATACAACGGAATACTGCTCAGCCATAAAAAGGGAAAAACTGGGTCATTTGCAGTGATATGGATGGACCTAGAGCCTGTCATACAGAGTGAAGTCAGAAAAAGAAAAACAAATATTGCATATTAATGCCTCAAGCAGTTTACAATCCAGAAAAGATAATCAAATGTCTCTCTAAAAACCAAAATCAGCAGACCACATATTTATCATATTGTAAGTACTATAAAAATAATTTCATTTGCAATGATGATGAAGGTTCAGCCTCACTGTCAAGAAAACCCATTTTGAGTTGTTGTTTTTTCCTCGACAGTAATGCAGAAACATAGAGGTACTATTTTGCTAATTTTTTCCAGTAAATAATGTTAACATGTCACATGAACTTTGAAGTTACCCAGATTTAACTTCACTCGCTATGCAAATTTGGTAAAGTAATCTCTATCAGACTAGGTTTCCACCTGTTAAATTGGGAAGATGGTATTAATAGAGTTGGTGCTAGTGGTAAAGAACCTGCCCATCAATGCAGGAGATGTAAGAGACACAGGTTTGATCCTTGAGTCAGGAAGATCCCCTAGAGAAGGGAATGGCACCCTACTCCAATACTCTTGCCTAGGAAATCCCATGGACAGAGGAGCCTGGCGGGCTATAGTCCATAGAGTTGCAAAGAGTCGGACACAAACTGATCAACTGAGTGCACAGCACATAAAAATTAAAGAGCTGCCTGATTTATGCTTAGTTTTAAAAAGTGATGGCTGTGACAATTTGCAGCAGCCTTTAATGTTGGCATGTTTTGATACATTTTAATATATTTTTAAGACCTTTGGTGGTAGGTGGAAGGAATGTGGTTCGAGATGAGGCCTCTGGACTCCTGACCAGTGGTTACTGAAGAAGGAAGTAAAAGCATTCCCAGGGAGATGAATACTAGGTATGAATATTAGGCCAGCGTTCCCAGGGAGATGAAATTGCCAATAAACCTTTTCTTTCTGAACTCCGTCTGGTGGTCTCTATCGGCAGCTAGTCCGTCACAGTTACAGTCAGTCTACTATTTGCACCAGAGTGCTAAGGAATGGGGTATGCAGAGGAGAGATGCTAGAGTCAGGGAGATATCCAAAAGATGGAATCAAGAGTTTCACTAAAAAGTACTTTTCAAAATTGAGTCAAGGAACTGGCAGCGATCTCAGGGAAGAAAGCAGGAAAGAGGCTGGAGTGGAAGATAAACATGAACATTTGTTTTTCTTAAACTGATCATCGTAGTTCTTGGGCCAATTATCACACAATTTTCCTCTCTTTCAAAGGGCTAACCTTACAAAATACAAAACCACAAAATGATGTCACCCGGTATTTTCCTCTCCCTTATTTCATTCTTTAATATCAGACATTGAAAAGAGAAGTTATTTCATGTAAACCTAAGAGAGTCATAATGCATCCAAACCACTTAAATGAAGGGAAAAGAAATAATCAGGCTCCCATTATGCAAAATGGTGCTCAGTTAATTTATTGCACTGCACTGAATAATAAGCTGTTAGACTCCACATTACGTTTTTCACGTTAGATCAAATAGCCTACTGCTGCTGGAGCTTATTTCATATGGCATAAAATTTGGATATATTACAATGGAGTAGATATTAGTCCATTATAAGAGACAGACTTAAGTACTTCTTTGGTAGGATCTCTCCATTTGGAAAATGGCATGGGAGAGGAAGAGATGCAAACAAGGAGATGGACAGAGCGGGATTGATGTGTGTTGCCTATCAACCTGCTCTGCTGTGGGTGACTGCTGTTTATCACACATGGGGCTGGTGCCTTGGAGAAAAGCAGCATTTCCAGTGGGAAGAAAATCCAAAGAGAGTTTATGTTCCTTTTCAGGGAAGTGTTGACATTTTAATTACTTTCTGTTTTCTTTGGAGCTAAACTTGAGAATTGGAAGCAAGTTAGAAAAATAAAAAATTGGCTTTATTAGAAATCAGATGAATTGACATGCAGCCATGACCTGGAGAAATTCCAGATTCAGTGCTTGACAAACTCAAGTCTCCAGCAGGACTCAGAAAGCCAAAAAATCCAGCCATTGAAAAATGAACCAGACGAATTCCTGCTTGGGGAGTGTCATCTGTGAGAGCAGACTGCTTTTTTTTTCTGAGCAGTTTCATCTTTTCTGCCCTGTGGGCCCCTGTTCTTCACTTTCGTATACTTTTTCCTTTAAACTTTGGTCTCTCAGGGATTTGTGAGGATAAGTAGAACAGGGGTGCAAAGAAAATGATCTTGAAGAGTTGGAATGAGTTGTGAAAAACTGGTGGGTGGGTTTAGCATTAGTTTTTAAGATAATCAGATAACTCTTGGTATTTCATCAAAGAAAAGTGCCTGTTTTGGTGTAGGTGGAGCTGGAGTAAATGGTTTAGGGAGATGTGGTTTATTTGCACCCTCTCCTTACAAGGGAATCAAACCAGTTGATCCTAAAAGAAATCAGTCCTGAGTATTGACTGGAAGGACTGATGCTGAAGCTGAGGCTCCAATACTTTGGCCACCTGATGCGATGAACTGACTCCCTAGAGAAGACCCCAATGCTGGGAAAGACTGAAGGCAGGAGGAGAAAGGCATGGCAGAGGCTGAGTTGGTTGGATGGCATCACCGACTCAATAGACATGAGTTTGAGCAAGTTCTGGAGTTGGTGATAGACAGGGAAACCTAGCGTGCTGCAGTCCATGGGGCTGCAAAGAGTCAGACACAACTGAGCGACTGAACTGAACTGAACTCGCATCTGCCTGCAATGCAAGAAATCAGGGTTTGATCCCTGGGTCAGAAAGATCCCCTGGAGGATGGAATGGCTACCCACTCGGGTATTCTTACCTGGAGAATCCCATTGACAGAAGAGCCTTGTGGGCTACGGTCCGTGAGGTTACAAAGAGTCAGACATGACTGAGTGATTAACACTTGCACCTGTGGTTGCCGAGAATTGAATAAATATTTAACAAAACCAGTGTACCCACATTGGCTCCAGGATCAGCAAAACTAAAAATTGTAAATCAGGACAAGATTGAAGCTGAAAAATACAAAACAAAACAAAACAAAACAAA
>SJYW01021238.1:1185285-1228320 GCA_006410735.1 Raphicerus campestris | reverse complement strand
AGGCAACAAATTCCCTACATTTTTGTCTGAGAAAAATATTTTTACTTCACTTTTGAAGGATAATTTTGCAAGGTACGAATGATAGGTTGGTGGGATTTTTCCCTCAACACTAAATATTTTTCTCTGCTTTCTTGTTGCTTGCATAGTTTCTGAGGGGAAGTTGAATATAATATAATCTTTTTTTTCCTCTCACAAGTGTTTCCCCCACCCCTGACTTCTCAGGATTTTTCTTTAACATTCAGTTCAGTTCAGTCACTCAGTCGTGTCCAACTCTTTGCGACCCCATGAATCACAGCACACCAGGCCTCCCTGTCCATCCCAGAATCCACCCAAACCCATGTCCATTGAGTTGGTGATGCCATCTAACCATCTCATCCTCTGTCGTCCTCTTCTCCTCCTGCCCTCAATCTTTCCCAGCATCAGAGTCTTTTCAAAGAGTCAGCTCTTTGCATCAGGTGGCCAAAGTACTGGAGTTACAGCTTTAACATAAGTCCTTCTGGTGAACACCCAGGACTGATCCCCTTTAGGATGGACTGGTTGGATCTCCTTGCAGTCCAAGGGACTCCCAAGAGTCTTCTCCAACACCACAGTTCAAAAGCATCAATTCTTCTGCACTCAGCTTTCTTTATAGTCCAACTCTCACATCCATACATGACCACTGGAAAAACCATGCCCTTGACTAGACAGAACTTTGTTGTCAAAGCAATATCTCTGCTTTTAAATATGCTGTCTAGGTTGGTCATAACTTTCCTTCCAAGGAGTAAGCGTCTTTTAATTTCATGGCTGCAGTCACCATCTGCAGTGATTTTGGAGCCCAGAAAAATAAAGTCAGCCATTGTTTCCACTGTTTCCCCATCTATTTGCCATGAAGTGATGGGACCGGAAGCCATGATCTTACTTTCCTGAATGTTGAGCTTTAAGCCGACCGTTTCACTCTCCTCTTTCACTTTCATCAAGAGGCTCTTTAGTTCTTCTTCACTTTCTCCCATAAGGGTGGTGTCACCTGCATATCTGAGGTTACTGATCTTTTTCCTGGCAATCTTGATTCCAGCTTGTGCTTCTTCCAGTCCAGCGTTTCTCATGATATACTCTGCATAGAAGTTAAATAAGCAGGGTGACAATATACAGCCTTGATGTACTCCTTTTCCTATGTGGAACCAGTCTGTTGTTCCATGTCCAGTTCTAACTATTGCTTCCTGACCTGCATATAGGTTTCTCAAGAGGCAGGTTAGGTGCTCTGGCATTCCCATCTCTTTCAGAATTTTCCACATTTTATTGTGATACACACAGTCAAAAGTTTGGCATAGTCAATAAAGCAGAAATAGATGTTTTTCTGGAACTCTCTTGCATTTTCAGTGATCCAGCGGATGTTGGCAATTTGATCTCTGGTTCCTCTGCCTTTTCAAAACCAGCTTGAACATCTGGAAATTCATGGTTCATGTATTGCTGAAGCCTGGCTTGGAGAATTTTAAGCATTACTTTACTAGCATGTGAGATGAGTGCAATTGTGTGGTAGTTTGAGCATTCTTTGACATAATCTTTCTTTGGGATTGGAATGAAAACTCAACTTTTACATTAATTTGACATTAATTTGTTGAAAGTCCTCAGTCATTATTTCTTTAAATATTTCTTCTGTTCCTTTTTCTTACTCCTTTGGGAATTCCCATTATGTGTATGTTTTGTAATTGTATATGTTTGACAGTTGTACTTGTCTTGGATATTCCAGTGGGTTTTGTTTTCCTGTTGTTTTTGTTTTTGCTTCTCAGTTTTGGAGGTTTCTACTGACATATCCTAAAGCTTGGAGATTCTGTTGTCAGCTGTATGCAGTCCACTGAGGCCATCAAAGGCATTCCTTATTTCGGTTAGTGTTTGCAGTCTCTAGTATGTCTTTTTGCTTCTTTCTTAGAATTTCCATCTCTCTGCATACATTGCCCATCTATTCTTGCATTCTATTTTATCCATTATCCTTTGCCTATTAATCATACTTGTTTTAAAATTTCAGTCTGATAATTCCAATATCCCTGCCATATGAAAGCCTGGTTCTGATGCTTGTTCTGTTGCTTCAAACTGTGTTGGTGTGGTTTTTTTTTTTCATGTATCTTATAAATTTTTTGTTGAAAGGTGATGTGCTAGGTTAAAGTGCTATAAATAGGCCTTTAGTAACATAGTGATAAGGTGTGGAGTGGGGAGAAGTCTACAGTCTTATGATGAGGTCTCAATCTTGTCGTTAGTTTTTGTCTCTGGATTATGAATTTTGCATGTTCTTCTCAGTCCCTTCCCGGCTTAGGTGGTACAGGATGGTTAGAATGGGCTGGAACTGGTATTTTCCTTAACCTAGGCAGAAGGCTAAAGGAGACTGAAGCTGTGAATTTCCTTTCCTTTTTGTGGAAGGCTGGAGCCAGGTGGAAATAGTTATTCCTCGTCCCCCAAGGTGAGTTAGTCTCTGATAGACCCTAGGAGGTGAGGCTCTGGTTAAATAGCTTCAGCTGAGAGCAGAGTTTACTATGAACAGAACATTCTGGTGTATTTTAAAATGGTTCCCCTTCTCCAGCTCCTGCCAGAGCAGGAAGGGATTTTTCTCCAGTACTTACTGTGAGGAACTGATGATCTCCTGAAGGTAAAACCCACAAAAGTGTGAGTGGGTCCCTCTGGAGTTTTTAATTCCTCTGACCTGCCCACAATTGGCCTCCAGTGATTTGTCAGTTACAGATAGTTTCCATACCCCAGCACTGGTTCCTGTGGAGGATTTCAGCTCCTGAGTTTCTACTCTGGTAAGTTGTGGTTCTCTGTTCTCTCTTCAGTTTGGGGGGGCAACAGTTTGGCCTTGATTTTTCAGTGTTTCTGGTTTTTACTTCTTAGAATTGAGTGGGGATTTTCTTATATGCTGGATAATCTCAATTATCTTTTAAAGAAATTTAAACAATAAGAAAATAATTGTGTATATTTATACATGTAGTCATAATTTCTGAACTATGAGATAGTTGGATGGCATCACTGACTCAGTGGGCATGAGTTTGAGCAAACTCCTGGAGTTGGTGATGGAAAGGGAGGCCTGGCGTGCTGCAGTCCATGGGGTCACAGAGTCGGACATGACTGAGCTACTGAACTGAGTCATGATTTCCAGGGCTCTTCCATGGTTTCTTCAAGTATTTTATTTACCTCTTCCTTTTGGCTCCTTTGCAAATTTTTTATTTATCACTGGGTTCAGTAGTTTTGTGATTTGCCTTGTTTTTTCCTTCAATTTCTTGCTAAAAATAAAAAACCCCAGTTTTTTCCTGTGCTCTTTCTGGGTAGGAAAAAGCTGTTTCTTCCTACTGTGTTTCTTCTCTGTGAGTCTCCTTTAATCTTCATAAAAAACACTTCATTTCTGACACTTCTGAATACCAGAAGCGGGTCGTTTAACAAGTGTTTCCTCATGTCTCTATCTAACATGATCCCCTACCACTTATCCTCCATATTGTTAATTACGTGGTTTTGAATCATTTAACTTGTTTTCTGTAAATTTTTAGTTGTGTACTTTAAAATTATTATACTGCATTACAAGAATTCTTTGTTTCTATTTTTGTTCTACTATATTGTATTTTCTTTTATTCTACTTTCTCACAATTTACATTCTGCTAAAATGTGAGCAGGATGAAGGCCCTACAACAAGCCCTTTCACATAGTAGATTCTGAATACCCTTTGTTGAATGCTTGTCATGCTACTGGAATACTTTTATGACTCATTTATCATCTTAGAATTTTTTTTAGAATTTTCATCAGTTTATTGCATATCCACTACCTTCTTCCTCTGCTCACTCCAATACAGCATCAATGCTGTTGATCAGATATTCCTGCTTCTCCTAACACTTTACATTTCCTGTTATTATCATTTGGAATGCTCACCCCCCCCACCACCCCGTTACCTACCTGGTTCAGTCCCCTCATAACCTACTCCACATTCCCACTCCCTGCCTCACACTCCTTGTTTTCTCTTCCTTGTTGTTCTCCATTTTACTTATTGTACCAACTGAGAATACCCACAACAGTATAAGCCCCACAGAGCACACAAATGGGATTTCTGCAGTTTTCTTTCACTGGTATATCCCCAGACCGAAAACAGTCCTTGGCATATTGAAGGTATGCAACAAATGTTGGAAATACCATTTTTATGTGACTTTGATTTTTTTAAAAATTTGCTTCAACCTCTGAATTTGAACAGTTTTGTTTTTGATGAGACCAGTTCACAAAGTTCACAGGATGTCTTTTTCATTGTTTCCTGCTCTGTGAATTCAAACCATGCTCCTTTGTTGTGGAATCCGGAGTCACAAAACACACCTTGAAGGACAGTCAAGATACTGGAGTCCAGTTTATTATGCCAGCGGGTCCAAAGGAATCGGTTCCCAACAAGGACCCTGATGTTTCTGAGAAGCCCAGTTTTATACCCGCTCCCCCTCACTCCCCCACTACGTGACTGGTTACATATTAGCAACCTCTTTGTTGTGATTGAGTTTTACAAGTAGGTGCTAGGAGAACAAACAGTTAAGGTTAAAGTGGGGGAACAATGATACATCAAGGGGGGATGTCTCCATGGTTAATCTCACAGGGGCAGCCTGACCTCAACTACAGTCTTTGTCACATGTAGGGAGGGAAGTCTCCAGGAGACCTGGTTTTCACCAGCAACAGTTTTGTCACTCTGGGGCAAGGTTCAGGCCCAGTTCACATCCTGTCTTTAAGATGGATGATAGGCTTCAAGATGGGGTCTCTCCTGCTTTCCTCACACTGGCCCCAACACCCTAATAGACTCCTCCTTAGAAAAGGACAGGCCTCTTTAAACTCAGTTTGAACTCATAGATTGGTTCTGTCTGGATTTGGCTTCCTTACAAAGATATTGAATGGGCTTTTTCTTTTTTTACACCCCTCGTTTGAGAGGGCCCATTTATTGTTTTGCTGCCTGCTCCCAACCAATGAAATACATACTTGTCTCTGACTATTTCAGTGCCTCCGTAGGTGATTTGTATTGCTTAATCCTTCATGGAGAGAATAGATTGGAAGAATATTTTCCTGTGGATCTCTTCTCAATGAATCAAAGAGAAAATTTCGGGCTCCAATAATTTGTAATGTATTATTTGGAAGGCAAGTTGTAGGAGAACGTTTTCCTAGAGAAACATTTATGTGTGCTCTGAGGAAGCAATATTCAGCCCCAAGGGGTGTGCAAGATGAACTACTGTGATGCAGAGACATTTACAGGAACTTCTATTTACATCTTTTCTGACTCTAAAAATAAGATTTAAGTATTTACTGTAAAAATTGCAACTGGACCCTTGTTAATTTTATATCAGACAATTTTCAGGTAAAGTTATTGAGTTCTGAGGGCCAAGGAGGGAGTGTGCATTTGTAGGGTTGGACAGTAACATTAACTGAATTTCTTTGTCTATTGTGACTATTGCAGTTTGTGTATACCCCTACAGATTATATATTGTTCATATTATATCATATATTTAACATAATTATAGAATTAATATGACATTGGTATAAGTATTATTTAGGTACATGTTATCACCCTACAAATTATGTCTAAATTTCACTAAATTAACTTTGGAAAAACTTAGATCCATATCATCTATTATCATTAGCCATGGACTGTGCCTGGGTCCTTGGGCTGCATGTGTGATGTTTGTTTCACTGCAGGCCAAGCAGCATATTGAGGGTCCATCCACCATGTGCTGTGTGTGGCTCAGAAAGCCTGTTTTGTGACCCCTGTATTCTGAACCGTGAGAGCAGGGAGGCAGCTATTCCATCCAGGGTGGGAGGACTCGATGGCCCTCTTGGAAATGGAATTCTGCCTCTTTGAGAGTGCAGTGTGATATTCCCAGCATGTATTGGTAATACAAGGATTTGGTGGGGTGTTTGTTTTTTTTTTTTAGTAAGATAGCATATGTATGTAAGTTTTTAGAATTTGTACTAGAAGTTGAAGGGCTTCCCACTTTTCGCTAGTGGTAAAGAATCTACCTGCCAATGCAGGAGATGCAAGAGATTGCAGGTACGATCTCAGGGTCAGGAAGATGACCTGGAGGAGGAAATGGCAATCCACTCCACTATTCTTGCCTGGAAAATACAATGGACAGAGGAGTCTGGTGGACTATAATCCAAGGGGTCGCAGAGAGTCAGACATGCCTTAGCAACTGAGTACACACGTATGCCTGAAGGGACCTTGAAATGATAAATGCTGTCACCATAGTGATGGGGTTATTTTTTATATAATGTATATATCAATACAATAATATGTTCATTACATGATTTAGTTACTTCTTTGGAGTTATGCGCTCACACACGTTACTATAGGTTGGTGACAAATATTGCGTTAGGGTTATGGTGAAGGTTTATGAAAAACTTAGCCTCTCCTTTCCTGTTTACCATCTTTGTAGCCTACCATGTGAATCAAATTCTCCTTATTAAAGGCTGACTCCTTGGCTCACTTGAGACTTACACACTAAGAATTTCTGGAAATGGACACTGAAGTCAGTATTTTAAACAAGTAACTGAGGTGACTCATACACACCAAAATGTACAACCACCGTGTTAGATGATGTTTAAATATTTTTCTTCAATCTTAATTTTCAAAACAACTAGGCCTATTGGTAACTGTACTGTTGAAATTAGACTATTATAAAAAATAAAAGGAAGATAGCTAACTGAAAATCTTTTTGAACGCTTCTAATTTCCTTCCTGAAAAAGTTGGCTTAAAACTTTCTTGGGTGCAATCTCAGAAATGGCAGAGTGATCTCTGTTCATTTCCAAGGCAAACCATTCAAGATCACAGTAATCCAAGTCTATGCCCCGACCAGTAATGCTGAAGAAGCTGAAGTTGAACGGTTCTATGAAGACCTACAGCCTTCTAGAACTAACACACAAAAAAGATGTCCTTTATATTATAGGGAAATGGAATGCAAAAGTAGGAAGCCAAGAGATACCTGGAGTAAAGGGAAAATTTGGCCTTGGAGTACAAAATGAAGCAGGGCAAAGGCTAATGAGTTTTTGCCAAGAGAACCCACTGGCCATAGCACACTCTTCCAACAACAAAAGAGAAGACTCTACAAATGNGAGTAAAGGGAAAATTTGGCCTTGGAGTACAAAATGAAGCAGGGCAAAGGCTAATGAGTTTTTGGCAAGAGAACCCACTGGCCATAGCACACTCTTCCAACAACAAGAGAAGACTCTACAAATGGACATCACCAGATGGAGACGGTCAATACCGAAATCATATTGATTATATTCTTTGCAGCCAAAGATGGAAAAGCTCTATACAGTCAGCAAAAACAAGACTGCGAGCTGACTTGTGGCTCAGACCATGAACTCCTTATTGCCAAATTCAGACTTAAATTGAAAAAAGGGAAAACCACTAGACCATTCAAGTATGACCTAAATCAAATCTCTTATGATTATACAGTGGAAGTGACAAATAGATTCAAGGGATTAGATCTGATAGAGTCCCTGAAGAACTATGGACAGAAGTTCATGACATTGTACAGGAGGCAGGGATCAAGACCATCCCCAAGAAAAAGAAAGGTAAAATGGTTACCTGAGCAGGCCTTACAAACAGCTGAGAAAAGAAGAACAGCTAAAGGCAAAGGAGAAAAGAAAAGATATACCCATTTGAATGCAGAGTTCCAAAGAATAAAAAGGAGAGATAAGAAAGCCTTCTTCAGTGATGAATGCAAAGAAATAGAGGAAAACACTAGAATGGGAAAGACTAGAGATCTCTTGAGGAAAATTAGAGATACCAAGGGAACATTTCATACAAAGATGGGCTCAATAAAGGACAGAAATGGCATGGACCTAACAGAAGCAGAAGATATTAAGAAGAGCTGGCAAGAATACACAGACTATACAAAAAAGATCTTCATGACCCAGATAATCACTATGGTGTGATGACCCACCTAAAGCCAGACATCCTGGAATGCGAAGTCAAGTGGGCCTTAGAAAGCATCACTACGAACAAAGCTAGTGGAGGTGATGGAATTCCAGTTGAGCTATTTCAAATCCTAAAAGATGATGCTGTGAAAGTGCTGTACTCAATATGCCAGCGAATTCAAAAAACTCAGCAGTGTCCACAGGACTGGAAAAGATCAGTTTTCATTCCAATCCCAAAGAAAGGCAATGCCAAAGAATATTCAAACTACCACACAACTGTACTCATCTCACACACTAGCAAAGTAATGCTAAAAATTCTCCAAGCCAGTCTTCAACAGTATGTGAACCATGAACTTCCATATATTCAAGCTGGATTTAGGAAAAAGAAGGCAGAGGAACCAGAGATCAAATTGTCAACATCCACTGGATCACTGAGAAAGCAAGAGTTCCAGAAAAACATCTATTCCTGCTTTATTGACTATGCCAAAGCCTTTGACTGTGTGGATCACAACAAACTGGAAAATTCTTAGAGATGTGAATACCAGACAACCTGACCTGCATCCTGAGAAATCTGTGTGCAGGTCAAGAATCAACAGTTAGAACTGGACAGGGAACAGACTGGTTCCAAATTGGAAAAGGAATACATCAAGGATGTATATTGTCACCCTGCTTATATAATTTATATGCAGAGTACGTCATGCAAAATGCCAGGCTGGATGAAGCACAAGCTGGAATCAAGATTGCTGGGAGAAATATCAATAACCTCAGATATGCAGGTGACACCACCTTTATGGCAGAAAGCAAAGAACTAAAGAGCTCTTGATGAAAATGAAAGAGAAGAGTGAAAAAGTTGGCTTAAAACTCAACATTCAGAAAATTAAGATCATGGCATCCAATCCAAACACTTCATGGCAAATAGATGGGGAAACACTGGAAACAGTGAGAGACTATATTTTTGGGGGGCTCCAAAATCACTGCAGATGGTTAACTGCAGCCATGAAATTAAAAGATGATTGCTCCTTGGAAGAAAAGTTATGACCAACCTAGACAGCATATTAAAAAGCAGAGGCATGACTTTGCCAAAAAAGATCCATCTAGTCAAAGCTATAGTTTTTCCAGTAGTCATGTATGGATGTGAGTTGGACTATAAAGAAAGCTGAGCATCAAAGAATTGAAGCTTTTGAACTGTGGTGTTGGAGAAGACTCTCAAGAGTCCCTTGGACTGCAAGGAGATCCAAGCAGTCCATCCTAAAGGAAATCAGTCCTGAATATTCATTGGAAGGACTGATGCTGAAGTTGAAACTCCAACTGATGTGAAGAACTGACTCAATGGAAAAGACTCTGATGTTGAGAAAGATTGAAGGCAAGAGAAGGGGATGACAGAGGATGAGATGGTTGGATGGCATCACTGACTTAATGGACATGAGTTTGAGCAAGTTCCAGGTGTTGTTGAAGGACAGGGAAGCCAGGCGTGCTGCAGTCCATGGGGAGTCAGACACCACGGAGAGACTGAACTGGAATTTCCTTCCTGTACCTTGCCTGATTACAACCTTTCTACTATCCAAGAGTCAAGGTAAGAGAAATTATATTTAAAGAAGCTTGTCCAAGGGACTTCACCTTTTCTCATTGTTCTATCCTAGGATCAGGTTAGACATGAGACAGCTGCTGCTGCTGCTAAGTCGCTTCAGTCGTGTCCGACTTTGTGCGACCCCAGAGACGGCAGCCCACCAGGCTCCCCCGTCCCTGGGATTCTCCAGGCAAGAACACTGGAGTGGGTTGCCATTTCCTTCTCCAATGCATGAAAGTAAAAAGTGAAGTCGCTCAGTCGTGTCCAACTCTCTGCGACCCCATGGACTGCAGCCTATCAGGCTCCTCCATCCATGGGATTCTCCAGGCAAGAGTACTGGAGTGGGGTGCCATCGCCTTCTCCCTGAGACAGCTAGTACTTAGTAATCTGTTGTTATTTTTAATAGAATTTCTTAAATTGAGTTATTTTAAAATGTTATTTCCCTTTTTATAAAAGGTTACTCCAAGATAACAGCTTTAAAATTCACAAGATTTTTTGTAAAAATAATTGAGGATACAATTCAATATCATCCACTGAGAACTGTCTCCTGTAGTGAAGTTCTATGAGGAATTCCTTCTAGAATTCGAGGTTAGGAGAACTTTTTATTCTCATTTACACCATTCCTCTTTTCTAAGAATCATATACCCATACATCTTTTCACCCTAGCTCAAAGGCATATCAGGCAAACGCTGAGGTTTAAGTCCAGTTATGTTAACTTTCAATGCTGTTTGTATTCTTTCATTAGTCCTGACTTCCTACACCATTTAACTAGTTACTTCAGATTTTTTTGTTGCGTATCTTTTATGTAGTCACTTCTAGTCCTTTTTGCATGGAACCGTATCTATATTTTTAATATATATCTGCATATGTAAATTAAACATGAAATGACAGTGAATTTAGAATGTAAAGGAATTTGTGTATATGTACAACCACACATGTATGTACATGGACACATACTGAGTCATTTTCTCTTGAAGATACATTTTGTATTCTATTCTTCTAGTAACCTACTAAGTGTTGGGCACTGTACTAGAAGGGAAACCCAAAAGGTAATCAACCATTTTGGGAGGCATGAGACAAGTTGTTGCTCCTACATCACTTTTTGATCAGGCTAACCTGGACCTTTCTATTTGATACGGCATCATGCCCATTCCTCCTCACCCCCTGCCCCCTTACTCATCCTTCCCTTTGTTTATAGCACTTACCACTTTCTAATGTTAAATGTATTTATGATGTTTATTGTCTATACCCCCTACTTCGAAGTTCTGTAAGAACAGGATTCATCACTTTTTCCATNAACTCATCTCTCCTTTCTCTATGGAATAAGAATGTCAGACTTTAGTTCGGAGGCTTAGGGAATTCTTGTCCCTAGTCTCCTGATTTCCACCAGCTGTTGCCTCTGACATTGTCTTGTTGATTTTTAGTGGTCTTAAGAGAAATCTCAAGGGGTGGATAGGAAGTGGATTGGGAGCGGGCAGTTCCTATTCCTTGTTTGACTGTGGATGTGGATTGTGGGATAGACTTGTCAGGTGGAAAAAGCTCGATTTCTCTAAGAGAAGTAATAGTGACTTCCAGGACCTAGCCTACCACATTACATCCCAAAGGACTTTATTCTGAGGTTTACAAAGACACTTGGTAATTATGAATTTGATCAGAACAAACTGATAGGTGATCAACTAAGTGTGATGTATGTATTATACAACAATTATTTTCCAAAAGGGAATTTTTTTTTAATTGTAAAAGAAGTACATATCCATGAAAGATTATGGGGAAAATAGAGGAAAATAAAAAGAGTAAAAAGGGGGAAAGTTTAGTTTAAGATGCTGATTTTAGAAAAAGTTATACGGGGATTAGAATCCACCCTNTTTCCAAAAGGGAATTTTTTTTTAATTGTAAAAGAAGTACATATCCATGAAAGATTATGGGGAAAATAGAGGAAAATAAAAAGAGTAAAAAGGGGGAAAGTTTAGTTTAAGATGCTGATTTTAGAAAAAGTTATACGGGGATTAGAATCCACCCTTACTGGTTGTGTACCCTCCTTAAGTTAATGCTATTATTATCAAGAAATAGATTTGTTATGCCTATTTTCATAATTTATAAGCTGAAATTCCCTAATTTTTGCCTTAAGCCTAAAAGCATTCTTCTTAGTATGTAAGAATTCTGAAAAAAATATATCCCCGGAAGCAATGTTCACAGGNGATTTGTTATGCCTATTTTCATAATTTATATGCTGAAATTCCCTAATTTTTGCCTTAAGCCTAAAAGCATTCTTCTTAGTATGTAAGAATTCTGAAAAAAATATGTCCCCGGAAGCAATGTTCACAGAAAAGTAAGAAGTCTTTGTGGTGATGTTTCATTTTATTATCGTATTTTTCTCTTTCCTGAAAAATCAATGAAGAATGGCAGTTTTATATGTAAAACAGTAGTTAGCCTTTATATGGATGACATTTTCCTAAAAGCCTAGAAGTATTTCACATTTATAGAGAAGCACTCTGTTCCCAAGTTGGATCTGATTAAAATTCAAATCTATATTAACATCTCGTTACGTCTTGAAAAAAGTGCATGCCATGCTTAATGGAAAATGCCTGGTGTCTGCCAGCTCTGTTTTTGTGGGTTCCTTAACAAGGCTGTCTGGGGACCCAGGAGGGCTGGGTCACAGCTACATCCTTGTTAAAACAGTCAGCCGGCGTGAATGCTGGCCCTGAGTTTTTCCTTCCTTTCCCCTCTCCCATCCCTACATTGTTTGGGCTGCCAACCACTCATTTTTCTCTGAAGCAAGGGAAAGGGAAGGGCAAAAATGAGTTTGAAAGAATAACATTTCTGTCTATGGACTTAAATAGAACGCTCAGCAGAAAACATCCTGTGTTTTCTTTTAATTGATGACACTCTGACTATAATAATGGGCGAACTAAAACCTAAGGCTTGCTATTGGCACAGGTATTGTTTCTGCGGCATTCTACCTGATCAAGGGACAGTTGCTTGCTACTTAAAGTGGCAGCCTGGCCCCTGCCCCCAGGCCTTCCCTGTCTCCTTCTCTGCGGTTTCTTCTCTCCGTTGTACTTATTCCAGCTTTCTAACATGTTTATTTTATTTTTGTTTATTCTCTGACTCCTCTGGCCAAAACGGAAACCCATGATAGCAAGAATCTGTGTATTTTGCTCATTGTTGGATTCTTTGTTCTAAAAACATTACACAAAGTAGGCATTTAATAAATATTTGCAGTATGAATGAAGATACTCGTTTATTCCTTGGTGTCCTTTCCCACACAACTATGGGGAAAATAGCTGATAAAAATATGTTACAAAAATCCTGTAAGTATAATGTGTTTACATCTAGTAGGTGTACTTGAAATTATAGATCTCTTTGGAGTTTACATATCTTAGTTGGTAAAGAAAAGATACAAGAGTTTGATAAACGAGAAACATCTTGTTACTCTCTGTCCTCTTATTTTGCTTTATTTTTCTTCCAAGCCTGACTTCCTTATGTGATATTCCTACATGATATATATTTCCTTACATGTTTATTGCCTGAGTGACTGAACAACAACAATAACCCCTTACTAGAATGTAAAGGGTAGGGACTTGTACATTTCATTCACTTTTCGGTTCAGTTCAGTTCAGTCACTCGGTCGTGTCCAACTCTTTGTGACCCCATGAATCACAGCACACCAGGCCTCCCTGTCCATCACCAACTCCCAGAGTTCACTCAGACTCATGTCCATCGAGTCAGTGATGCCATCCAGCCATCTCATCCTCGGTCGTCCCCTTCTCCTCCTGCCCCCAATCCCTCCCAGCATCAGAGTCTTTTCCAATGAGTCAACTCTTCACAAGAGGTGGCCAAAGTACTGGAGTTTCAGCTTCAGCATCATTCCTTCCAAAGAACACCCAGGGCTGATCTCCTTCAGAATGGACTGGTTGGATCTCCTTGCAGTCCAAGGGACTCTCAGGAGTCTTCTCCAACACCACAGTTCAAAAGCATCAAATCTTCAGCACTCGGCCTTCTTCACAGTCCAACTCTCACATCCATACATGACCACTGGAAAAGCCATAGCACTGTTATGGCCCCATTATTGAGAATGGTATCTGGCACAGAGGAAACTCTCAACATATATTTGGTGGATTCTTAAGTGTTTCAATGAGCGTGGAGACTGTCCAGGCCTGTCCCTGATGCTGTCGGGACTTTACAGGGTGATTGAACACTAAGACATTGGTTGATTTTGTTGTTCAGGTGCTAAATCATGTCCAGTCTTTTGTGACACCACTGACTGCAGCACGCCAGGCTTCCCTGTCCATCCCTATTTCCTGGTGTTTGCTCACATTCATGTCCTTGGAGTCGATGATGTCTTCCAACCGTCTCATCCTCTATCGCCCCCTTCTCCTCCTGCTCTCAGTCTCTCCCAGTATCAGGGTCTTTTCCAGTAAGTTGGCTCTTTGCATCAGGTGGCCTGAGTATTGGAGCTTCAGCATCAGTCCTTCAGTGAATATTCAGGGTTGATTTCCTTTAGGGTTGACTGGTTTGATCTAGCAGTCCAAGAGACTCTCAAGAGTTTTCTCCAGCATCATAGTTTGAAAGCATTAATTCTTTGGTGCTCAGCCTTCTTTATGGTCCAACTCTCACATCTGTACATGCCCATTGGAAAAATCATAGCTTTGACTATATGGACCTTTACTTTTATTTACTTATTTATTTATGTCTTATATACTTTATTTACTTATTTATTTATTGTCTGTGCTGGGTCTTTGTTGCTATGCATGGGCTTTTTCTAGTTGTGGCTATCAGGATGCTTTTCCTTGTGTTTCTTGGGCTTCTCATTGTGGTGGCTTCTCTTGTTGCCAAGCACAGACTCTAGGTGCATGGGCTTTAGTACTTGGCTTTGGCACCTGGGCTTAGTCACTCCACAGCATGTGCAATCTTCCAAGACCAGGGATTGAACCCATGTCCCTTGCATTTGAAGGTGTATTCTGATCCACTGTACCACCAGGGAATTCCAAGACTCTGGAACTCTGATTGAGGTGGATTGTGGGTAGGGAGATGAAAAAAGGGAAAAAGATGACCAAGATGACAATAATATTTTAAGTTTTCCATCCATAGTGAAAAAGACATCCCACTCATTGTGCATATGTGGTATATAGTATGAGCCTAGGGACTGTGATTTGGATCCTGAAACAACCACCTATTTTCAGAATAAGCTGAAATAATTTCTTCATTTATTAATACCACAATTTCATTGTTTGTAAAATTAAAATAATGTTACATAATTCATGGCCATGGTGGGAAGATAGAAAAAGGTTGCCACCTAAGAGTTGCCTAGTAATGTATGCTATCATCGTCATCATTCGGGGGTTGGCAGACTACAGCAAGTGGGCCAAACCCAGCCTGTGACTGGCTTTTGTGAATACAGTTTTCTTGGAATACTGCCATGCCCATTCATTTTCTTTTGTCCATGGCTGCCCCCACTCACTCTAACAGCAGAATCGAGGAGTTAGGGAGTCTGTGCAGGCTTCAAAGCCTACAATTTTACTCTCTGGCCCTTTACAGAAAAAACTGGTGAACTTTTATCTAAAAGATGGTCTGTCAGCAATATAACAAAGCCCACAGTCCAGCAAAGTGTGGTCCAGGGGCCAGTGTGATTCACAAACCATCTGTTACTGATCTGTGAGAAGCAAAGTGCAGAAGCTAAAAGCAGCTTTTGCACAGTAGCAGTATCATAACCAATGAGGTTTATTCTAAGCGTGGTTATTGCTAATTGAAAACTTTCCCCAGAAACGAACAGTCTTTAGAAACATCTATAACAATCTGATGTGCGGTTGACATCCAAGTGCACAATTTTGGTATATATGAAAGCCTTGGTTTATGACAGACTAGAAATAAAAAAAGAATCCTTGGCCTTTCCCACTGGGAGAGAGTGGTGTTTTGTAGGGGGATTTTGTTGTATTGATAACTTTGTAAGACACATTCATGTGGTTTTACATGAGAACATCTGGGGGCCCATCAGGTGGGAGTGAAGAACGGGTTCTGGGATTGCAGCTGACCTGGAAAGGTTGATGAGTGAGCCCATTAATAACGTCATGCAAATGGGTTTCATATGAGATGCATGGGCAGCCACAGTTCACTTACCTGCTAATATAGTCGTAATGTGTTGCTTCATATCTGAGACAAGGAGACCACTTCAGGATATTATGTGTGACTCATGCACATATACAAATGAGTTCCTTTTGAGGTAAATGAATTTTAAGTTGACAGTTCATCTTTGAACAGTAGTAGGTCAACAACTTTCCTGGAAATCTAGCAAAACAAGAGTTCTGTGACCAGCCCTATGTTTTGTTGCATGTGCGCTTAAAAAAAGCAGACTGACTTTTCCTTTTTATGTTTTAGAATCGGTTCCAAATGGTAAAGTGTGCCAGAAAAAACAGACACACTCTCAGGAACAACAATGCCCATTATGTGTGGGGTGGAAGCTGCCAGACTTTGATTTCTGGCCAGATATTAACCCCTTTGGTGTCTTAGAGGGAAATGACAAGTCTGCATCCAGACGCTTCCAGGATTTTACAGTCACTAGGTGTGAGACCAGGCGATTTATAATGACTTGTACAAAAAAGGACTATTGCAAGAAGGAAGTACAAGTTCAAGGTTGCATCTCCGTGTTTCTTAAATTCTGCCATGACTCATTCTAGCAAGCAGACACCGAGTTGCTCTCCTGTGTGTTTCGCTCTGCAGATCTGCTGCTGGTAAGAGGCACGGTGCTCTTACCACTTGCTCCACCTGTGTTTTCAGCTGGGTGTCACAAGGGCCAGTTCGGCACTTTCAGAGAAAAATATGTGGATTCCTTGAGGTCACCATTTACAGTAAAGCTGCTAAAAAAGAGAATTCCTGCAAACTCCTTTGTGATCCCTTTCTTTTCCTTGCCACATACCCCCCAGGTCAACATCCCATTTTGAGAGCTCAGACAAGCGGAGAACAATGCAATTTATAGTAGGTGGATGATGGTTTGTGTGTACTTTCTGTGTATATATGTGTGTATTTCATTTGTTCCTTTACTCTTTAATAAATATTTATTGATAGTCTACTATGGGATGACTGGGGATACTAAGTTAATTGCACTCATAATAATAGCTACCATTTATCTAGAGCTTATTGCATGTTGGTATTATGTTAAACATCTTACATACATGTACTTTAATTCACCTAATTCTTTAGCAACAACTTTATGAAACAGCCCCATCTGACATTTTAGTAAAATGAGTTCAGAAAAGTCAAGGACACATGGCTGATTGATAACAGAGCTAGGATTCACATCCAGACCTACCTGATGTAAAACCATTTCTCCATTCATTTGCCTAAGTTGCCTTCCTAAAAATGAAAACAAATATAAAAAAGCATTTTACTCAATTTCTTGGAATTCACATTCCAAGAAAACAGAGAAAGACATGTGATACAGAATGGAAAAGGGTATCTTACAGCAATGTGCACAGCTATATACATGATGAACTGAGTCCGCTGGAGAAGGAGGGAGAGGGTTAGAGTGAGGCCCCAGAGAGAAAGTAGTATTTGCGTTACTCCTTTATGGAGCGGGATATGAGAGAGAGAGCTGGTAGAGTGTGCTTTGTTGTGTAGGAAGTATGCTCAGTTGCTCAGTCATGTCCAGCTCTTTGCGACCCCAGGGACTGCAGCCCACCTGGCTCCTCTGTCATGGAACTTTCCAGGCAAGAATACTAGAGTGGGTTGCCATTTTCTACTCCAGGGAATCTTCCCTCCCCGGAGATTGAACCTGCATCTCCTGAATTGACAGGTGGATTCTTTACCACTGAGCCATGTGGGAAGCCCTGTGTAGAAAGAGACCTGGACTTACCAGAGGCAGAGGCTTGACTTACATAGAGTGAGTCTATGCACAAAATAGTGCCAGTGGCAGTGGGAGACTCTTCAAGGTTGCTTCTCTATTTATGAGGCCCAGATCTCCGTCCCCTTTGCTCTCATGGCATTGCCACGTCTTAGTATGGGAGGATGCAGGTGGAAAGTGAGTTCAGCTAGGCTAACTTAGAAGTGATGACTTATGGCAACTACAGGAAAAGGAATAAAGGTAACCCATCTCTGCTTATTACAGTGGGGGAACCCTTATGGGACTACTGTCACACGAATGAAGATATTAGCCAGCCCTGGATGTGAAAATGCAGCCTTTGGCTGTGTTTTAGAACCAAGTGAAGGAACAAGGAACTGATATACTTTGTTCTTTTCAATTGTATGTTTGACCCCGAAGGGCATGGTTGCCTGACTCTTTCACCAGAGACAACGGGGATGGATAAAGAACAGAAACAGCATCCACAGATAACCCTACATGAAGATGACTGTGTTAAAGGCAAGGGTCTAGCTGGACACTGGGAAATAAAGTGATCACCTATTCAGTCCCAGCCAAGGGAGCAATCCCGCTCAAAGAAGAGGAGGACAGTGGTGTTTCAGCCAGGATGCTTCTGAGCCTTAGGCTGTTCTGTTTAGGACACATAAAAACAATCAACATGGATGGAGCCCACATGGTTGGCAATCACAATATCACAGTTCTTTGGGGTTCCCCTCTGAGAAGCTGAGACTTTGCAGTTTGCGAGTGTTAAGATTTCAGACTGGAATGATCACTGGAGTATTCTGTTGTTTTTTTGGTTTTTACTTAAAAAGGGATACTGGGCTGTCCCATATTCATTGCCAAGTCCTCCTAGCCTCCAAATCTTCCCATAAAATGCTTCTTCTCTAGTCTTTAACTATGTTCTGTGACTGAATATGATTATGGGATATTTACATGCATTCTTGTCTATTGTATCAAAAGATCGTGAAACAAAATGCCCATCATTAAAGCCCCAAAGTGATTGGATTGGCATGGGGACCAGGAATGGGGCTGGCATGGGAAGAGGATCTGACTCTGAGATTTCATGAAATCTGAAACAATAGGACAGCTGCTTTTCCATAAACAGATTATTATTATTATTTCTACCTAGACAGCTTGATAGCAGCCATTATCTTCTTTCTGGGTGTCTTATCAAGTTCTGGCTGCATGCAGCATGGGCGATAAGGAAGGAGAAATGTCACCCACGGGATTGCCAAGGATTATTTCTATGCACTGCTGTTCAGCAACGGCCAACCCCTTAGAACTGAAAGTAGTCCTATTGTTCACGCTGGGCAGTTGCTATTCTGACAACACCAAGAGAGCAGAAAGAAGATGTGGCAGCCATTGTGTGAAAGACTGAAATTTCATTACTCTCAGCTCGAGTTCAAGCAGTCTTGATTTTGAAAGGCAAAATCATCATGGAATATCTTTGAAGAGGGAGACGACAAGAAAAGGAAAGAAGAATAAAATGAGCTCAGGGCTTTTCAGAACTATGAGGGAGTATTGAAGAGAAAAGACACACAGAGAGAGAAGTACAATATTTTTAATCACCAGAACTTAAAATGCCAGGCATATAAGACTCAAAGGGATTGAATATCATCATCAACCATTACCTGTGATCCAGTTATCTAACATAAAGACGCCGTCTTACATACTACACCATCTTACATATTACTCACTGGAAAATAATTTACTGGATTTCTGTTTAATTGTCTCTGTTTCACACTAAGCTCTTGAATGAAATTAATCTGTTGATATTGAAAATTTTTCCTTTGAATCTCAATGGTGTGCTGGATTTAAATATCTGAGGGAAAAAAATACAATCTTTTTGTATTTTTGTGATAATATCTCAGCTTCCCAGACTTTTATCTTCTTTGAGAAAAAGACTGCATTAGAAAAAGACAAAAGCAATAACTAATGTGTATGATTAACCTGTACTATGTTTATACAGAATTTCCTCCCGAAATGTTTAGAGTACTTCAGTCATTTTCATACACAGTTTTAGGGTCATGCTGATATTATAATGTAAGCACTTGGAAGTGAGCCAAATAAAATTTTTCCAACATTTTAAATCACTATTCTGAAATTGGAATTTCAAATGAATAAAGTACTTTGCTCTTAAACCAACAAATTCAGAAATTAGATCTCGGTGGTGGATTCATTAAAAATGAGGAGTAAGAGAAGGTTGGGAAGGTAAAGAGCAAAAGAGGGCACAGAGGAAGGAAGGAAGAGGTGGGACAAAGGGAAGGGGCCTGTCTCCCTTGGGACTAGTAAACTCTAGAAGGGCAAAACCTTCTCTTGAACAAATTCATACAACACTTCAGACAGACTCTCAGGAGGCATTTGTTAAATAAATTAGTGAGGGGTGCGCAAAAATATGGTGTCTGTGTTAATGTATCCAAAGGAACAGGCTTCTACCTAGACACTTTAGTTTTTTTTAGCCATTAAACATTTATTAGGAAGCCTAGAGCATCTCCAGCTTGAACACATGTACGAATTATCTGGGGATCTTGTTAAAATCCAGATTCCAATTCAGGAAGACTGGGAGAGGGTCTGAGATTCTGCATTTCTATCAAACTCCCATATGCTGATGCTGTTAGCTCATGGAAGCACTCTGAATGGCAANCTGGGGATCTTGTTAAAATCCAGATTCCAATTCAGGAAGACTGGGAGAGGGTCTGAGATTCTGCATTTCTATCAAACTCCCATATGCTGATGCTGTTGGCTCATGGAAGCACTCTGAATGGCAATGTACTGGAATAACGCGAGGGGAAGATGAGCTGGGAGTCAGGAACTCGGAGCTCTAGTTTCTGTCAACCATCTGTATTTTTAAGACAGTTGATTCATTAATTTCTATATAATAAGTGGGTTGCATCTACATAATTTCTAAGGTTCTTACAGACTTAATATTTTAAAATGAAAGGAGGAAGGAGAGGAAGGAAGAAAGAAAAGAAGGAAGGAAGAGGGAAGGAAGGAAAGAATAGTTCAGAGAATGGCCATTCTGTCTCTAGAAATCCCAAGGAGGCTGAATTATTTCCCTCCAGAGTTGCACAGGTAATCTGACATAGCTGAATTATGATTCAACTGACTCCTAATTTCTAATAGACTAATTTTCCATTATTATTTCTGTTGTTTTGTATTTACCCTTGGTTTATTCAAATGTATTTATATTTTGTTTTCTCAATTTTTAATTTTTTTGCAGCACAATGTTATGTTCCACTTTATCTTATAATTATTTTAAATAGGTAAATTAATATTTTTAGTTGGAGTTTCAATATCAAACTCTCAAAAATTAATAGAATGAGTAGACAGAGGAGTAGAAGGCTATAGTAGACCTGAAAAGCACTATGAATCAATTCAACACAGTTAAGGTTTACACAATTTTCACACAACATCAGGGTACAAATTCTACCCAAGTTCCCATAGGTTATAAAGCAGGAGACACTGGAATATATCCAGGGACATAAAACAAAGTACAAAAATTCCATGATCTAAAGGTATTGAAAGCATAGAGTCTGTTCTCTTATCACTGTGGAATTATGTTAGAAACCAATATCAAAAGATATCTGAATATAAGTGTCATTTTTTTCAAGTGCAATGTGACATTTACCAAGAGAGATCTTTTATCGTTGTTAATAACTTTTGTGGAATGCCTACAATCTGCCTGATGAGATGCAAAGTGTTAGGAATACAAAGATGAGTAAATTATATTTTATAATCAAATCCCTTACCTGATGAACTGAGAGATTTTTATCCTGCAAAATGATCAATGCAAATGTCCAATATGTGTGTTAATATGCTAGGCCCCCATCCTCTTTGATATACTAAAAACATATCACTGGCTATAGTAGAATGCTTGCAAAGATGGCCAGTTCAACTCTCCCCATGCATTCTGTTTGTTGTGTGATTTTCCAGCTGAATATATTCAAAAGTGGAATTTCTTTCTCCGCTTCCTGATTTGGGCTTGGCTTTTGTGACTTGCTTTTTGGCTAATAGAATACAGTAGAAGGAACAAAGTTCTATTTCTACCTCCTGGCCTCAACAGACTGTGTGTGCTAAGTGGCTTCAATCAGGTCTGACTCTCTGCAACCTTCTGGACCATGGCCCACCAGGCTCCTCTGTCCATGGGATTCTCCAGGCAAGAATACTGGAGTGTGTTGCCATTCCTTTCTCCAGGGGATCTTCCCGACTTAGGGATTGAACCCACATCTCCTGTGTCTTTTGCATTGGCAGGCAGGTTCTTTATCACTAGCACCGCTTGGGAAATCTTCAAGATGACGTGTCCATGTTTATTTCCTCTCTCAGACCACTGCTGCCACCATAAAGAACAAGCCTGGGATAGCCTGCTGGATGATGAAGCAGCACCAGGAGTGATGAGCTGTCCCAACTACATTAGCCGAGGCCAAGCTAGGCTAGCCCATGGCAAGTCATCCCATAGACTTGTGTGGGAGCACTAGCAAGAGCAGCCAAGTTTCTCACTCAACTCGTCGCTGACCACAGATGTACCTGTGAACTCAGCTGAGACTGGGACAACTATCCAGTTCAGCCATAAACTTCTCAGCAATAATACCTGCCCCTGGTNCTACACACCAAGGAACGCCAGTGATCACCAGCAGACCACCAGAAGCTGAGGAAGAGGCGTGGGAGCAATCTTTTCTGCACAGCCAGAAGGAATCATCCTTGCTGAAACCTTGGTCTAAGACATCTGGCCTCCAGAACCATGACAATAAATTTCTGTTCTTTATCTAGTCAGCTGTGGTACTTTGCTATGGCAGCTCTGGTAAAGCAATACACCACCAAACATGTCCTGAGTTGGGCAGATTTTACTGAAGATATTTGGATGGAGCAATGTCACGGGGAGGGATTGCATCACACAGCTCACAGCATTCCCCCTAATTATTTCACCTCCTCTCTCCCTCCACCCTCTTTCCTTCTCATCTCCTCCATTTTGGGTTAATCTCTAAATACTTAGCTACAAATTTGTTGCACTATTTTTTTTCAGAGTAGCTTTTTTCTTCCTTCAAAGTTATGGCAACAACCCACGTCTAGCTCCTAGGGCTCAGCTTTTAGCCCAACCATTAATCAAAATACGCATCAAATNTTAGCTACAAATTTGTTGCACTATTTTTTTTCAGAGTAGCTTTTTTCTTCCTTCGAAGTTATGGCAACAACCCACGTCTAGCTCCTAGGGCTCAGCTTTTAGCCCAACCATTAATCAAAATACGCATCAAACACAAGCAGTCCATTCACTTAGAGAAATTCCTGGGCCAAATATTGCAGTAAGAACATTTTCTAGATGGCGTGGCTTCAAACCTTGGCTCTGCTACTTGGATGTGTGAACTTGAACAAGTTACTTCATCTCTCTAAAATAAGAATAAGAATAATAATTCACTGGGTCTGTCTTAAGTTTGGTGACCCCTCAAACAGACTCTGAGGCAGGTATTTGTGAAAGATGATGCAGTGAAGAAGGCTCCCAGGAGTAACATGAAAGGGAGTGTGAGGCGCAGGAAGGGGTCGAGTGAGAAGTTGATATGTGAATCAGGTACCCTTGGGGCCTCAGCCCTTCCCTCGGGGAGCTGTGGAACTAAATGGCCCTTCAGAGTGGTTTCATATTAAGGCAAGGGGGCTAAGACTTTGTCCCCTTTCATGGCAACAAGTCATTAAAAGTGGGTTACCCCCAGTCAAGGGGTGGTTGGTGAGGTAGTTCCCTTTGGCTGAAGGCAAGTTCTTGTTTCAAATCTTATTTATTTATTTTTGGCTCTGCTTGGTCTTTGTGGCTGTGCAAGCTTTCTATAGTTGCAGTGATAGGGGGCTGCTCTTCATTGTGGCGAGCTTCCCTGGTGGCTCAGAGGTTAAAGCGTCTGCCTCCAATGCAGGAGACCTGGGTTCAATCCCTGGGCCGGGAAGATCCCCTGGAGAAGGAAATGGCAACCCACTCCAGTATTCTTGCCTGGAGAATCCCATGGACGGAGGAGCCTGGTGGACTGCAGTCCAGGGGGTCGCAAAGAGTCAGACACAAGTGAGCGACTTCACCTTCACGTTCACCTTCATTGTGGTGCATGTGCTTCTCATCGTGGTGACTAGCCTTGTTGCTGGGCAACAAGGCTTCAGTAGTTTCAGCACGTGGGCTCAGCAGTTGGGGTTTCCGGGCTCTAGAGCATGGGACTCAGTAGTTGTGGTGCATGGGCTTAGTTGCTCCTTGGCACGTAAGAAATTCCTTGACCAGGGATCGAACTCGTCCCTTTCATCGGCTGGTGGATTCTTAACCTCTTGATCCACCAGTGAAGTCCTGAAAGCAATTTTTTGAGAGCAACTTGGCCCTGAGTGGTCAGTCATCAGGACTGCTGTGGTAGCTGGGAAATGAGCTTCTCNTTTCTTAAAATCAGAGACTAAGAAAAATGATGTATATCAATCTAGCTATCAACCTATCAATCTATATCAATCATCTGGATTGATGTATATCAATCCAGTATCATCAAAAATCACATGTGTTCACAAGCCATCTAGGTACTATGACCTTCCTTGAAGAAATCGTGTAGTAATCAGCCTGTGGTAGGATGTTTCCCTGTGCTAGACATGCAGAAGACATAAAGGAAATAGAAATTCTCCCTCTAATAGACCTGCAGATATGTAGAAGTAGATAATTATTTTGGAGAGCTGGAAAGATAGAGTTGGTTCTTAGAGTCTGAGGGTCATAGTGGGGAGGCAATGGATAGTCATCCTTGCAGTGACTTCATTTCCAGATATTTTCATCAGATTTTAGGTGGGTCTGCCAGTCCTTGGGCTTCCCAGGTAGCACTAGTGGTAAAAAAAAAAACCCACCTGCCAATGCAGGAGATGTAAGAGACATGGGTTCAGTCCCTGGGGTGGGAAGATCCCCTGGAGGAGGGTATGGCAACCCATTCCAGTATTCTTCCCTGGAGAGTCACATGGACAGAGCAGTCTGGTGGACTACAGTCCATGGGGTCACAAAGAGTCAGACACAACTGAAGCAACTCAGCATGCATGCATGCCAGTCCGTCAAAAGTGGGCAGGCTTGTCTCTAATCCCGATTCCTCAAATTGAGAAAGCAGTAGGCCACTTCAGAATTTCTTCTCACAGTCCTATTGATAAGATTTAGTGGTTTCCATGTCAACCCAGATGTAGAAGTCACACTTTTTTACAGGTTTCCACCAGGAAGCCAATCCATACCAGTAATGGCTTGAAATGTATACTACAAAAATTCATGTGCTAAAATCCTGACCCCTGCACCTCAGAATGTGGCCTTATCTGGAAGCAGAGCTGTTGCAAATGCTGTTATTATAAAAGAAGATGAAGTCATAGAGGAATGGGACGAGCTTCTAATCAAGTATAACCGGTGTCCTTCTAAACAGGAGAAATTTGGAGCAGAGGCAGACACAGGGAGAACTCTTTGTGAAGATGGAGGCAGAGATCAGGGTGAGGTTTCTACACACCAAGGAACGCCAGTGATCACCAGCAGACCACCAGAAGCTGAGGAAGAGGCGTGGGAGCAATCTTTTCTGCACAGCCAGAAGGAATCATCCTCGCTGAAACCTTGGTCTAAGACATCTGGCCTCCAGAACCATGACAATAAATTTCTGTTCTTTATCTAGTCAGCTGTGGTACTTTGCTATGGCAGCTCTGGTAAAGCAATACACCACCAAACATGTCCTGAGTTGGGCAGATTTTACTGAAGATATTTGGATGGAGCAATGTCACGGGGAGGGATTGCATCACACAGCTCACAGCATTCCCCCTAATTATTTCACCTCCTCTCTCCCTCCACCCTCTTTCCTTCTCATCTCCTCCATTCTGGGTTAATCTCTAAATACTTAGCTACAAATTTGTTGCACTATTTTTTTTCAGAGTAGCTTTTTTCTTCCTTCGAAGTTATGGCAACAACCCACGTCTAGCTCCTAGGGCTCAGCTTTTAGCCCAACCATTAATCAAAATACGCATCAAACACAAGCAGTCCATTCACTTAGAGAAATTCCTGGGCCAAATATTGCAGTAAGAACATTTTCTAGATGGCGTGGCTTCAAACCTTGGCTCTGCTACTTGGATGTGTGAACTTGAACAAGTTACTTCATCTCTCTAAAATAAGAATAAGAATAATAATTCACTGGGTCTGTCTTAAGTTTGGTGACCCCTCAAACAGACTCTGAGGCAGGTATTTGTGAAAGATGATGCAGTGAAGAAGGCTCCCAGGAGTAACATGAAAGGGAGTGTGAGGCGCAGGAAGGGGTCGAGTGAGAAGTTGATATGTGAATCAGGTACCCTTGGGGCCTCAGCCCTTCCCTCGGGGAGCTGTGGAACTAAATGGCCCTTCAGAGTGGTTTCATATTAAGGCAAGGGGGCTAAGACTTTGTCCCCTTTCATGGCAACAAGTCATTAAAAGTGGGTTACCCCCAGTCAAGGGGTGGTTGGTGAGGTAGTTCCCTTTGGCTGAAGGCAAGTTCTTGTTTCAAATCTTATTTATTTATTTTTGGCTCTGCTTGGTCTTTGTGGCTGTGCAAGCTTTCTATAGTTGCAGTGATAGGGGGCTGCTCTTCATTGTGGCGAGCTTCCCTGGTGGCTCAGAGGTTAAAGCGTCTGCCTCCAATGCGGGAGACCTGGGTTCAATCCCTGGGTCGGGAAGATCCCCTGGAGAAGGAAATGGCAACCCACTCCAGTATTCTTGCCTGGAGAATCCCATGGACGGAGGAGCCTGGTGGACTGCAGTCCAGGGGGTCGCAAAGAGTCAGACACAAGTGAGCGACTTCACCTTCACGTTCACCTTCATTGTGGTGCATGTGCTTCTCATCGTGGTGACTAGCCTTGTTGCTGGGCAACAAGGCTTCAGTAGTTTCAGCACGTGGGCTCAGCAGTTGGGGTTTCCGGGCTCTAGAGCATGGGACTCAGTAGTTGTGGTGCATGGGCTTAGTTGCTCCTTGGCACGTAAGAAATTCCTTGACCAGGGATCGAACTCGTCCCTTTCATCGGCTGGTGGATTCTTAACCTCTTGATCCACCAGTGAAGTCCTGAAAGCAATTTTTTGAGAGCAACTTGGCCCTGAGTGGTCAGTCATCAGGACTGCCGTGGTAGCTGGGAAATGAGCTTCTCAGTTGCCTGACTGTCCTGCAGGCATTTTTCAGGTGACACACCATAGCATTAACTACAGGGTGATTGTGAGTATGAAATAAATTAACATGGAAAACGCTTGGAACATTACCTGGTATGAGGTAAGTGCTGAGTAAATGAGAGACATCATATATTGAGGGTTCACGTTAGCATTTTTTAGCTTTATGTAATTACGTACAGTTCACAGAATGATTTTGCATGGATTTTGCTTCTCTATAAGAAGAGCTTATAGATGTGAGTGAAGCAGACATTCCATCTAAAATGCTTTCTATTAGAAACTGAAGCTCAGAGCAGTTACGTGACTTGTCTGGTGCCACTGCTAACAGGAACCTGGGCCTTCTGTTTTCAGTTTGTTCCTCCATATCTGCAACCACAGCTAATTTTTGAAGCCACAAGCACCCATGTGTAGGCTCGGTCTCACCAACCCCAATCTGACGGCAGACTGAAGGATTTACAGTTCCCTAGGATTCCACCAGGATTCAGCAGCAATGATCTTGTGGTTGACTTTGTCCTACCTTGAGCCACAATGATGTTGCAAAGGTGGTCAGTGGGATGAACACATCTCACTCGGGGAGGTTGACCAGCTTACTGTAAGAGCCCTTGTGCGACAGCCTTTACCTTAGTGGATTCTCATATAATTGCCTATGCCTGGCCTCCCACTTCAAAGACTTATTTTGTGTTGACTGATGGCAGAGAAAACTTTCAGGGCAAGAGTACACTAAATAAATACAGAAAATACTGATATTTAAGCTAGAATATATATATATATTTTTTAAGTTACCCAAAGTACTCAAATCCCCACAGCAACACATTTTCCCTCCATAGGCAAACAAATCAAACATTTGCTTGGTGAGCATAACATCAAAGCAAAGAGAGTTGGTTGATCTTAAGAATACCTTAGCTGAGATAACTAGGGCATCTTTTTGTCTTCTGTAGGAGTGTGGGCCTTAATATTTTTGTCTGGTGACCAGAGCTCCCCGACTCCTAGCTGGAGCTGTACATACACTGCTAGTCTGTGTCTCCAGGAGCCTCATTTTTCTGTGTTCCACGGTTGACCAACTCCCCTTTTAAGATCACCACATTAATAACTCTAATGAGTTTACAGGAAAGGCTGACTCTAGCCAGATGGCGATTCCGACTCCTTGGAGAGAGATTTTGTACATTTCTGTGTTTATTTCATAGCTTAACATTCAGAGGGCAGCTCTATACTTAGAGCTCCTTACTTAGAGGGGCAGCAGAGTTTTAGAACTCAGGCTTTGAAATTGGGTTGCCTGGGCTATGCCTCAGTTTGCCTTTTGCTAATAGTGTGACCCGGGACCAGTTGCTCTCATTGGTGTGCCTCAGTTTTGCTATCTGCTCAGTGGAGATTATAATGATACAGATTTCACAGGGTTGTTTGAGGATTTAATGAAGAAATCTATATAAAGTACTTAGAACAGCTGGCAAAAAATAATTTCTAATTAAATCTTAATTAATGATGGTGGCATAGTTTGTAAAGAATCTGCCTGCCAATGCAGGAGATGCAGCAGATGTGGGTTCAGTCTTTGGGTCGGGAAGATCCCTGGGAGAGGGAAATGGCAACCCACTCCAGTATGCTTGCTGGGGAAATCCTATGGACAGAGGAGCCTGGTGGGCTACAGTCCAGGGGATCTCAAAATTGTTGGACATGGCTGAGTACATAGGCATGCATGCAGAGGGCATTCTGGTTTTCTGATCTCTTTATCTTATAAACTAATAATCAAAGTGAACATTTATCAAGTGTTTATATAATCCATGCGGTGTTATAAGACTTTAACTAGAATGTCATTGTAATCCTTCCAAAATTCAGTCAGATGGAAAACATTTTCAGTCTATTTTATAGATGAGGAAATGGAGATTGAGAAGTGAAAACCACAAAAAAAGAGGTGGAGCAGATGAGCTGCAGAAAATCAAGATTTTTATCTCTATATCAGCTACATACTCCGGTAAATAAACTTCGATATTGTCCCCTGTGCAGGAGTCCTTTCCTTGTTCCTCGGTCATATGGTGACTCAAACTAGTGGTCTACTGTGCTTCTTCCAGTATCACAAGGGAAAAGCTAGAACTTTCAGGTCACCAGGAAGCTGGAGTTGCCTACTGTTCCATGCCCCTGTTTATCCAGCTTGTACTGAGCAGTACTATGTGTCTGGTCCCTGTGATTTCAGGCTGCCCAACCAGCCAGTGTTTCTTTAACCTTGTGTCACAGTCCTCCAGTAGCAATCACTATGGAAGTCTTTACCTGCTTCCCACTGCAGTTCCTCAAGATACCATGCTCCACCTGCCCACCTGGATGTTCTTCCAACATAGGCAGTCAGGGGCCCCTATCTGAGCCTTGATGCCTACCTCTTCTGCCCTCCAAGTGGGAGAATGATCACAGCTCTTGGTCTCCTTTGCATTGCCTGATGGGTATCCTTAACCAGAGAAATCCCATATTGGTCTTGGAGTATAATTACAAGAGGTATAATTGGAATTGAACCCATGTCTCCTGATCCTACAATCTTCATTGCAGGTGAAGTTGAAAGATGATGGCTAGGGCTAGTTGTTTAGGTAGACTTCATGGATGGAGGTAAGGTCTGGCATCTAAGGCTTGAGTTTCCAGCAAGATGCTTCTGCCCAATGTAGTAAAGGATCCTGGGAGCCAAAAGATTAAGGCTCCTTATAACAGAAGAAGCTGAAACTCCAGTGGTGGCATATAAGACTGCATGGTCAGAGAAACAAGAGGTAGGGATTGTGACTGAATTACTTAGGAGGAATTCAGAGGTAGCTGAAAACAGGCCAGAGGGCAAGGAGGTCAAGATAGGTGAGAGGGAGTTCCAGATGACTCTTTCAATGATCACTGCTCTTTGTAACTCACATTTTTCAGATTGGTGGTGCATGGGGTGGGGAGGTTGGAGCAACTTTAAAGAGCCTGTGGCCAGTGGGGTAGGCTCATATTCTTTGTCCTTTACCATCTTGCATCTCCTCATCATAAGTCTTAGGAACACATGTGGTTTTGATTAGAGAAAAGGCTCTTCTAGAGCTTCTCATTTTATTAAATTATTGCTGAGTCCTGTCACTGAAGAGANTGCTTCCCACTGCAGTTCCTCAAGATACCATGCTCCACCTGCCCACCTGGATGTTCTTCCAACATAGGCAGTCAGGGGCCCCTATCTGAGCCTTGATGCCTACCTCTTCTGCCCTCCAAGTGGGAGAATGATCACAGCTCTTGGTCTCCTTTGCATTGCCTGATGGGTATCCTTAACCAGAGAAATCCCATATTGGTCTTGGAGTATAATTATAAGAGGTATAATTGGAATTGAACCCATGTCTCCTGATCCTACAATCTTCATTGCAGGTGAAGTTGAAAGATGATGGCTAGGGCTAGTTGTTTAGGTAGACTTCATGGATGGAGGTAAGGTCTGGCATCTAAGGCTTGAGTTTCCAGCAAGATGCTTCTGCCCAATGTAGTAAAGGATCCTGGGAGCCAAAAGATTAAGGCTCCTTATAACAGAAGAAGCTGAAACTCCAGTGGTGGCATATAAGACTGCATGGTCAGAGAAACAAGAGGTAGGGATTGTGACTGAATTACTTAGGAGGAATTCAGAGGTAGCTGAAAACAGGCCAGAGGGCAAGGAGGTCAAGATAGGTGAGAGGGAGTTCCAGATGACTCTTTCAATGATCATTGCTCTTTGTAACTCACATTTTTCAGATTGGTGGTGCATGGGGTGGGGAGGTTGGAGCAACTTTAAAGAGCCTGTGGCCAGTGGGGTAGGCTCATATTCTTTGTCCTTTACCATCTTGCATCTCCTCATCATAAGTCTTAGGAACACATGTGGTTTTGATTAGAGAAAAGGCTCTTCTAGAGCTTCTCATTTTATTAAATTATTGCTGAGTCCTGTCACTGAAGAGAGAAGATAGGATTTCCTTTCTGTGATTGACGAAAGCATGTTATGAGGCTCTGGGCCAGCCAGGGTTGTGATATCTTTCTCCGGCAGCTTTGGATAGTTGGGGCATTCTGTATTGCTATCTTAGCTTCTTCACTGCATTGCCCTTAAAAGCTTCAAATTGTTTCATGTCCATGTATTTTTTTTCTATGCTGTCCCTTCTGGAGGTTGTACCCTCCATGCCTTTAAGACACAGCTGGAGTGTTCTCTGACTTTGTGCTTTCTTGTGTTGTGTTCATGCCTCTATAATAATAATAATATCTGATATTTATTGAATGTTAATTAGCACACTTTTTTCTTTTTTGTTTTCCTTCGGTGTGTCCAACTATTTGGGGCCCTATGGACTGTAGCCTGCCCTACTCCTCTGTCCATGGAATTCTCCAGGCAAGAATATTGGAGTGAGTTGCGATGATTTCCTACTCCAGGGGATCTTGCTGACCCAGGGATCAAACCCTCGTCTCCTGAATCTCCTGTGCTGACAGGCAGATTCTTTACCACTGCACCTCCTGGGAAACCCATACTTACACATTAGGCACAAGTAATTCATGAGCTAAGTATTATTGTTATCTTCCTATAACAGAAAAATGAAAATTGAGACTTTAGGTGAGTTAATAATTCTCCCAAGGTAATGTGTGTAAACAAAAATCAAACCCAGATGTCTGACTTCAGAATACAAGTTTTAACCACCTTGTGAGCCGTCTGCAGCCCATGCACCCATTCATTCTTGAGCTTCCTGTATGCATAAAATCTCTTGGATCTGAAAATACAGCCATTTACAACACAGATAAAATGATAAAATCTCTACCTTCATGGCATTTGCATTCTATTGGAGGAGATTGACAATAAATAAATGTAATTCCAGGAAGTTATGAGGGCAGTAGGAAAAAAAAAAGCACACAGAAGAAGAAAATAGAGGACATCAGGGAGTTGCTATTTTAAGTGGCAGAGTGATGGAAAGCTGCTCTGAGGAGGGGCTCTATGAGCAGAGACCTGGCTAAATGACATTATTTTCTGCACCACAAAAAATCTCTTTTTTATAGGCAGGGCTTGGTTTATTTATGTCTCCCCAACATGCCTCTAGATTTACAGTCCCCAAAAGATGTTTGTATGATAAAAAGAGGAATATGATTATGAACATGAAATGAGGGGCTAGAAAGTCATGTCTGAAGTAGTAAGTGATTAATGAGAGCATTTTCCTGGGGGTTTAATTGGCAGAGGCTGCAGTGAGCAAAGTTTCCTCTTAACTCCTTGTATTTCCAGACCTGGTGACCTCCTGGCCAAGAGATACACGCTCTCCCTCTCCACAGTGTTTTCTGTGGCTTGTGTTTTCATTGGCTAAATATATTTCAATCCACAGTCCACAGCAGGGAGCCTTGGTCTGCTCTCTTTTCTTACAGGAACTTTATAAACAGGAATGATTGTATCTGTCTACTGAATATTCCTGTAACTACCTCCAGCACCAAAGATCTTGAAAGCTGAAATGATCAAAAAGGGACTGAGTTCTGAAACTGTGCTTTGCTTGTCAAGCTGGCACATTTGAGATTTAAGTCAGGGATATCTTGGTGATTGTATCACCTCACACCAACTCTTAAAAAGAAGCTGCTTTTATTTATGAACGCCAAATAAAGGAGACACAGAGGCACCCACATTTTCTTGGTAATGGGAAGGGAAGGGAAGGCCTGGATATTCATTCAACTTTTCATTTATATTTTTTGTCTTCTGGATGTTCAGACACTGCAAACAAATAACCAGCTCTTTATCCAAACCCACAGAAAAAGTTAAAGGGCAACTCTGCAAATGTAGATGGTTTCAGAAAAGTAAACCAAACTTGGACGGACCTAATGAAATCACACTAGGAGAAAAATAAGAGAATGACTGTTTTGCATTTCAGCATCAGTGTATGAACTTCATGCTGAGCCTCCGTGGGTTAAAACAGGGTCACAAATGACCTGAGAAGAGTCCAAGGGCAGAAGGCAAGGGCGAAGGTAGGAAGGAGAGCGACATGTGACATGTTAAACACTTGGATTGAATTCTTGGGTTGAACTTTGATGTGGTAGCCCTCATGTCAGATGTTGCCGATATTTAGCAAGCACACTTCTAAATATACTGATCAGTCTTAGAACACTCTTTTCCCTTCCTTTTTCTCTTTTCCAACATCGCTGCTTTACTGCCCCACATACTGAAATTCGCCCAGTCAGATGTCAGACTGAAGCTATTCTCAGGCGGTAAAATTAACCAATGTGCCATTGATTAAAACCATCACTCGGAGTCCATCCTGAAGTCGACCTCAGGGAGTTCAAAATAAGTATGTGATTCTCTTTATAGACTGACATGTAAATTATGAATTTGCCTTTTAATGAAAGACACTTAATATTTTATCTCTTAGTCTGGCAAGATAGAATACCTTCAGGATGAGAAGTGTCACTCCCCACTCCTGAAGCCATGACAGACACTCTTAATCAATCTCTTCACTCCTTTTCCTGGGTCCTGGTCTTAGGCTCAGATTAATTTACAAAACACTGCTTCAGGCAGCAGCTCTCAGTTGGTTGGAGTAGGATTGTAATGGAAATCTTTTTACCATCTTTGTACTACATGCATACTGCCGTACATATGTTACAGCAGATTTTCTCACATGTGTATGCTTTACCTTAAAAATCATATATTTTAAATTAATAAAAGCATTAATTAAGATAATGAGTGAAGTGAGACTGCATAGTTGTTGTTGCTTGGGTGAACCAGTCTTAAAATGCACCATTTAATTTACACCAGAGACCCAAGTATTAGAATAGATATCAGCAAAACCTCTTTAATGTTGAGAGCTACAATTATATGGATTTTAGAAAATGATAGCAAACCAGCTTTGAAATTTGGTAAGGGAAATGGATAACTCTAAGATACAAAAATGGTTAAAAAAAAAAAAAGCATGTGGGAGGGGGTAGTGCAGAGAGAGGCATGCATGCATGCATGCTAAATTGCTTCCCTCATGTCCAACCCTATGCAACCCTATGGACTGTAGCTCACCAGGCTCCTCTGTCCATGGGATTCTCCAGGCAAGAATACTGGAATGGGTTGCCATGCCCTCCTCCAGGGGATCTTCCTGACCCAGGGATCGAACCCATGTCTCTTATATCTCCTGCATTGGCAGGCGGGTTCTTTACCACTAGCATCACTGCAGAGAAAGGAATAAGTGACTAAATGAGACAGTTCTTGTCCTTCCCTGAGAGCCGCCCTTCTCTTGCTTTCACACACACACACGCACACACACACACACGCACACACACCCACACACGCACACACACACAAACACACACACATACACATACACACAAAACAGTTTTATTTAGTATTTATGATCATGAAATATGCCTAGTTTTATTTGTGCCAACTTGTCTCCAGGTTTTACTGGAAAAGGCAGAATGGGAAACTTGAAAGTGATTTTGGAATCAAAATCCTTTCGTACCAGTCTTGGTGTGCCACTGGGGCTTGCCTGTAGAAAGTTGGGAAATTAGTTTACCAGGAAAGAAAGATAAAGTTTACCAAGCAAGAAAGTCTTGCTTTCCTCAGGAAAATGGCTGGCATGATAACATTTATCTCTTAGGGTTTTTATGAGGATCAAATGAGTGAACTTTTCTGACCACACTTTAAAATTGTCATGTACTGAGAAATATGAGCTATCTTTGATAAAAGGTAAGTAGAATACTTATAAAATGTGAAACACCCAGTTGGTATCTATTGTTATGCATCAATACAATTATGATCCCTTATTTTCAATTTTGAATTGAAGTTTTAAAATACAGAGCTGTCTATGTACTGTCAATATCACTTGGATGCAGTGTTGCTCAACTTGGGTAATACTTGAGAATATTTCTACTTCCTTTTAATTTTCTGGTTTTTGATAGGTTTATGTACAAATCAGTGTAGATTCAGCAGCAGCTTTTGTTAGAACTCTTCCCACAAGTGTGAGACGCATCGTGGTCACCATTGGTGGCCCATGTGAGGGGTAATTGTAGGGGATACTCAGTGTACTTCAGAAAATTAAGCACAGTCCTGTCTTCATGCTTGTCTAAAATTAAATTTGGATTCCAGCTCCCTGGCTTCCAGTGCTTTTGTGGTTTAGCAATAGCCAAATAAAGTACAATCAGTTTATTTAATGTTTAGTCTATGTGAGTGGGCTACATTGACTAAACACTCAAGATCTTCCCACAGAAAACTGAGTCCCTTACTAGGCGCTATCTTCTTTATTTCATTTTTTCTTTAGCACATTTGTTAACACAACCAGCTTTCATGGTGCTAATGAAAGCAACGTTTAGGTGCAGATTAAGGTGAATGAGATCAGCTGTGAAATGTTACTTTAAAATACAAAGCAAGAGAATTGAGAGTTTTCTCAGGCTTTTAAAAGAATTCTCATCAAAATATTCTTTCCCTGGGAACTAAACAGGATTGCTCCCTTGAATCTCTACCTGGTTCTTCACTTCTTTTTTGCTGGTAGTTTTTCTTCTCACTCTACTGATATGATGGTAACATTTGTTTCTAGTGGCTCGTCTGCTCACACCCTGGACCATGATCCATCAGACTTTACCTTGGTGCTTCCCAGAAATGACTCCCAAGCTTCTTGGGGTTGCATTCCACCCTGTTGCAGTATGTGGTCAGAGAGCAATACAGTGTTCATGTGGCCTGTGCTGGTAGCAGAAGATAAGGAAGCCCCTCTAGTTTATGTCCTCCCCTGTCTGGAAGGAAACTTTTTATCAGCAGGAATAGCTTGTGTGAGAGAAGTCACAGGTTGCCATCAGGTCTGTGTTCAGAGTCTTAATGTTGCCTTTTTTTTTTAAGAAAATTTTGGGTCATTTTCTCTTTTTTAATATTACTTTTGTTACTATTATTTAAAATTTATTTATTTTTGGCTTGACTGTGTGGCATGCAGGATCTTAGTTCCCCAGCCAGGAGTGGAACCCATGCTCTCTGCCGAGGAAGTGCAGGGTCTGAACCACTGAACTGCCAGGCAAGTCGCTTAGCGTCATGTTTAAAGGGGCTCAATGTCCTGGCTGGCCTCAACCCTGAGGTTCACCCGCTCCTCCAGGGCTGTGTAGCGCTTGTTTCACTGGGCCCCACTCAGGTAACAGAAGCCCTAGTGTAGAGCTTGTTGTGGGATTGTGTGCATTTCATTCTTAAGACACAGGGGACAATCAGAACGTGAAGTGCTGGAACTGTGTGCATGTCCGCTTCTGTCTTCCATCACCATCTTCTGAGTTCCCTACTCCCAGGTGCATCATGGGAATGAGCAACATCATTTCCCATGATGACAAATTGCACCCTTGAGTTCAACTCTTCCTCCTCAAGCTGAGAGTGTCATTTACATCTTTCTTTGATAAACAGGCAACTGATTTGGACCACTATCTATGAAAGACAGAGAATGAGATAGTTGGATGGCCTCTCTTAACTCAACGGACATGAATTTGAGCCAATTCCAGGAGATAGTGAAGGACAGGGAAGCCTGGCACGCTGCAGCTCACGGGGTTGTAAAGAGTTGGACATGGCTTAGTGACTGAACAATGACAAATAAATGGGTACTATTTATAAAGTGTACATAGATAAGAAACTGTTTCCTCCTAGCACCAAAGCCATTAGCTGATAAGCACAATAACAATAATTACTTGATGTGAAAATTTGTGTCTATGTGACAAAGCCAAGTGCAAATAGTAGAGAGGTAAAGTTCAGTGTTCTGGACAGTTGGTATATTTTATGTAGCATCACACTGCCCAGTCATGAAAACAACACATGCAGGCCCACAGGTCACCTTGCTGATCCTCAGATGGGTCAATCAGACTTCTGCATCAGAGCCTCTTGCCTGTGCTTTCCTCTATCTTCAATACTTTCTGCCCAGCAACTTTTCTGCATAACTCTGCTCCTTCTTCCCCCAAGTTTCTGTCCAAATATTATATCAATAGATCACCTACTTTTAAGCACCCTGTGTAAAACGGCATCTTCCTATCACCCCAGTCATTCTCTGTCCCTCTTACTCGGTTTATTTCTCTTCTTGGCACAGATTGCCACCTGACATATTTTTATTTTGGCTTATTGATTTTAAGTCTTTCTTTTGTTCTTTGTTTAATTCTAAGAGACTAGAACAATGCCTTGCACAGCAGAGGCACTAAGTATTATTCACGGAGTGAGTGAATACAGGCAGTCTGAAGGCTTTATCTTTCAACCTCACAAGGCAAGACTTATTTTTGGTACTGTTTCAGGTCTGGGATGTTCTTTTAAAGAAATTAATAGTAGTCATGGAAACAGTTTATTAAGTACCTGTCATTTTCTGGTCACTTTTTGTATCACATTATTTTGTCTCTCTCTCTTTTTTTTTCTTTTGGGATTCAGGCCCCCAGGGTCTTTTTTCCTTAGCTTGCAAGGCCTGTTTTGCCCATAACCATTTCCCAGTCCTTTTCCAAAATGGCTGTAGGTCTGTTTCATACCCACCTACATATATTACATGCATACATACTTCCAGATGGACATGACTAGAGATTTCGTAGCTTTCATTTTAAAAGTTTGGTCAGTTATGCATCAGATAGTACCTATATTATTTTATCTTTATGAGAATTCTATGATAACAATTTTATCTCCGATTAAAAAATGAGTAAAAGGTAGCTCAGAGAGGTCTAACAATCTGGCCAGGGCTGCACAACAAGTAAGAAGGGAAGCCATGCCATCAAGCCATATCCTCGTGCCAAAGCCCAGACTGATGCCATTTCATGAGATGAGCTCTCAGAAAAAGAGCAAGCAGCGCAAGATGTTGCCCTGCTTACTGAGCAAAGCTCAGCCTCATGAGCAGCAGCTAAGTGCTAGTTTAGCCAACTAGCTAGCAAAGACCTTTGAAATCCTAGCTCTGCCCCTGAAAAGAGTAAGGCATCAAGCCATCTCTCGCTCTAGCTTTACTTTTAAAATCACTTTAAATGAGGTATAGTTAATATACAATAAAATATACCCATTTTAAGCATGCGGTTTTAATGAGTTTTGACAAATTTATGTACTTTGTAACCACTGGTACAATTAAGATATAAAACATTTTATAATATAAAATATTTCCATCACTCCAAAAAGCTCCTTTGTGCCCCTTCACAGTCAAATTCTCACTCCCTACCTCTCTCCCCTCAAGGAATCAGGCAACTAATTCTATGCTTTGGGTCTTTAGAGATTAGTTTGTGTTTTCTAGAACTTCAGATAAATAGAATCAGGCAGTATACATGCCTTTGTATTGCTGCTTCTACTCGGCAAGATGTGTTTAGATTCATCCATGCTGTGTGTACTAGAAGTTCATTTTTTAAATTGTGTAATATGCTCTGTTGTATGAAATTTATTTATTCATTCTCCTGCAGATGGACATTTGGTTGTTTCCAGTCTAGGTTGTTATGAATAAAGCTGCTGTAACTATTTATGTGCAAGGCTTTGTGTAAACATAAGTTTTTATTTCTCTCGGGCAGAGATTTAGGAATGGACTTACTAGGTTGTCCTTGTAAACATGGGAAGTTCATGTTGAATTTTAGAAAAAACTGCCAAACGCTTTTCAAACATAGTAGCACCACTGAGACGTTTCCTAGCACTGCGCTGGTCACTTGTAAAATGAAGATGTTTGATTAAATGATCTCTAAATTCCCTTCTGTTTTGTGATTCTAGGACCTGCAATGCTAGAATTTTTGCCTTTTCCTGTCTCAGGGTAGTATAATTTGTTATCCCTTCTTTTTCTTAATGTATCTTTTTTGCTTGTTTGGGGGCACTGTGTGGCTTCCAGGGTCTTAGTTTCTCAACTAGGGATTGAACCTGTGTCCTCAGCAGTGAAAACACGGAGGCCAGGTGAAAGCACTGGGCCACCAGGGAATTCCCTTCTTTCACATATCTTAATTTCTACAGGTTTGTCTTGTTCCTGTTAGTGTTGTTGATGCTGACAATGATAAGAGAAAGTCATCATTTTTTTGATAAATTTATGTGTCAAACATACTGCTAAGTGTTTTAAATTTTTCTAATTCTCACACTAAGCATTTTCAGTAGATACCATTTTTATAATCTATCTTTGTGTTGAAGCAACTAAAGATCAGAGAAGTTAAGTAGTTTCCCCAAATCAACAGCATCATTAAGTAGCAGAGTTGGGAAGCAAAATTAGGTCTGTCTTGATCACTTCTAAATTACTAATTTCTTAGCTTTTGCTCTCATGTCCTGGCTGATACATCATCTTTTTATATGACGCTAAGATCTGCCTGGTCCAATTCTGGACCTCCTTCACCTTCTCAGTGTTGTTTACCAGTGTTTCTTCCATACCCTGGCATGACATCAGTGTTCAATGATCCAGCAACTTTCTAGAAGGCAACAACAACAAAAAAAGCAGTTTAGAGTGAGGCAAGCTTAATCTCATCTTACTTATGTCAGCTCCATTAAGTTTTCATTAACAGTCAGAATGGGGTTTCTTAAATCAGCATAATGCCAGTAAGCATTACTTTGAAAAAAGAAATGCTTAACTAATAAGATATCTTGTCTACATTTTGTCTGAATCTAGAAAGCCCAGTCACTTCAAAGCATCATAGAGGTCATTGCTATTTTGCATTGGACAATTAGCATCCTCCTTCTCATCAAGTGGTGAAATTACCATGTTAGCTCTTTGCAGATCAGAACGTATTAGTGGCTCTTCATGCTTTTCTATGCAGTCATCATTAGGCATAACATGGACTCGGACACTGAATATTATCATTTAGATTAGTGAAGAATTGTGTGAATATACTAAGCATTTCCCTCTGAATTGTTTTTTTCAGTATATGTAGGGCAAAAGCTAAAACCGTGAAGCCATTCTTCACGTGACCACATAGCTTAAGCTTTGCTATGTGGCTTGTGAGTAAACCATTTCTGGCTTTTGCATTATGTATAGTGCTTATCAAGCAATACCATTAAACAAAATCAAAAACACGTATTGACTTTAAAGAGTCCTGATGGGACTTCTGAAATTGTTTTTCCTGAAGTGACCTCTGCTCTTCTATCCACCTAGAGACTTGAGGAGTTGACTCAAATCCCCACTCCCTCATGAGTCTGTTCTGACTGTTTTATTTTCACTCTTCTCAGTTTTTGAATTTCTAAATCATTTATAGTCACCTCTGGATATTTTAAAATTTAATTATGTGTTGTATTTTATCACTTGTAGAGAGATATTGTGGAATCCAAGACAGGGTATGAACACTGAATTCAGACAAATATGGGCTTTTCCACTTAAAAATGATGTGACTCTGGGCAAACTCTATGTCTTCTATAGGACTCAACTGCCTCATCTTGAGAAGCAGATAGCACTGCTTACAAATTATGGTAATAATAGCTGTCTCATGAGGTCCGTGCAAACCTTAAATGACTTAATACATGGAAACGGGCATGTGGAAAAAGCCAAACAAATGGGAGCCCCTCACCCTTTCACCCTGTGGAGATTTTAAATTCCCTGAGGTGGAACCAGGTCTTGTGCCTCTGAACATATTGCGTCCATGTATTCATTTAATACAAACTTATTAAGCACCTGCTTTGTACTAAGCAAAGAACTCAGGACTGTGAATAGTCATGAACAAACCAACCTTCCCTTTCCTTGTGGACTTAACGATCTAGTAGACTGTGTTCCCTCGTAGCTCAGTTGGTAAAGAATCTGCCTGCAGTGCAGGAGACCTGGGTTTGATTCCTGGGTTGGGAAGATACCTTGGAGAAGGAATGGCAACCCACTCCAGTATTCTTGCCTGGAGAATCCCATGGATAGAGGAGCCTGACAGGCTACAGTCCATGGGGTCGCAAGACTCAGACATGACTTAGTGACTAAATCACATATGTAGACATATACAATGTCTTGCCTGACTTACGATGGTTCAATGTAAGATTTTGTTATTTTGAGTTTTAAAAATTTATTTTTTTTTATTTTTTACTTTAAGATGATGTGAAAGCAAAATGCATTCAGTAGAAATAATACTTTGAATTTTGATCTTTTCCCAGTCTAGCAATATTTGGTATGAGGCTCTCTTGTAGCACTGGGCAGGAACAGGCTGCAGCTCCCAGTGAGCCTCATGACCATGAGGATGAATAGCCGACACACCAACAGCCATCCTGGATCCAGACACCAAGTCTGTTTTACTCTTTTAGTACAGTATCGAATGAATTACATGAGCTATTCAACACTTTATTCTAAAATAGACTTCGTGTTAGATGATTCTGCCCAATTGAAGGCTCATGAAAGTGGTGTGAGCACATAGGCTAAGCTCTGATATTCAGAAGGTGAAGTGCACTAAATGTGATTTTGGTGCATGATATTTCCAACTTGGGGTGGCTTTAGCAGGATATAGCCTCCAACTCTGGCTGGAGTAGAGAAAAAACATATTTATGATGGTGCTTCTTCTTACTCACTTCATGTTTGTATTTCTTTTTTTTTTTTTAAGCTGTTGTGGAGATTATATTTTGGCAAAAGAGCAAGTGCCTTGTCCATTCACATTCAATCTTTTCTAGACACAGTCTTCTCAGATTGTGGGATGTCAAAGGGATCAGCTGTACCCCAGCAAGTAGATCATATTCAGGGGTCAGAGTCCCCCATTTTCTGGAGGGTTTCTGAAAAGGGAAGGTTACAAGTCTAAAAGGGGAGGGTTACAAATCTGATGCTCTCCCAGCACCACCCATACCCTTCCTGGGGTTGGGAGGGCAAATGTTACAGTGTTTACCATGGGTTAGGCACTGCATTAGGTACCAAGAGAACTTCCCCGAAAGCTCAGTCGGTAAAGAATTCACCTGCAATGTAGGAGACCCTGGTTTGATTCCTAGGTTGGGAAGATCCCCTGGAGAAGCGATAGGTTACCCACTCCAGTATTCTTGGGCTTCCCTTGTGGCTCAGCTGGTAAAGAATCCACCTACAATGTGGGAGATCTGGGTTTGATACCTGGGTTGGGAAGATTCCCTGGAGTAGGGAAAGGCTACCCACTCCAGTATTCTGGTCTGGAGAATTCCATGGACTATAAGAGTTGGACACAATTGAACAACTTCCACTTTAGGTACCAAGAATAATTTTGCATTGAAGAAATGTATGATTTAGATAGGAAATCAACTCACATGCACTTAATTGAAAAGGTAAATTGTAACACAGAGCAAGACCATTTCAAGTAAGAGGAGGCCAGAGCAACTAAAATTACTAGATAAAATACAAAATTCTTTCATAAAAGCATTGAAGATGTAACATGGGATGGCAAGGAATTATTTAAGAGCTATGGTTTAGAGAGATGAGCAGATCACTGCTTCAGCTCTGAGGACATTTGCTGATATATTTTAAATTAAACTGTCAAACACAGCTGTGGGTTTGAAGGGCTCAGTATGAAGGGGAACTGAAGTGAAAGTTCAGAACCTCCCAAAACACACTACGTTCGTCGTCAGATCTGGTCACCGTCACAGGCAATGTTGGGCAGATGGGTCAGCAGAAGCTGAGTGAAGTCTAAGACTTAAGTTCAACCTGAGTAGAACACCTAGGTGCTTGTTGTAGGCAGAGAACAAAATCTCAGAGGAAAGCCGTGGACTAGACCAAGTGCTCAGACCAGAGCCAACGGATTCAGAATGGAGAGTGGGAGGCAAAACTTGGACTTTTAGTTGGGGTTTGGGTTTGAGCAGCTAGATCTTTTAAAGCCAATGGGCCAAGCTGAACATCTCCAGGCATTCCTCATTTGACTGTGCTTTGATTTATTGCACTTTAAAGATACTGCATTTTTTTTTTTTCCCCATAAGTGGACGGTTTGTGGCAACTCTGCATCAGGCAAGCTATCAACACCATTTTTTTTTCAAGAGCGTTTACTCACTTTGTGTCTCTGTTACATTTTGGTAATTCTCACAATATTTCAAGCTTTTTATTTTTAAGTCTTCAAGATTCCTCCATGTTTTAGCAGGTGTCAGAATTTCTTTCTAATGCTGAATTTTAAATATCTATATCTATTCTATCTCTCTCTCTATATATATATGGATGACACTTGCATTGCATTGCTTTCATCTTTTGGCTGTGTATAATATTACAATGAAAGGTACAAATAGAATATACAAATATCTGTTTGAGTGTCTACTTCAGATTCTTTGAAGCATATATTCAGGAGTGGAATTGTTGGATCGTATGGTAATTCTACGTGTGGTAATTCTGGGGCTTCCTCAGTGGCTCAGAGGTAAAGAATCTACCTGCAATGAGGGAGACCTGGGTTCGATCCCTGGGTCAGGAAGATCCTCTGGAGAAGGGCATAGCACCCCACTCCAATGTTCTTGCCTGAAGAATCCCATGAGCAGAGGAGTCTGGCAGGCTACAGGCCATAAATTTGCAGAGTTGGGTGTGACTAAAGCAACTAAGCCTGCAGCACACATGGTAATCGTATGTTTAATTTTTTGTTCAGTTCAGTTCAATTGCTCAGTCGTGTCTGACTCTTTGTGACCCCATGGACTGCAGCACGCCAGGCCTCCCTGGCCACCACCAACTCCCGGAGTTTACCCAAATTCATGTCCATTGTGTAGGCGATGCCATACAACCATCTCATCCTCTGTCGTCCACTTCTCCTTCTGCCCTCAGTCTTTCCCAGCATTAGGGTCTTTTCCAATGAGTCAGCTCTTCACATCAGGTGGCCAAAGTA
>SJYW01021238.1:1168929-1180184 GCA_006410735.1 Raphicerus campestris | reverse complement strand
CACACACACACAAACACACACACATACACATACACACAAAACAGTTTTATTTAGTATTTATGATCATGAAATATGCCTAGTTTTATTTGTGCCAACTTGTCTCCAGGTTTTACTGGAAAAGGCAGAATGGGAAACTTGAAAGTGATTTTGGAATCAAAATCCTTTCGTACCAGTCTTGGTGTGCCACTGGGGCTTGCCTGTAGAAAGTTGGGAAATTAGTTTACCAGGAAAGAAAGATAAAGTTTACCAAGCAAGAAAGTCTTGCTTTCCTCAGGAAAATGGCTGGCATGATAACATTTATCTCTTAGGGTTTTTATGAGGATCAAATGAGTGAACTTTTCTGACCACACTTTAAAATTGTCATGTACTGAGAAATATGAGCTATCTTTGATAAAAGGTAAGTAGAATACTTATAAAATGTGAAACACCCAGTTGGTATCTATTGTTATGCATCAATACAATTATGATCCCTTATTTTCAATTTTGAATTGAAGTTTTAAAATACAGAGCTGTCTATGTACTGTCAATATCACTTGGATGCAGTGTTGCTCAACTTGGGTAATACTTGAGAATATTTCTACTTCCTTTTAATTTTCTGGTTTTTGATAGGTTTATGTACAAATCAGTGTAGATTCAGCAGCAGCTTTTGTTAGAACTCTTCCCACAAGTGTGAGACGCATCGTGGTCACCATTGGTGGCCCATGTGAGGGGTAATTGTAGGGGATACTCAGTGTACTTCAGAAAATTAAGCACAGTCCTGTCTTCATGCTTGTCTAAAATTAAATTTGGATTCCAGCTCCCTGGCTTCCAGTGCTTTTGTGGTTTAGCAATAGCCAAATAAAGTACAATCAGTTTATTTAATGTTTAGTCTATGTGAGTGGGCTACATTGACTAAACACTCAAGATCTTCCCACAGAAAACTGAGTCCCTTACTAGGCGCTATCTTCTTTATTTCATTTTTTCTTTAGCACATTTGTTAACACAACCAGCTTTCATGGTGCTAATGAAAGCAACGTTTAGGTGCAGATTAAGGTGAATGAGATCAGCTGTGAAATGTTACTTTAAAATACAAAGCAAGAGAATTGAGAGTTTTCTCAGGCTTTTAAAAGAATTCTCATCAAAATATTCTTTCCCTGGGAACTAAACAGGATTGCTCCCTTGAATCTCTACCTGGTTCTTCACTTCTTTTTTGCTGGTAGTTTTTCTTCTCACTCTACTGATATGATGGTAACATTTGTTTCTAGTGGCTCGTCTGCTCACACCCTGGACCATGATCCATCAGACTTTACCTTGGTGCTTCCCAGAAATGACTCCCAAGCTTCTTGGGGTTGCATTCCACCCTGTTGCAGTATGTGGTCAGAGAGCAATACAGTGTTCATGTGGCCTGTGCTGGTAGCAGAAGATAAGGAAGCCCCTCTAGTTTATGTCCTCCCCTGTCTGGAAGGAAACTTTTTATCAGCAGGAATAGCTTGTGTGAGAGAAGTCACAGGTTGCCATCAGGTCTGTGTTCAGAGTCTTAATGTTGCCTTTTTTTTTTAAGAAAATTTTGGGTCATTTTCTCTTTTTTAATATTACTTTTGTTACTATTATTTAAAATTTATTTATTTTTGGCTTGACTGTGTGGCATGCAGGATCTTAGTTCCCCAGCCAGGGGTGGAACCCATGCTCTCTGCCGAGGAAGTGCAGGGTCTGAACCACTGAACTGCCAGGCAAGTCGCTTAGCGTCATGTTTAAAGGGGCTCAATGTCCTGGCTGGCCTCAACCCTGAGGTTCACCCGCTCCTCCAGGGCTGTGTAGCGCTTGTTTCACTGGGCCCCACTCAGGTAACAGAAGCCCTAGTGTAGAGCTTGTTGTGGGATTGTGTGCATTTCATTCTTAAGACACAGGGGACAATCAGAACGTGAAGTGCTGGAACTGTGTGCATGTCCGCTTCTGTCTTCCATCACCATCTTCTGAGTTCCCTACTCCCAGGTGCATCATGGGAATGAGCAACATCATTTCCCATGATGACAAATTGCACCCTTGAGTTCAACTCTTCCTCCTCAAGCTGAGAGTGTCATTTACATCTTTCTTTGATAAACAGGCAACTGATTTGGACCACTATCTATGAAAGACAGAGAATGAGATAGTTGGATGGCCTCTCTTAACTCAACGGACATGAATTTGAGCCAATTCCAGGAGATAGTGAAGGACAGGGAAGCCTGGCACGCTGCAGCTCACGGGGTTGTAAAGAGTTGGACATGGCTTAGTGACTGAACAATGACAAATAAATGGGTACTATTTATAAAGTGTACATAGATAAGAAACTGTTTCCTCCTAGCACCAAAGCCATTAGCTGATAAGCACAATAACAATAATTACTTGATGTGAAAATTTGTGTCTATGTGACAAAGCCAAGTGCAAATAGTAGAGAGGTAAAGTTCAGTGTTCTGGACAGTTGGTATATTTTATGTAGCATCACACTGCCCAGTCATGAAAACAACACATGCAGGCCCACAGGTCACCTTGCTGATCCTCAGATGGGTCAATCAGACTTCTGCATCAGAGCCTCTTGCCTGTGCTTTCCTCTATCTTCAATACTTTCTGCCCAGCAACTTTTCTGCATAACTCTGCTCCTTCTTCCCCCAAGTTTCTGTCCAAATATTATATCAATAGATCACCTACTTTTAAGCACCCTGTGTAAAACGGCATCTTCCTATCACCCCAGTCATTCTCTGTCCCTCTTACTCGGTTTATTTCTCTTCTTGGCACAGATTGCCACCTGACATATTTTTATTTTGGCTTATTGATTTTAAGTCTTTCTTTTGTTCTTTGTTTAATTCTAAGAGACTAGAACAATGCCTTGCACAGCAGAGGCACTAAATATTATTCACGGAGTGAGTGAATACAGGCAGTCTGAAGGCTTTATCTTTCAACCTCACAAGGCAAGACTTATTTTTGGTACTGTTTCAGGTCTGGGATGTTCTTTTAAAGAAATTAATAGTAGTCATGGAAACAGTTTATTAAGTACCTGTCATTTTCTGGTCACTTTTTGTATCACATTATTTTGTCTCTCTCTCTTTTTTTTTCTTTTGGGATTCAGGCTCCCAGGGTCTTTTTTCCTTAGCTTGCAAGGCCTGTTTTGCCCATAACCATTTCCCAGTCCTTTTCCAAAATGGCTGTAGGTCTGTTTCATACCCACCTACATATATTACATGCATACATACTTCCAGATGGACATGACTAGAGATTTCGTAGCTTTCATTTTAAAAGTTTGGTCAGTTATGCATCAGATAGTACCTATATTATTTTATCTTTATGAGAATTCTATGATAACAATTTTATCTCCGATTAAAAAATGAGTAAAAGGTAGCTCAGAGAGGTCTAACAATCTGGCCAGGGCTGCACAACAAGTAAGAAGGGAAGCCATGCCATCAAGCCATATCCTCGTGCCAAAGCCCAGACTGATGCCATTTCATGAGATGAGCTCTCAGAAAAAGAGCAAGCAGCGCAAGATGTTGCCCTGCTTACTGAGCAAAGCTCAGCCTCGTGAGCAGCAGCTAAGTGCTAGTTTAGCCAACTAGCTAGCAAAGACCTTTGAAATCCTAGCTCTGCCCCTGAAAAGAGTAAGGCATCAAGCCATCTCTCGCTCTAGCTTTACTTTTAAAATCACTTTAAGTGAGGTATAGTTAATATACAATAAAATATACCCATTTTAAGCATGCGGTTTTAATGAGTTTTGACAAATTTATGTACTTTGTAACCACTGGTGCAATTAAGATATAAAACATTTTATAAAAGATATAAAATATTTCCATCACTCCAAAAAGCTCCTTTGTGCCCCTTCACAGTCAAATTCTCACTCCCTACCTCTCTCCCCTCAAGGAATCAGGCAACTAATTCTATGCTTTGGGTCTTTAGAGATTAGTTTGGATTTTCTAGAACTTCAGATAAATAGAATCAGGCAGTATACATGCCTTTGTATTGCTGCTTCTACTCGGCAAGATGTGTTTAGATTCATCCATGCTGTGTGTACTAGAAGTTCATTTTTTAAATTGTGTAATATGCTCTGTTGTATGAAATTTATTTATTCATTCTCCTGCAGATGGACATTTGGTTGTTTCCAGTCTAGGTTGTTATGAATAAAGCTGCTGTAACTATTTATGTGCAAGGCTTTGTGTAAACATAAGTTTTTATTTCTCTCGGGTAGAGATTTAGGAATGAACTTACTAGGTTGTCCTTGTAAACATGGGAAGTTCATGTTGAATTTTAGAAAAAACTGCCAAACGCTTTTCAAACATAGTAGCACCACTGAGACGTTTCCTAGCACTGCGCTGGTCACTTGTAAAATGAAGACGTTTGATTAAATGATCTCTAAATTCCCTTCTGTTTTGTGATTCTAGGACCTGCAATGCTAGAATTTTTGCCTTTTCCTGTCTCAGGGTAGTATAATTTGTTATCCCTTCTTTTTCTTAATGTATCTTTTTTTGCTTGTTTGGGGGCACTATGTGGCTTCCAGGGTCTTAGTTTCTCAACTAGGGATTGAAACTGTGTCCTCAGCAGTGAAAACATGGAGGCCAGGTGAAAGCAGGAATTCCCTTCTTTCACATATCTTAATTTCTACAGGTTTGTCTTGTTCCTGTTAGTGTTGTTGATGCTGACAATGATAAGAGAAAGTCATCATTTTTTTGATAAATTTATGTGTCAAACATACTGCTAAGTGTTTTAAATTTTTCTAATTCTCACACTAAGCATTTTCAGTAGATACCATTTTTATAATCTATCTTTGTGTTGAAGCAACTAAAGATCAGAGAAGTTAAGTAGTTTCCCCAAATCAACAGCATCATTAAGTAGCAGAGTTGGGAAGCAAAATTAGGTCTGTCTTGATCACTTCTAAATTACTAATTTCTTAGCTTTTGCTCTCATGTCCTGGCTGATACATCATCTTTTTATATGACGCTAAGATCTGCCTGGTCCAATTCTGGACCTCCTTCACCTTCTCAGTGTTGTTTACCAGTGTTTCTTCCATACCCTGGCATGACATCAGTGTTCAATGATCCAGCAACTTTCTAGAAGGCAACAACAACAAAAAAAGCAGTTTAGAGTGAGGCAAGCTTAATCTCATCTTACTTATGTCAGCTCCATTAAGTTTTCATTAACAGTCAGAATGGGGTTTCTTAAATCAGCATAATGCCAGTAAGCATTACTTTGAAAAAAGAAATGCTTAACTAATAAGATATCTTGTCTACATTTTGTCTGAATCTAGAAAGCCCAGTCACTTCAAAGCATCATAGAGGTCATTGCTATTTTGCATTGGACAATTAGCATCCTCCTTCTCATCAAGTGGTGAAATTACCATGTTAGCTCTTTGCAGATCAGAACGTATTAGTGGCTCTTCATGCTTTTCTATGCAGTCATCATTAGGCATAACATGGACTCGGACACTGAATATTATCATTTAGATTAGTGAAGAATTGTGTGAATATACTAAGCATTTCCCTCTGAATTGTTTTTTTCAGTATATGTAGGGCAAAAGCTAAAACCGTGAAGCCATTCTTCACGTGACCACATAGCTTAAGCTTTGCTATGTGGCTTGTGAGTAAACCATTTCTGGCTTTTGCATTATGTATAGTGCTTATCAAGCAATACCATTAAACAAAATCAAAAACACGTATTGACTTTAAAGAGTCCTGATGGGACTTCTGAAATTGTTTTTCCTGAAGTGACCTCTGCTCTTCTATCCACCTAGAGACTTGAGGAGTTGACTCAAATCCCCACTCCCTCATGAGTCTGTTCTGACTGTTTTATTTTAACTCTTCTCAGTTTTTGAATTTCTAAATCATTTATAGTCACCTCTGGATATTTTAAAATTTAATTATGTGTTGTATTTTATCACTTGTTTATCACTTGTAGAGAGATATTGTGGAATCCAAGACAGGGTATGAACACTGAATTCAGACAAATATGGGCTTTTCCACTTAAAAATGATGTGACTCTGGGCAAACTCTATGTCTTCTATAGGACTCAACTGCCTCATCTTGAGAAGCAGATAGCACTGCTTACAAATTATGGTAATAATAGCTGTCTCATGAGGTCCGTGCAAACCTTAAATGACTTAATACATGGAAACGGGCATGTGGAAAAAGCCAAACAAATGGGAGCCCCTCACCCTTTCACCCTGTGGAGATTTTAAATTCCCTGAGGTGGAACCAGGTCTTGTGCCTCTGAACATATTGCGTCCATGTATTCATTTAATACAAACTTATTAAGCACCTGCTTTGTACTAAGCAAAGAACTCAGGACTGTGAATAGTCATGAACAAACCAACCTTCCCTTTCCTTGTGGACTTAACGATCTAGTAGACTGTGTTCCCTCGTAGCTCAGTTGGTAAAGAATCTGCCTGCAGTGCAGGAGACCTGGGTTTGATTCCTGGGTTGGGAAGATACCTTGGAGAAGGAATGGCAACCCACTCCAGTATTCTTGCCTGGAGAATCCCATGGATAGAGGAGCCTGACAGGCTACAGTCCATGGGGTCGCAAGACTCAGACATGACTTAGTGACTAAATCACATATGTAGACATATACAATGTCTTGCCTGACTTACGATGGTTCAATGTAAGATTTTGTTATTTTGAGTTTTAAAAATTTATTTTTTTTTATTTTTTACTTTAAGATGATGTGAAAGCAAAATGCATTCAGTAGAAATAATACTTTGAATTTTGATCTTTTCCCAGTCTAGCAATATTTGGTATGAGGCTCTCTTGTAGCACTGGGCAGGAACAGGCTGCAGCTCCCAGTGAGCCTCATGACCATGAGGATGAATAGCCGACACACCAACAGCCATCCTGGATCCAGACACCAAGTCTGTTTTACTCTTTTAGTACAGTATCGAATGAATTACATGAGCTATTCAACACTTTATTCTAAAATAGACTTCGTGTTAGATGATTCTGCCCAATTGAAGGCTCATGAAAGTGGTGTGAGCACATAGGCTAAGCTCTGATATTCAGAAGGTGAAGTGCACTAAATGTGATTTTGGTGCATGATATTTCCAACTTGGGGTGGCTTTAGCAGGATATAGCCTCCAACTCTGGCTGGAGTAGAGAAAAAACATATTTATGATGGTGCTTCTTCTTACTCACTTCATGTTTGTATTTCTTTTTTTTTTTTTAAGCTGTTGTGGAGATTATATTTTGGCAAAAGAGCAAGTGCCTTGTCCATTCACATTCAATCTTTTCTAGACACAGTCTTCTCAGATTGTGGGATGTCAAAGGGATCAGCTGTACCCCAGCAAGTAGATCATATTCAGGGGTCAGAGTCCCCCATTTTCTGGAGGGTTTCTGAAAAGGGAAGGTTACAAGTCTAAAAGGGGAGGGTTACAAATCTGATGCTCTCCCAGCACCACCCATACCCTTCCTGGGGTTGGGAGGGCAAATGTTACAGTGTTTACCATGGGTTAGGCACTGCATTAGGTACCAAGAGAACTTCCCCGAAAGCTCAGTCGGTAAAGAATTCACCTGCAATGTAGGAGACCCTGGTTTGATTCCTAGGTTGGGAAGATCCCCTGGAGAAGCGATAGGTTACCCACTCCAGTATTCTTGGGCTTCCCTTGTGGCTCAGCTGGTAAAGAATCCACCTACAATGTGGGAGATCTGGGTTTGATACCTGGGTTGGGAAGATTCCCTGGAGTAGGGAAAGGCTACCCACTCCAGTATTCTGGTCTGGAGAATTCCATGGACTATAAGAGTTGGACACAATTGAACAACTTCCACTTTAGGTACCAAGAATAATTTTGCATTGAAGAAATGTATGATTTAGATAGGAAATCAACTCACATGCACTTAATTGAAAAGGTAAATTGTAACACAGAGCAAGACCATTTCAAGTAAGAGGAGGCCAGAGCAACTAAAATTACTAGATAAAATACAAAATTCTTTCATAAAAGCACTGAAGATGTAACATGGGATGGCAAGGAATTATTTAAGAGCTATGGTTTAGAGAGATGAGCAGATCACTGCTTCAGCTCTGAGGACATTTGCTGATATATTTTAAATTAAACTGTCAAACACAGCTGTGGGTTTGAAGGGCTCAGTATGAAGGGGAACTGAAGTGAAAGTTCAGAACCTCCCAAAACACACTACGTTTGTCGTCAGATCTGGTCACCGTCAGAGGCAATGTTGGGCAGATGGGTCAGCAGAAGCTGAGTGAAGTCTAAGACTTAAGTTCAACCTGAGTAGAACACCTAGGTGCTTGTTGTAGGCAGAGAACAAAATCTCAGAGGAAAGCCGTGGACTAGACCAAGTGCTCAGACCAGAGCCAACGGATTCAGAATGGAGAGTGGGAGGCAAAACTTGGACTTTTAGTTGGGGTTTGGGTTTGAGCAGCTAGATCTTTTAAAGCCAATGGGCCAAGCTGAACATCTCCAGGCATTCCTCATTTGACTGTGCTTTGATTTATTGCACTTTAAAGATACTGCATTTTTTTTTTTTCCCCATAAGTGGACGGTTTGTGGCAACTCTGCATCAGGCAAGCTATCAACACCATTTTTTTTTCAAGAGCGTTTACTCACTTTGTGTCTCTGTTACATTTTGGTAATTCTCACAATATTTCAAGCTTTTTATTTTTAAGTCTTCAAGATTCCTCCATGTTTTAGCAGGTGTCAGAATTTCTTTCTAATGCTGAATTTTAAATATNTGTTGAAGCTGAAACTCCAATACTTTGGCTACCTGATGCGAAGGGCTGACTCATTGGAAAAGACCTGATGCTGGAAAGATTGAGGGCAGGAGAAAGTGATGAAAGAGGATGAGATGGTTGGATGGCACACCGACTCAATGGACATGAGTTTGGGTAGATTTCGGGAGTCGGTGATGGACAGGGAGGCCTGGTGTGCTGTAGTTCATGGGGTCACGGAGAGAAGACATGACTGAGTGACTAAACTGAACTGAGAATGTGGGAAACAGGAAGTAAACCACATTACCCCAAACTGCCATTACTTGCAATTGAAAATATGGCTAGAAATAACACAAGATATATGTATTACTCCTGAAATCTACCAATACCAAATCTATAATTTACTATAAATTTCTTATATATTACTAAAATATGGATTAAGTGAAAACACATATTTAAACTCAGTAACTCTATCAAGTTTGTTTCACAAACATCTGCCTGGGGAAATTTCCAGGTGGTCCAGTGGTAGGACTTGGAGCTTTCCTTGTTGTGGCCCCAGTTCAATCCCTGGTGGGAGAACTAAGATTTCACAAGCAGAGTTGTGGGGTCAAAAAAAAAAAAACCACAACCCCAAATCAAAAATCTGCCTGACTTTCTTCATCATTTATGTGGTCTGGTTTTCATAAGGTGACAAAAAAAAAGCCTATGTATATGATAAATAAAGGCTCAAGGAAATCATTACATATATCTGATTGAAAAATATTTAGTTATTTCCTCTACTGATACTATTTTGCTATTCTTTGACTCAGTTATATTTTCCTTGGTCTTTTGAGGATTGTTTATATTCTGGAAATGAGGCAAGGAAATATCTCAAGATCATGAAATTCTTTTCAACCTTTCTACTCAGAATTTTCCCTTTTAGTCGTTCTTAAATTCTAGATTCACATCTTGTGAGGTTCCTTTGCAATCTGAAGCCAGAGAACTAACTCAGACCAAAGAGGGGCTTGACATCTCTCTAGAAGGGAGATAGGGTCTCATAAACATTTTATTATTTATTAGTAACAGTAGGTTTTATAAGAATTTCCCAAGAAATGTTAGCTAAGTTTCCTAAGTTTCCTAAGATGTATCAGTTAATATAATTATCTATCTTATTAACTAAAATTTCAGCTTTAATGCCTAAACTCTAATCTTTTTAAAAATTTTTATTTATTTTTGATTGTGCAGGTCCATGTTGCTGCACAGGCTTTTCGCTAGTTGCTGAAAGCAGGAGCTGTTCTCTAGTTGCAGTGCACAGGCTTCCCATTATGGTGGTTTCTCTTGCTGGAGAGCCCAGGCTCTAAGGCACATGGGCTTCAGCACATGGTCTTAGTTGCTCCATGACATGTGGGAATCTTCCCAGACCAGGGATCGAACTGTGCCTCCTGCATTGGCTGGCAGATTCTTTACCACTGAGCCAACAGGAAAACCCCTAAACTCTAATCTCTTATGACAAAGAATAAAATATGAAATATCTTTTCTCCAAAACTGAGTCTTATTACATGTCTTTCTTCTTCCTAAATAACTTAAAAAAAAAAACAAAACTGGCTTTGACCTCGTATGAAATTCAATTTACTATCTCTGCTCTAAATTTGCAAAGATTCTATTGATATAAAATGTACTTTCTTTGGCATTCTTCAAAAGAAACCGTCTTTGGAAATAGTAATTGCTGGTATTGCTTTATTCCTTTAACTAAACATCATCTTTTGGGCTAAAGTATATGTCATGCATTAATCTTTCTGAGAACCTCACAATGAACATTGTTTTGAGCATGAACCTGGGCATTGAAAACCACCTTGACCTTGATTAAGCTTCAACTTAATTGTAACCAGTGCAAGGATTGCAGGCAAAACTGCCTTTTGCAAAGCCACCTGGGAAGCCCTGTAATCTGCTGAACTACTGTTTNATGAACCTGGGCATTGAAAACCACCCTGACCTTGATTAAGCTTCAACTTAATTGTAACCAGTGCAAGGATTGCAGGCAAGACTGCCTTTTGCAAAGCCACCTGGGAAGCCCTGTAATCTGCTGAACTACTGTTTATTGATATATGCACAGAATACATCATTGTTTTGCTTGTTCCATTTTCCTTAATATTCCTTCACATTCCTATAACATAAATTTGCAACTCAAATACCAAAGCATGTAATTTGCAACATGAATGAATGAGATACGTAATTTATTATTCCAAATCAGTATACTTATTTACTAACTTTTATTTATACTGACTTTTTCTACAAAAGATTTACATGGTTATGTAAAAATTTTAGTATCTACATTATAAAAACTGTGAATCAACAATAGAATAAAACAAAACTATGTTTTGCCATGGATGACTATTTTTTAAGAAATTTTATTTGGCTGCACCCATCTTTTTATGGCCATGTGCCTGTTGGCATCTATATGTTTCTTTGGACAGCTTCAGTTTAAATCTCTATTTGCTACTGAACTTATTTTCAAAGAGGGACTAAAGGAGACAAAGCATTTCTGAGTTAAAAAATAAAATAAAACTCTGGTAATTTAATTGGGCTTCCCTGGTGGCTCAGAGGTTAAAGCGCCTGCCTTCAATGCA
>SJYW01021238.1:1138565-1165120 GCA_006410735.1 Raphicerus campestris | reverse complement strand
TCCCGAAGCCCCCTCCCACCTCCCACCCCATATCATCTTTGGATCATCCCCGTGCACCAGCCCCAAGCATCCTGTGTCGAACATAGACTGGTGCTTCATTTCTTACATGGTAGTATACATGTTTCAAGTTACATTTTAAATTAATAACAAGTTGTTCTTGAAAGGGGTGTATATATTTAGAAATTAAATCTGGAGTATATTTTTTAAATGAAAAATTAGATGAATCCTTATATATAAAATTTTTTCATATACTTTTGTCTGTATAATTTTGTATATTTTTGTTAGCTGCCTGAAAATCTTTTCTGGATCAAGATGGGTTAGAAATAAGCAAGTAAGCAAACAAATACATGAAACACTATCTTTTCTATTTCCAAATTATACCTACTGACTGAAGCTCTAAAGAAATATCTTGAATGGATGATTTTAAAATGCTATTATCTATGTGGCCAAATTATTATTATTTTTAATTTGATACACATATCCCATTTTATTTTTATTATAATCTCAAATTGTAAAGTACTTTACAATTTCTAGGTTATGCAGTGGTAAAGAATCCATCTACCAATGCAGGAGACTCATGTTCAATCCCTGGGTTGGGAAGATCCCCTGGAGGAGGAAATGGCAACCCACTCCAGTATTCTTGCCTGGAAAATTCCGTGGACAGAGGATCCTGGTGGGCTATAGTCCATGGGTTCGGAAAGAGTCAGATACAACTGAGCACATGTGCACTTACAATTTCTAAAGCACTTGAATAGATAATAGCATTATTTCATCTTCATGTAACCTTGAAATATGGTCAGAGCAAATATCCACCTCTTCAACACACAGATGAGGAAATTGGGTTTTGACACTTTAATGCTAAATGACATCCTAGGTCAACACAAATCCATTTCCATTATTTGTTTCTGCATGACTTTGGAAAAATTACTACTCTATGCCTCAGTTTTGACATCTGTAAAATGGGAACAAGCAGGTAAGTATTGCAAAATTGTTGTGGGGAATAAATGAGATAGTCCATAAAAATCTTAGTATAGCACCTGAAACATGACAAATATCTATAACTATTAACTGCTGTTATTATCATAGTTTTTGAAAGAAAACTGCTAAAGATAATTATACTACAGAATGAAATTATAATACAATATGAAACTATTCTCACACTGTTGCTGATACTTGTATAACATTACTCATATAATGTTGATTGTCCACATATTTTCTTTAGATTGCTTTGCTCATAATTGCTTCTGGTCCCTTTACTTCTGGGCTTCATTTTCTTTCTTGTTCATGTGTGTCCTTCTGCACTTTCATGAGGGCCTGTGAGGAGTAAAGATGTTTATATTTTGTACATCTGAGAAAAGTCATAATTTTTGCCTTCGTTCCTAAATGACGGTTTAGCTGAGGGGAGACTCTGGTTGTTGCCGGTGAGAAAGCTGGTGTCCCTCTGCCTGTCATTCCTCAGTTGGCCATCTGTCCACTCTCTCTGGTTCTAGGACCAGGTGAGGAATCTGGTTATCCTTCCTGCTCTGCACTTGCACTACTATGCACTGATGGATGAACTTAACCTTTAATGATTATATTTGATGTTAGGCTATCACTTTGAATTAGATGCTCATGGATATATTGAAGTTAGCATCATTTAAAATAAAATATTCTTTTCCACCACTTCCTGTATTATTTTCTCCTGGAATACCTATGAAAGCATATGTTAGAACTTCTCATTCCATACTTCCTGTCTCTAAATTTTCAATAATGTTTTCTCATCACTTAATGTTTCAGTTAAACATTTCACCTGTATTCTGGGTGATTTTCTCAGATCTATTTGTATTCTCTCTTTAGCTGTGCTTAGTCTAATTTTTAATTTATGGAATTTCTATTTAGATGTTTAAAATCTGCTTTTTAAAAATAATCATTTACTCTTCTTTGCCTTATTTTCTCTTCCTTTATCCCTTAAATAATTAAACATACTATTTCGAAGACTGCATTCTCTTTGGTCTATCCTGAAACTCCTTGGGTGTAATGTCTTGTAGTTTTTCCTTCTGATATTCTTCCATGTTGGCATGGCAGGCTATGGTCTGTGCGCAGATATGGCGTGACAGTGCTGTGTGGGCATCCTGTGCATGCCCCAAATGGTTGTAGAGTTTTTGTAAGGACAGTGTCATACATGCCTTTCTGGAACCCTGAGAAGATAACAGTTTCATGCTGATGTTTACTCCAATTCTGGGCTTGAAATGTCCAAACTCTTTGGGCCATATAGGAGTTCAAGTGCCGTGGGCAGTACAGATTCAAGGCTGTAGAGTCTGGCAGCATAATTCACTTTTTATCCAGGGCCTTGATGTGGACCTTGGTCCTGCTTGCTGTGGTGTGGTGATTCAATGCTGGCAAAGCATCTCACACAAAATGCATACCAAATAAATGCTTATTAAATGAAAATTTACAGAACCAGCCTTCATAAACATCACTTTTACAAGGCTAAAAACTCCTATGAACTTACCGGCTTTAGTTGTTTCTTATGATTGTTTACATTCTCCATGTCCTTAAAGAATTGTGTTTTTATGAAAGTTTCTTGATAGTGCAGTTTTACATGCTAAGTCACTTCAGTTGTGTCCGACTCTTCATGACCCCGTGGACGGTAGCCCACCAGGCTCTTCTGTCCATGGGATTCTTCAAGCAAGAATACTGGAGTGGGTTGCTGTGCCCTCCTCCAGGGGATCTTCCAGACCCCGGGGATCGACTCTGTGCCTCTTATGTCTCCTGCGTTGGCAGGTGGGTTCTTTACCACTAGTGCCACCTGGGAAGTTTTATCCTTCATTAAATTATCTTTTTTTTCCCCCTTTTTCCATTGGAAGATACTTGCTTTACAATATTGAGCTAGTTTCTGCCATATGTCAACATGAATTGGTCATAAGGATACATATGTCCCCTCCCTCTTGAACCTCCGTTCCATCTTCCACCCCGTCCCACCCGTCTAGTTTTTTTTTTTTTAATACTTTATTCTACTTTACAATACTGTATTGGTTTTGCCATACATTGACATGAATCAGCCACAGGTGTACACGATCTCCCAATGCAGAAGCCCCCTCCCACCTCCCACCCCTCTAGTTTTAACAGAGTGCTGGGCTGAGCTCCCTGTGTCGCACGGCAAATCCCCACTGGCTATCATTTCACACAGGGTAATGTATATGTTTCCATTCTACTCTGAATTTGTGTCACCTTCTCCCCCCGCCCCCCATACTGTGTGTGTGAGTTTGTTGTCTATGCCTTTGGTCTCCATTGCTGCCCCGCAGATAGGTTCATCAGTACCATCTTTCTAGATTCCATATACATTCATCAAATTACCTTTAAATTAAAAAAATTGAAGCTGAAACTGGACATTTTAGAAATTAGGGTCTGAAGACCCCTCTGTCAGCTCTTCTTACCCATCCTACCCCTTTAGTTAACAATTTGCAAGTTTCCAGAAAGATGATGTTTGCTGTTCTTAAACTATGTGGTTATACAGTTCAAATATGTAGCCTTTTTTTTTTAATTGGATTACTAAAAATCAGGCCCAATCTTAAGTTAGAAAATAAATAGTCTTGAAAAATAGCCTGAATACCTTGACCACTTTTTGATAATGGTTTCCTGAAACTTATGAAGGACCAGAATAAAGAAGTTGGCTTTGCTAAGGAAACTTCCACATGGAAACTTATTTTAATTGAGAGCAACTAAAAAGAGAAATTTTCATGAACTGAGGTATGGAGAAGTCATTTTGACTTATACTGCTGCTGCTTCTGCTAAGTAGCTTCAGTCGTGTCCAACTCTGTACAACCGCAGAGATGGCAGCCCACCAGGCTCCCCCGTCCCTGGGATTCTCCAGGCAAGAACACTGGAGTGGGTTGCCGTTTCCTTCTCCAATGCATGGAAGTGAAAAGTGAAAGTGACGTCGCTCAGTCGTGTCCGACTCCTAGCGACCCCATGGACTGCAGCCTTCCAGGCTCCTCTGTCCATGGGATTTTCCAGGCAAGAGTACTGGACAAGAGTTAAGCTGAATTTCATGCTAACTAAAACAGCTTATTTTCCTGCCTATCGGACACTGCACATCTGCTTTAATTACTAAAGAAAATGACACATCAACCTGAAGTAAAGAATGTCCATGTTAAAACGAAGGATTAAATGTTCCCCTTCCCGGGACACCAATGCTTGTGATCCTTCCCTTCCAGGCACCAAGGTCATACTGACCCACTGTGGACATGTTTTTTTTTTGAAATCTTGAAGATATGTATCCTTGAGTTGTTTAAACTTTGTTCTGACAAGATATAAAACTGTGCTGAAAACCAGGCTTCTTGGGAGCAGTTTCTCAGAATAAGCTGGGAAGTTGACTGCTGGGCTATATAGTCTTCAGTCTGGCCCAAATAAAACTCTTCTTTATTATTACTATTGACTGATTACTGATTATTTTCATTGACACAATATTAACACCGTTCTAACGTAATTATGGTTGCTGGTAGAAGATAGAGGGAGAAAGTTGCTGAAAAGAAAAAGAAGCCAGCAAAACTACAGGGAATTTAATTTGTCTATTAATGTAGCTGTCCCAGTGCTCTCTTTAGGTCTGTAGCACTTGCGTTCTGATATAAAAGCATATGAAACTAATAAGGAAATAGCTTTGAATCCCACTCTTAGCAGTATAAAAATATAACAGCCATTGTCCCTAAAAAGTATAACAACATTTCCATTAGCTGTGTTATAATTGAACAAGTGGAATTAGTAATGTGCTATTAACTATTTTCACCAAATTCTGGTAGATATTGGTCATTAACCCCATCAAACAGCTAAGGGGTAGAGAGAAAAATGGAATTTGGCAATATAAGAACCAGATTCCTGTCTTTTTGCTGGTATGAAGCTGTAAGAGCTTGGGTGTTGAAATTCTTTATTCCTTTGCTTCCTTTCCCCCCAAATGAGGATAATGAGACCTCCTCCATGGAGTTATGGCAAGGATTAAATAATCCCCGTAAAGATGCTTCACAGACTTGAAGCAGCGGCTGTCAAAGTGAAGTCCTTGGTTCTGCCATGTGGACCTCACCTGGGAACTTAGAAGAAATGCAAATTCCTGACTTATTCCAATTCCTGGTCCTAGTTCCTTCCCAAGTTCTTTCTCAAAGTCCTACTTCTTAGGACACCCTTATGGCCCTATGAAATTCCCTTTTTCACTTAAGCTAGGCTCAATGCTTTTGAATTAGCTTCAGGGAATCATCTCACTGAGTGAAGGAAAACATCCACAGGCAACTCAGCTCCTCTCCCGTAGGACTGTTGGATCTATGACCTTTTTCTCTGGCTACCCGAGATCCTTTTATAGTCCATCAACTTCCTTTCTTTTCTTTATCCTTTCCTCTGCAGTAAACTTGGTTGTTTGGATGCTGGATTAGATATATGCTTATTTTTTCATGCTTCTCTCTCCATCTCTACACATCTGCACACCTCTCCCCTACCCCCACACCTCCACCTTCGTGCACTTTTTTTTTTAAACATTTTGTAAATTTCCAGGTCTTGGCAAAGTTCCAGTCATCATCCTCAAACAACCTTACCACAGGTTGAAATTCTCTGAATTTCATTGCTCTAAAATAGTAAATTACTTGCTCATGCAGTTAAAAAAAACATAAAAATTATTTGCCAAATCCCTATTGTGTAGACCTTAAACATTCCAGTTTTATCTGCTTTCCTGTCCCACCAGATACCAAGACTGACACGCTCCATATCTCATCCCATAACTTCTCAAGGATGAGTGAACAATGTTCAAAAATAGAATTATGGAAATTCGGAGTTGAGAGATATCCAACTTTTTCCCCTTGCAGGGGTTCCTGTTACAACCTTCCTGCTTTTTTTGGCCATCTAACCTCTTATATACTCTCAGTCATGGAGAGTTGTGTGGCTTTCATAATGAGTGTTTCCTTCCATTAAGATAAAACCTACCTCTTTGTCACATCCAAACTCGGCCCCATAGAACCCTTTACAGCAAATATATTCCCTGTGCTCTACAACAGCATCATCTCTCAATTTTTCTTTCTTAGGGTAAACAATATCGACTACCTTTTAAAAAAAATTTAGATTTTTTTATTGAGGCAACATTTGTTTATATCATTATATACACCTCGTGTATACAACAGTATATTTCTATTCCTATATGATATTTTCACCACTAGAAGTAATCTCGATGCAAAAAGATCTTCTCTAAGACACGTTAGAGTAAAATCATCAAAAATCCTTTAAGTATTTTCTGTTAAGTAAGGTTTATGGGGTCATATTCCTTAACATTTTCTTGCGACTATGACAATATTTCACAGCACCTTTTTAAAATGTGGCCTTTGAAAACTGAACATAATAATTGGAATGTGATCTGAATGTCCATCTCTCTGGAAGTATATAAGGACTATATTTTGCAAAGACTTTTATCATCTTGTTGGCTCCTAAGATCTTTCTCATTTTATCTTGTCAAGTTAAGACTTCTGAATTTTATAGTAGGAGTTTAAAACAAGAAATGTAGGACTTATGTAACTACCATCACAACAATAGCATATAATTGAGAAAATTGGTCACTTTACACCTTCTCTATACTCAGTGGCTTAGCTTCACCTTACCCTCATCTCCTCCCTATTTTTATAGGGCTAAGTTGACCCTCTTGTTTAATCAAAACTAACCTCTCCACCCATGTAATTCACTCTTTTCTTTCTCTCTGGGAGCTTGCCTTAATTCTTTTCTTTTTCTCTCTTTTTCTGGCTTTGCCACTTTTACTTCTAAACTGTTTCAAATTTCTTCCATTACAAATGAAACAGTCTGTCTTATAGCAACTACCTTATCTCTTTTCTTTCTTTTATTACCAATGTCTTTAAAAAAGTGCATGCTACCCTTACTCATCATTTATTTTTTACAATATACTTTAATTTGTCTTCCCTCTCAACCACTCTAACGAAATTTTTCCTATTAAGTCTCACAATTGGTCTAACTGTGAAATTTGAAGGTCATTTTAAAGTCCTTATCGTATATGTGATATCAGATACATAAATCACTCTTCCTTCTTGTAACTGTTTCCATGGCTTTCACGGCCCAAGATCCTTAAAGGTTTTCCCCTGTTTCTCTAACCATCTTTTCCAGTTTATCTATGGATTTCTGTTCCTCTTAATGGCTCTTAAAACCTGGAGTACCCACAGTAACACTAGACTAACTGTTGATAAAATCTTTGGCTCCTCTCACCTGGGTCCGGGCTCCAGTTTTCTCCTCTTTGTCTTTTTCTCCTTCTTTGCCTATTACAATCACCTTCCATGTTGCTTCCTAAATGATCACGTGAAATGCAAGTCTGAACTTGCTGCTTCCTGGCTGAATTTCTGCTTCAGCTGTTCATGCTTAAGTGACAAAATTCAGTTTCTTTACATGACATAGTGTCCCCATGGTTCGTTCACTCTACTTCTCCAGTACTATCTCTCATTTTCCGCACTGCATTTTAGTGCCTATATTTTTCTGCATACACCATATTGGTTTTCAGTACACGTCTCTGTCAGATCGTGTCCCTTGCCTGGAAAAAAAACCGCTGCTTAGCTTGAGAGCCTATTTCACTGGAACACCTTCCTTTATCCCTTCACTCGCCATTGGATGGGCTTCCCTGGTGGCTTATCTGGTTAAGAATCCTCCTACAATGTGGGAGACCTGGGTTCAATCTCTGGGTTGGGAAAATTCCCTGGGGAAAGGAATACATTGCAGTATTCTGGCCTGGAGCATTCCATAGACTATGTAGTCCATGGGGTTGCAAACAGCTGGACACGACTGTGCAACTTCCACTTTCTCCATTGGATGAGTTAGATGTTAGTTCTCTGTGCTTGTGTGAATACACCTATCATTGCACTTTTTATGATTCTCTCTCCTCAGTTATTGGAGGAAGAAATGGCAACCCATTCCAGTATTCTTGCCTGGAAAATTCCATGGAGAGAGGAACCTGTAGGCTCCTTGGCTATAGCTCATGGATCCCATGGGCTACAGTCCATGGGGTTGCAAAGGGTTGGATTCAACTGAGGGACTAAGCACACACACTCCTCAATTAAACTGAGTATTATGAGGAACTGGAATAAAATATTTTTCATTTTTTGGTATCTATATCTCCTAACAAAGAGCTTAAATGAATGATTAACCACTATGTGGTGATTTGCTACTTACATCATTCTATATTTTTATAAATATCATTCTACATTCATTTTTTATTATAGCTAGTTTTGATTTAGTTTAACATTCCAGGCTGTCCTTCTTTTTAAGTTCTCTAGTTGACCATCAATGCTATTCATTATCTTCCATTCTTTGTGGTACTGGCAAATTAGGCATGCATGCCATCTTAGTCTCGATCCAAATCATTAACGGCAAATGTTGAATAGGATGAATCCCAGGCTAGAGTTCTAGAGCTAATGAGTAGTGTGCAGCACTTAATACCTCATTCTTTTTTTTAACAAATTGCAAAAATTAAGTATCTTTGCAAATAACTCAATTTCAGATGGAACTTATGCATCTGATTCCACCTACTGTCTTATATCTCCTTTTTTGCCAATGTCTTACCTAATGTCTTCAATAAAAGACAGTGTAAAACTAATCTTTAATGAAATCTTGTGCTACTACATGAGTCTCATTCTTTCACCACTGAATACTCACCAAAGAATTAACTGGACCGAATACATTTTATTTGTTAATGGAGGAATAAAATATAAGAGCACTGCCACTTTCCACTGGTTACACCAGAGCTCCTGTATTAATAATTGTAACACACAATTTCTCTTTATCATTGCTCCAAGGAAAAATATTTCAGTATTTGTCAAGCAAATATACAATCATATCTCCTAGAAACTCATAAAACATCATTTAAATTTGGATTGTAGAAATCTTTAAATTGATAATTAATATATGCACATGCACGTAGCTTACAAGTGCCAGACTCTTTTCTAGGTGTCATATAAATATATTATACAAATATATATATTCCTTAGAACAACTTTATGAAGGAGGTATTATTCTTTATCTGTTTTACAGCTAAGACAAAGAATAATACTTTAATAACTTGTTAATAACTTGTGTAAGGTTGTACAGTTAGTAAGTGATATGGGCTTCCCTGTTGGCTCAGATGAAAAAGAGTCTGCCTGCAATATAGGAGACCTCGGTTCAATCTCTGGGTTGGGAAGGCCCCCTGGAGAAGGAAATGGCTACTCACTCCAGTATTCTTGCCTACAGAATTCCATGGACAAAGGAGCCTGGCAGGTTACAGTCCATGGGGTTGCAAAGAGTCGGACACCACTGAGTGACTTTCACTTTCACTTCTAATGTTTATCAGGCTTGGTAGAAAATTCTCAAGTGTATAGTTAGCACAAAATCTATCCATCACTGTCCTACCTAACATATAGCCATATCTTTCTCATAAATGTTCATCTCCCTTCATACAACACACCCAGTCCTCTTTGCATGCGTTATCTGTTAGTGGGTGGGCAGAGTGGGCTTAGAGTGCCAGTGATGGAAACTGTAGTGGGTGGAGAAGAAAAAAAATTCCCATAACCTAATTTTTTTTTTTTTTCTGATGAATGCATACATTTATTTTACCTTATTTGGGATATCAAAGAATTTATTATTCCATAATTCATGCACATAAAAAGAGAATAAACAAAATTATAAAACTAAGGATCACTGAACAAGAGGTTTTCAGATCACAATCTAATTTGTTTCTGATAGGCTTCAGAGGGAATTGGGAATGGAAAAAGGCTCGTCATTGTCTTCTTTATTATTATAGTCATAACTGTTATCTTCATTGTGGTAGGAAATGTTCTTTCCCTTTCCCATATTTCTCTTTTGGCCCACAGAAAGGAACTTAGCCCTGCTGACTATATTAGGAAGAAAACATGGGAGTTCCCCACCTCCAGCCTCACTCCTCCTTGCCTGGGGAGGAGTGAATCATGTGCCTGCAGAATGGCTGGACCCAGTGGGGAGTCCCACGGGGCCTGCCTGTCCTTAATTTGAGATCTTGTCTACTCTGTATCCTAATCTTGTTGTCATGCAATAGGTGAATGAATTCAATTAGTCATGGCTTCTCTATTTTGCCACTGGGTGGGTAACACTATTTTAGGGTGAGAGGGATACAGAATCCTTTCGTTCATGGGCCTAAGCTGAATTTCCATATTCACAATTAAAGGTAGTACTGTGACCCAACTGACTCATTTTTCCTAATGAATATGTATTTTGTAGCCTGCTATGAGCCATACAGTATCCGAGGTGCTGGGGATTCCACAGGCAACCCGACTGTGATCCTGCTCCTAAGGAGCTTGCAGTCTAGCCAGAGGAGGCGAAAAAAGCACATAACATGTCTGATGATGAAGGATAGGGAGAAAGAGCAGGTGAAAGGGAACAGGGCATGCATGGTGTTAGTGGGATGGCGCTAGTTCCTATGGGTGTCAGGAAAGTTTGTCTGCTCATGTGACATGTGAGCAGAGATTGAGGAAGGGAGCCGTGTGGCCACCTGGGCTGAGAGTTTTCTGTGTAAAGGGAAGAAAGAACAAATTCAAAGTCTTCTGTTCCTTTTTTTTTTTTTTTTGAGTGATAGCAGGGAAGTTATTGTGGTTGAAGAAGAGTGAATGAAAGTGGAGAATGTAGGAGATGAGTTCAAAGAGCATGCATGAAAATAAATTCACTGAGGACTTCTCTGGTAGCTCAGTGGTTAAGAATCTGCCTGCCAGTGCAGGGAACATGGGTTCAATCCTTGGTCCAGGAAGACTCCACATGCTGCAGGGCAGCTAGGCTTGTGTGCTGCAACTACTAAAGCCCAGGTGCCCTCTCAGCGCATGATCTGCAGCAAGAGAAACCACTGCAATGTGTAGCCGTCGCATGGCAGCTAGAGGGTAGCCCTCCTCCCCATTCCCCACAGCTAGAGAGAGACTTTATGTGGGAACACCGAGCACAGCCATAAATAAATAAACAAATAAAATATTTTTTTTAAAGTTCATGAGGTGCTTCAAAGACAAGGTAAGAGATTCGACTTTTACTTTTCAAGAGATGAGAAATCAGAGGATTTTGAGCACCAGAATAACATGTGAATTATAATTTATTTACTGAAAAGATGGTTCTGAATTTTGAGGGAAATTGTGGATGTAGGGAGGATGCTTAAAAGGCTCCTGTAATAGTTCTACTGAGAGATGAAGGTGGCTTCATTCAGGGAGGCAGCAATGGAAGTGATAAGATTTGATGTATTGTGGATGTATTTTCAAGTTAAAGGCAACAAAATTTGTTGTAGATTGGGTACAGAGTTTGATATTATCTATGACATTATTAATTTTTTTTGCTAACTAGTTCTTGTATAATGTGTGCTTCCCTGGGGGCTCAGAGGCTAAAGCGTCTGCCTCCAATGCGGGAGACCCAGGTTCGATCCCTGGGTCAGGAAGATCCCCTGGAGAAGGAAATGGCAGTCCACTCCAGTATTCTTGCCTGGAGAATCCCATGGACAGAGAAGCCTAGTAGGTTACAGTCCATGGAGTTGCAAAGAGTCGGACACGACTGAGTGACTTCACCTCACCTTTTGTATAATGTATTTTGAAAATTTAAACATACACATATATTGAGTAGTAAAATGAATCCCCATATACCCTTCACTCAGATTCCTACTTATCAATCTTTGGACACATGTGCTTTAATTACCTCCTTTTGAATCATTTTTGTATTTTCTGAATTGTTCTAAAGCAATCTAGACATATCATTTCACCCACATATTGTTCTATAAATATCTCTCAATATTATGAACATGTTCTTACATAGTGCTATCATCATACTTTAATAAAATTAATAAGATTAATTCTTTGGTATCAACTAACACTGATCACACGGACCACAGCCTTGTCTAATGCAATGAAACTAAGCCATGCCGTGTGGGGCCACCCAAGATGGGACAGTCATGGTGGAAATGTCTGACAGAATGCGATCCACTGGAGACATAAATGGCAAACCACTTCAGCATTCTTGCCTTGAGAACCCCATGAACAGTATGAAAAGGCAAAATGATAAGATATTGAAAGGGGAACTCCCCAGGTCAGTAGGTGCAGCAGTGGAGAAATAACTCCAGAAAGAATGAAAGGATGGAGCCAAAGCAAAAACAATACCCAGTTGTGGATGTGACTGGAGATAGAACAAGGTCCGATGCTGTAGGGAGCAATACTGCATGGGAACCTGAAATGTCAGGTCCATGAATCAAGGCAAACTGGAAGTGGTTAAACAGGAGATGGCGAGTGAATGTCAACATTCTAGGAATCAATGAACTAAAATGGACTAGAATGGGTGAATTTAACTCAGATGATGATTATATCTACTACTGTGGGCAGGAATCCCTTAGAAGAAATGGAGTAGCCATCATGGTCAACAAGAGTCCGAAATGCAGTACTTGGACGCAGTCTCAAAAATGACAGAATGATCTCTGTTTGTTTCCAAGGCAAGCCATTCAATATCATGGTAATCCATATGCCCCAACCAGTAACACTGAAGAAGCTGAAGTAGAATGATTCTATGAAGACCTACAAGACCTTTTAGAACTAACACCCCCCAAAGATGTCCTTTTCATTATGGGGGACTGGAATGCAAAAGTAGGAAGTCAAGAAACACCTGGAGTAACAGGCAAATTAGGCCTTGGAATATGGAATGAAGCAGGGCAAAAACTAATAGAGTTTTGCCAAGAGAATGCACTGGTCATAGCAAACACCCTCTTCCAACAATACAGGAGAAGACTCTGCACATGGACATCACCAGATGGTCAACACCGAAATCAGATTGATTATCTTCTTTGCAGCCAAAGATGGAGAAACTCTATACAGTCAACAAAAACAAGACTGGAAGCTGACTGTGGCTCAGATCATGAGCTTCTTATTGCCAAATTCAGACTTAAATTGAAAAAAGTGGGGAAAACCACTAGACCATTCAGGTATGACCTAAATCAAATCCCTTAGGATTATACACTAGAAGTGAGAAATAGATTTAAGGGGCTAGATCTGATAGAGTGCCTGATGAACTATGGACAGAGGTTCATGACATTGTACAGGAGACAGAGATCAAGACCATCCCCATGGAAAAGAAATGCAAAAAAGCAAAATGGCTGTCTGGGGAGGCCTTACAAATAAGCTGTGAAAAGAAGAGAAGTGAAAAAGCAAAGGAGCAAAGGAAAGATATAAGCATCTGAATGCAGAGTTCCAAAAATAACAAGGAGAGATAAAGCCTTCCTCAGTGATCAATACAAAGAAACAGAGGAAAAGAACAGAATGGGAAAGACTAGAGATCCCTTCAAGAAAATTAGAGATACCAAGGGAACATTTCATTCAAAGATGGGCTCAATAAAGGACAGAAATGGTAGGGACCTAACAGAAGCAGAAGATATTAAGAAGAGGTGGCAAGAATACACAGAAGAACTGTACAAAAAAGATCTTCATGGCCCAGATAATCATGATGGTGTGATCACTCACCTTGAGCCAGACATACTGGAAAGTGAAGTCAAGTGGGCCTTAGAAAGCATCACTATGAACAAAGCTAGTGGAGGTGATGGAATTCCAGTGGAGCTATTTCAAATCCTGAAAGATGATGCTGTGAAAGTGCTGCATTCAATGTGCCAGCAAATTTGGAAAACTCAACAGTGGCCACAGGACTGGAAGGTCAGTTTTCATTTCAATCTCAAAGAGAGGCAATGCCAAAGAATGCTCAAACTACCGCATAGTTGCACTCATCTCACACGCTAGTTAAGTAATGCTCAAAATTCTCCAAGCCAGGCTTCAGTAATACGTGAACTGTGAATTCCCTGATGTTCAAGCTGGTTTTAGAAAAGGCAGAGGAACCAGAAATCAAATAGCCAACATCCACTGGATCATCAAAAAAGCAAGGGAGTTCCAGAAAAACATCTATTTCTGCTTTATTGACTATGCCAAAGCCTTTGACTCTGTGGATCACAATAAACTGTGGAAAATTCTGAAAGAGATGGGAATACCAGACCACCTGACCTACCTCTTGAGAAACTTGTATGCAGGTCAGGAAACAACAGTTAGAACTGGACATGGAACAACGGACTGGTCCAAATAAGAAAAGGAGTACATCAAGGCTGTATATTGTCACCCTGCTTATTTAACTTATAGGCAGAGTACATCATAAGAAATGCTGGGCTGGAGGAAGCACAAGCTGGAATCAAGATTGCCAGGAGAAATATCAATAACCTCAGAAATGCAGATGACATCACCCTTATGGTAGAGAGTGAAGACGAACTAAAAAGCCTCTTGATGAAAGTGAAAAAGGAGAGTGAAAAAAGTTGGCTTAAAGCTCAACATTCAGAAAACGAAGATCATGGTATCCAGTCCAATCATTTCATAGATGGGGAAACAATGGAAAAAGTGAGGGACTATATTTTCCTGGCTCCAAAATCACTGTATTGGTGACTCATGAATTTAAAAGCTACTTGCTCCTTGGAAGGAAAGCTATGACCAACTGAGACAGCATACGGAAAAGCAGAGACATTATTTTGCCAACAAAGTTCCATCTAGTCAAAGCTATGGTTTTTCCAGTAGTCATGTATGGATGTGAGTGTTGGACTATAAAGAAAGCTGTGTACCAAAGAATTGATGCTTTTGAACTGTGGTGTTGGAGAAGACTTGAGAGTCCCTTGGACTGAAAGGAAATCCAACCAGTCCATTCTAAAGGAGATCAGTCCTTTGAAGGACTGATGCTGAAGCTGAGATTCCAATTCTTTGGTCACCTGATGCAAAGTACTGACTCACTGGAAAAGACACTGAAGCCGGGAAAGCTTGAAGTCAGGAGGAGAAGGGGATGACAGAGCATGAGATGGTTGGATGGCATCACTGACTTGATGGACATGAGTTTGAGAAAGCTCCGGGAGTTGGTGATGGACAGGGAAGCCTGGTGTGCTGCAGTCCATGAAGTCGCAAAGAGTCAGACACGACTGAGTGACTGAACTGAACTGAACTAACCAATCTGTTGAATCACCTCCTGTCTTCTGTTTTTAGAAGACCTCCTGTCTTTGGTTTTCATTACCACTTCCTCAGTTCAAGCCCCTTTACCTCGTTTCCTCTCACCCACACAACTGCAACTGACTTTCCACTGCTTTGCCTGGCTTCTTCTCTCTCTCTGTCCTAATTGCTTGTAGACACTGCCATTAGAACTATCTTTGCCAAACTCCAAACTGATTGTGCTGTTTCCCTGCTTAGAGCGCTGATTATAGAATAAGATTTACATTCCTCTGTCTGTTCCTCAGGCCCTTCAGCATTTCTGCCCTCTTTCTACCCTAAAGTCTGGCCTTATGCTCTCCGAGTCACCATGTATTTCACCTGTAATAAACAACTGTGCTCCTTAAATATGCCTTACTTTTCTCCTGACTCTGCATCTTTGTTGAAATTACCAATCCCAGCCTTCAAAGTTCTCCTCCCTTCTTTGTGCTTAATTGATCCTCTGAGGCCAAATTCAGGTTACTTCCTTCTGGGAAGCTTTTCTCAACCCCTACTCCAGTCAAAATTAATCACTCTTTAGACATGCATTTTCCATGAAGACCACACATTGTATCATAATGATTTATATTCACTCCTAGTGAACTGTAACCTCCTTGGAAAAAAAAAGACCATGTTTTGGTTACTCGTGGCCTAGCAGATTGCCCTTTCCATGTCTGGCCTTCATTACTATTGTATAAAATCATCCTCTCTTACTTATAAGGCACACAGTTTTCTAGAAGCAAACCTCAGTACATTTTAAACTATCCTTGTCATGACATATAGTCTGACATTGTGCTGAAAATCACCAAACATGGCTAATTATAAGATGAATTATAAAAATTAGACCCTAGCATGCCCCAGAAGGTAGCTAGTTTATCATTTGGGAGATTCATAGCCTTGACTTACTTGGAGACATGAGGGATTTTTTTCTTTTCTTTTTTATTTTTGGCTACACCTATTTTTGAAAGTGTTTTCCTTCATAACTTGAGGGAAGCATGTCATACTTAAGAATAAATTATCTGACTCAAGCAAAAATACCAGATTAGGCTAAAGATATTTTCAGCATTCAGAAATAGGACACACTGAAGGCCTGGGAACTGTAACACTAAATTGCAGTAGAGACGTATTAAATAGGCTAAAAAATAATATCTCATGGTTGAGTGCATGGCTAGTATCTGGTCCTCTGAAATATTTATATGGAATTAAGATTTTCATTATAGTTTAACTGAAATAATGAACTGCATATTGAATTAGGGATAGGTAAGTAAATCATCATGGCCCCAGTTTTGACCTGATTCATTCAGTTTGTTGAGAGATTTCCCCTGTGTCATTAAGAGAAAATAAAAATTGAACATTATATAGATGGGGAATGAGATTAATAATGAAATGATTATCTACCTCACTCATGTGATATTATGCTCTAAATGACTTTTTTAAAACATACTTTGTTGTAACTGATACTGATATCAGATTCAGGTTTGTGCTTTAAAATCATATGAATTTCAACAGATGAAGATTCTAACCCTTTTCTATATTTATGCTATGAAGAAATACTTATAGAATTTTCATGTACACTTCCATCTTTTCTTCCCACCCAGCCCCCTAAATTCACTAGTCACATGAGACAGAAGACATTAAACAATGTAGAAGACATATTTATTTCCTTTGAAGGGATATGTGTACATATGCAGAGTATATATCATCGGTCACTAAAAGTTACTCTGAATAACTAAATACCTAAAGGTGTGGAAAGATATCAACAGAGGCATTCTACTCAAAAGTCAGAACTACTTGGATTTCATGAAAACAATGTGATTTGTTTTCATTAATAGTAGAACCTCTAGGGGTTTCCCAGGTGGTGCTAGTGGTAAAGAACTCTGTAATAATGTTTTATTAAAGAGTATTTTATTAAAAACTCTTTATTAAAGAACTAATTTCTTTAATATTGAGAATAAAGAGTTTTTCTTGGAAGAAATGCTCAAGAAATGCTTTTTTTGTTCTTGAAATAATAGCTATGTAAATTAAACTAATTTTTAAATTAATTTATTAATTTCAACTGGAGGATTTCTTTACAATATTGTGGTGGTTTTTGCCACACATTGGCATGAATCCCCCATGGAACCTCCCTTCCGCCTCTCTCCCCACCCCATCCCTCTGGGTTGACCCAGAGCACTGGCTTTGAGTGCCCTTCTTCATGCATTGAACTTGATCTGGTCATCTGTCTTACATATGGTAATATGCATGTTTCAATGCTATTCTCTCAAATCATCCCACCCTCACCTTCTCCCACATAGTACAAAAGTCTATTCTTTATATCTGTGTCTCTTTTGCTGTCTTGCTTATAGGGTCATCGTTACTGTTTTTCTAAATTCCATATATATGTGCTGATATACTGTACTGGTGTTTCTCTTTCTAATTTTTATAGAAAGTATACACATGAGTGGAAAGTGGTAAAGAGCTGCCAGTGCAGGAGACATAAGAGAAGCAGGTTTGAACCCTGGGTGGGGAATATCTCGTAGAGGAGGGCATGGCAGCCCACACCAGTATTCTTACCTGGAGAATCCTGTGGACAGAGGAGTCTGGAGGGCTACAGTCCACGGGGTTGCAGAGAGTTGAACACTAGTTAGGGACTGAACATCACCAACAACAAATAAATTGTGGAGAGTCTCAGATAAAGTAATCAGTCTATATTGTATAAAAAGGAATTACATTGTAATCCATTACTTTGTGTTCTCTATAAAGCANGGGGTCGCAGAGAGTTGAACACTAGTTAGGGACTGAACATCACCAACAACAAATAAATTGTGGAGAGTCTCAGATATAGTAATCAGTCTATATTGTATAAAAAGGAATTACATTGTAATCCATTACTTTGTGTTCTCTATAAAGCAATGCTCTTGAAAATGTATACTATTCTAATTTTTAAAATTTTCTCTTGTTTATGTATATGTGATAAAATTTTCTTCATTGTTTACTGGGGATAACAAACATGTATTAAAAGCAATATATTAAAAATAAAGAGTTTTTTTGGAAGAAATCCTCAATTTTTTTAGTTCCAAAATAATAGCTATGTAAATTAAATGAATTTTTATAGAAAGAATACACATTAAAGGAAATCAAAGAAAAGGCAAGGTATTTTGCTTAAAAATTAAGTTTAGTTCAGTTCAATTTAGTCGCTCAGTCGTGTCCAACTCTATGACCCATTGGACTGCAGCACGCCAGGCCTCCCTGTCCATCACCAACTCCTGGAGCTTACCTAAACCCATGTCCATTGAGGCAGTGATGCCATCCAACCATCTCATCCTCTGTCATTCCCTTCTCCTCATGCCTTCAATCTTTCCCAGCAGCAGAGTCTTTTCCAATGAGTCAACTCTTCGCATCAGGTGGCCAAAGTATTGAAGTTTCAGCTTCAACATCAGTTCTTCCAATGAACACCCAGGACTGATCTCCTTTCGGATGGACTGGTTGGATCTCCTTGCAGTCCAAAGGACTCTCAAGAGTCTTCTCCAACACCACAGTTCAAAAGCATCAATTCTTCAGTGCTCAGCTTTCTTTATAGTCCAACTCTTACATCCATACATAGCTCCTGGTAAAACCATAGCCTTGACTAGATGGACCTTTGTTGGCAAAGTAATGTCTCTGCTTTTTAATATGCTGTCTAGGTTGGTCATAACTTTCTTTCCAAGGAGTAGGTGCCTTTTAATTTTGTGGCTGCAGTCACCATCTGCAGTGATTTTGGAGCCCCCCCAAAATGAAGTCTGCCACTGTTCACACTGATTCCCCACCTATTTGCCATGAAGTGATGGGACCAGATGCCATGATCTTAGTTTTCTGAATGTTGAGCTTTAAGCCAAATTTTTCACTCTCCTCTTTCACTTTCATCTAGTTATATTATATAAAAATGAGAAGCCAGGAGGTATTATTTCTAGAAATATTGTTAGACAAGGACAAGTTAAAGGAAATGGAAATTTTGTCCTGAAAAAAGAGAGGACTAGAGAAACAAAATTTTTGATTATTTAAAATCTTTCCTGGAAAAGGACAAACAGGGCTGTGTTGGATGACACAGTCTGGCTCCTGAATGTTGCAGTTACTTAAGTCTGCCTCTTTCTGCTAACATCAAGATTGGCTGCACAAAAAGACACCAAGTCTGGGGGAAGAAGCTGGAGGAAACAGAGAGGTGGCCGAGGGCTGTGAAATTACGTCAAGAGCGTTAATGATGGCCTTGCCCTTTATTCCAGTGTTTCTACAGAATCTTACCACCAGCAGTGATGAAAACAATATCAACAGGATGNGGGGAAGAAGCTGGAGGAAACAGGGAGGTGGCCAAGGGCTGTGAAATTACGTCAAGAGCGTTAATGATGGCCTTGCCCTTTATTCCAGTGTTTCTACAGAATCTTACCACCAGCAGTGATGAAAACAATATCAACAGGATGTGTTTGTGTGTGTGTGTGTGTGTGTGTGTGTGTGTGTGTGTGTGTGCGCGTGTGTGGTGTGTCGCTTCAGTCATGTTGGACTCTTTGTGATCCCATGGACTATAGCTCACCAAGCTCCTCTGTCCATGGAATTCTCTAGGCAAGAATACTGAAGTGGGTAGCCATTCCTTCTCTGATCCCTGACCGAGAGATCAAACCCCAGTCTCCTGCATTGCAGGCAGATTCTTTACCATCTGAGCCACCAGGGAAGCCCTAAATAGTAAGATAGTAATCCCTTTATTCTTCTTAGTACTTTAGGCATTTAAAAATAAATGTACTATGGTCATTAAGCAACAGCCATTCTTAGATTATTTTTACTTAGCCACTTAAAAATATCTTACCTACAAACACAAATATATTTTCATATGAAAAGATAGACAATTCTAAGATACTGATGTAATTGGAATGATTCAGTCTTCAAAACAAAGGTATGATTTCAGAGAATAAATGGGGCTCTATTAAGACAGGAATACATTGAGTTTCACAAATCAGTTGAGATTTTAATGGGCTTCATTATCTTGTTCAACTGAAACTAAAAATCTGAGCAGTTCTTTAAATCTCTTGCCATTTCCTCCCTATTCCATTTTGTCTATTAGAATTGTTATTTTGCCATGCCATTCCCTCTTTCATCAATGTTTTAGTTTTGTGATACAAGAAACTAAAACATTCTTGCCTGAATTTCGTTTGACAGTCAAGATGTACCAAAGCTGTATGTATGTATAGAAACTGGAAGATATATATATATAATTTTCCAGAGCAAAAGTTCAACAGTGGCAATGATAATAAAATAATTCACAATACTAATCTCATCGATATTTGCTATAAATAGAAAGTGAAAATGTTAGTTGTATCTTACTCTTTGCAACCCCATAGACTATAGCCTACCAAGCTCCTTTGTCTGTGGAATTCTCCAGGCAAGAATATTGGAGCGGGTAGCTATTCCCTTCTCCAGGGTATCTTCCCAACCCGAGGGTTGAACCCAGGTCTCCCGCATTGCAGGCAGTTTTTTTTTTTTTTACCATCTGAGCCACAGGAAAGCTGTATAAATAGAAATATATAGAAAGATATTTTAATACATATAATGCATAGATTTCCTACAGCTTTGCTTATTGCAACCAAAAATCCAGGTGCTACAGCCTTTCTCAGAGAAGGCAATGGCACCCCACTCCAGTACTCTTGCCTGGAAAATCCCATGGGTGGAGGAGCCTGGTAGGTTGCAGTCCATGGGGTCGCTAAGAGTCAGACACGACTGAGTGACTTCACTTTCACTTTCACAGCCTTTCTTTTGATCTAGAAGTCATTCTTGACTCCTTCCTTTCTGTTTCCCTTCCACACATTCTATTCCATCACCATGTCCTAGAGATTCTGAATCCACTCACCTCCCTAGATCTCTACTGTCAGCCCCTTGGTCCAGGCCACCATTATTGAACTTTTGTCCTGGCAACTATTCCTGCTCCTGGCAATCCATCCATCCTTCACAGAACCAGAGAGTGTGATGTTTTGTTAATGTAAATTATATAATGCCAATCTCCCTGCTTAAAACTCTGCAATGTCTTTTAATTGAACTTAGAAGAAATCCCAGACTTCAAGGCTTTACATTATCTGGCTCCTTCCTACCTCTTCATATATATATATATACATATACACTTTTTTTAACCTGCTGACTACTGGCCAAATTCTTATAGGCTAGCATTTGTAACTATCATTTTGAGGGTAAAGGAAGCTATAGTTTCTCTTGGAACCTGAATATTGGTTCTCAGGTTAACATTATGGCACATTGTTCTGATCAGTTGTCACCAGAGAAATCAAAGAGTCTTTTCTTTTGAAATCCGAAAGTTTTGAATTCTTTGATCAATTCCTGTGAGCTTCTGATATAACTTGAGATATCTCTCCTGAGATATTGAGAGATATCCTTACCCAACTGACTTTGCTTTCAGAGAAGTCACTATTTTGTCGATTTTGAAATTGAAGACAAGCCCTAATTCTAGTTCTCTGCCTTGTGTTCATGGAACACCTCAAGCTAAATTTATATTTTCGTGACTTTGCTTCCTTTTCTGGACTCTGTCTCGTCTCCAAATTGTTAGTGGTTTTTGCTGCTCTCATTTGAGCAGCCACATGATTATGGGAACCTACAAACTGGGAAGAGAACTAGTTATTAAGATGGGGCATGTGGAGTTCGGAACAACTTATTAGCTGCTGGGTGTGGTTCCCCATGAACCTAGCAAGTTCAGACTCTTAGTGCTTCTCCCCAAATTGACCCTGGGGAAGAGGCTTAGCGAGCAGTTCTGTCAAGAGCCCAGGATTTGGTGCCAGGTGTTTTCCTTGTAAAACAGCTGAACAACTTTATTCAGCGCAATCAGAGTCTTCAGTTGCCTCCCACAAGGAAAAGCTGGTGAGCCACTTCAGTTAGAACTGCAGGAAACTTTCCTTGGGATCTAAAATGGTTTTTGGGAGAATAAGGAAAGTTCCTGTTAACTGAGTTTTGGAGAATTATTTTTGTGTGTGTGGTAAAATACACATAAAATTTACCGGCTGAATCATTTTAAAATGCACAATTCAGGGCCTGAAGTGTAGCCATGATATATGTGACTATCTACGACTATCTAGTTCCAGGGCATTCTCATCCCTCTACTCATTAGAAGTCACTCTCCTTCCCCCCCTGGAAAATGTAAATCTACTTTCTGTGTCTTTGGGTGTGACTATTCTGGATATTTCAAACAAGTGGAATCATCCAATGTGAGGCCTTTTGTGTCTGGCTTCTTTCCTTTGGCATATTTTCAAGTTTCATCTGGGTTGTAACATAAATCAATGCTTCATTCCTTTCGGGGGTTGAAAAATATTCCACTGTATGGATACTCCACATTCTATTTACCCATTTTTCTGTTGATGAGTATTTGGGTTGTCCCAACTTTAGGCTATCATTAGTGGTGCTGTACTGGTATTTGTGCTAAGCTTTTATTTGCCTATTTGTTATCAATTCTTTGGAATATACATTAGAATGGTATTGCTGGATCATATGGTAATTCTATGCTTAACTTATTGAAAAAGCACAAAACCATTTTCCATAGTGGGTCAATGACTTTACAATCCCATCAGTAATGTATGAGAATGAGAATTGGAGAATTTTAATTTTTTTTTTTTTTTTNTGTTCTGATCAGTTGTCACCAGAGAAATCAAAGAGTCTTTTCTTTTGAAATCCGAAAGTTTTGAATTCTTTGATCAATTCCTGTGAGCTTCTGATATAACTTGAGATATCTCTCCTGAGATATTGAGAGATATCCTTACCCAACTGACTTTGCTTTCAGAGAAGTCACTATTTTGTCGATTTTGAAATTGAAGACAAGCCCTAATTCTAGTTCTCTGCCTTGTGTTCATGGAACACCTCAAGCTAAATTTATATTTTCGTGACTTTGCTTCCTTTTCTGGACTCTGTCTCGTCTCCAAATTGTTAGTGGTTTTTGCTGCTCTCATTTGAGCAGCCACATGATTATGGGAACCTACAAACTGGGAAGAGAACTAGTTATTAAGATGGGGCATGTAGAGTTCGGAACAACTTATTAGCTGCTGGGTGTGGTTCCCCATGAACCTAGCAAGTTCAGACTCTTAGTGCTTCTCCCCAAATTGACCCTGGGGAAGAGGCTTAGCGAGCAGTTCTGTCAAGAGCCCAGGATTTGGTGCCAGGTGTTTTCCTTGTAAAACAGCTGAACAACTTTATTCAGCGCAATCAGAGTCTTCAGTTGCCTCCCACAAGGAAAAGCTGGTGAGCCACTTCAGTTAGAACTGCAGGAAACTTTCCTTGGGATCTAAAATGGTTTTTGGGAGAATAAGGAAAGTTCCTGTTAACTGAGTTTTGGAGAATTATTTTTGTGTGTGTGGTAAAATACACATAAAATTTACCGGCTGAATCATTTTAAAATGCACAATTCAGGGCCTGAAGTGTAGCCATGATATATGTGACTATCTACGACTATCTAGTTCCAGGGCATTCTCATCCCTCTACTCATTAGAAGTCACTCTCCTTCCCCCCCTGGAAAATGTAAATCTACTTTCTGTGTCTTTGGGTGTGACTATTCTGGATATTTCAAACAAGTGGAATCATCCAATGTGAGGCCTTTTGTGTCTGGCTTCTTTCCTTTGGCATATTTTCAAGTTTCATCTGGGTTGTAGCATAAATCAATGCTTCATTCCTTTCGGGGGTTGAAAAATATTCCACTGTATGGATACTCCACATTCTATTTACCCATTTTTCTGTTGATGGGTATTTGGGTTGTCCCAACTTTAGGCTATCATTAGTGGTGCTGTACTGGTATTTGTGCTAAGCTTTTATTTGCCTATTTGTTATCAATTCTTTGGAATATACATTAGAATGGTATTGCTGGATCATATGGTAATTCTATGCTTAACTTATTGAAAAAGCACAAAACCATTTTCCATAGTGGGTCAATGACTTTACAATCCCATCAGTAATGTATGAGAATGAGAATTGGAGAATTTTAATTTTTTTTTTTTTTTTGGCAAGGGGAGGAATAAGAGTTTGGGATTAAAATATATACCTTACTATATATAAAATATATAACTAACAAGAACCTACTGTATAGCACAGAGAACTATACTCAATATCCCATAATAACCTATGATGGAAGAGAATGAAACGAGACTATATATATATATGTAAAACTGAATCACTTTGTTGTATGCCTGGAGCTAACACAGTATTGTGAAACAACTATATTTCCATAAAAGTTTTGAAAAAAAGAGAGTTTTGTAAAGGTGTCTATGCCTATAAATGAATCATTAAATGACATTTGGATGGCTGGGAAGAAAGCAGGTCCATATTTTTAAAAAGAGATTAATTTATCTCCTCCTTCTTGATTAAATTCTCTCTCCTGCAGGGAGGGGAAAGGATCATGATGGCTGATTTTGAGTTGGTTCTCTTCCCTTGTGGCTCAGCTGGTAAAGAATCCACCTCCAATGCCGGAGACCTGGGTGCAATCCCTGGGTTGGGAAGATCCCCTGGAGAAGNTCACTCACTTGTGTCCGACTCTTTGCAACCCCGTGGATTACACAGTCCATGGAATTCTCCAGGCCAGAATACTGGAGTGGGTAGCCTTTCCCTTCTCCAGGGAATCTTCCCAACCCAGGGATCAAACCCAGGTCTCCCACATTGCGGGCAGATTCTTTACCCGCTGAGCCACAAGGGAAGCCCAGTGTAAGTTATAGTCACCAGGAATTAAAAGTAAGAGGCTACTGAATAACCTAGTCGTTATCTGAATGAAAGAGTGACCAGCAGCAGTTTTCATTTTGAGATCTACACGAACAATCAATCCTTCATTGCCAAAGTGACAAGAGGTAAATAATAATTAATTGAGGATCCTATCAATATTAATATCAGTATGAAACCCAGCAAAAGGCTTCATGATTTAAATAATAGGTAACTTGTAGTAAGGGCTATGTGACAAGCATTGCATCAAATGATTTACATTTTTAGATTCTTACAAATTCAGTTTTTACAAATTTTCAATTCTTTTGGCCCTTACAATTATTCTGGGAGGTATATTATTTTTGCCATTTTGACAATTGTGGAAACTGAGGCTTAGGGAGGAGAAATAACTTGCCCAGTGCTGCAGAGGCAGCCACTGATGGAGCTAGTATTCAAGCCCACACTATTAGAGTCCAGAGTCTACTTGCTTCTCAATTTCCTCCTTAGTTAATGAGGAAATGATTCAGAAAATATGGCAAAGGTATGTCTTTGTTCAAATGGAAAATATTTACAAATTCCTATATGGTATAAATAGACTGTTTAAAATTATAAATTATACTACTGCTTGTAAGACTTCTATTTATTCCAAGCCTGTTTGTGGATTTTGTGCAATAAAGGTTGCCAGAGCTATTGTGAATTTTAAGAGTAGCCCACAAATACAAATAATTCTGAATTCACCAAATACACACACAAACACACACACAGGAGTCTAACTCTACTTACTCTAGTGCTTAGCAATTCCTCAAATGGGACGTGGTTAGTCTTGATCTCCTTATAAATCTCCTTATAAATAATGGTTGTGTTTACACACCTGGAAATACTGGATTTTTCCCTAAAGGAGTCGTTGTTTTGGAATAGTATAAACAGAGTCAGTGTTAAGGAAGAGGATTTCTTTGTCTAGTGAAGCTTTGAGCATTTAAACAGCTGCTTGGTTTCACTCCAGAGGTGTTTGCATTTCATTGACAGATGGAGTAATTTCCAACTGGTTTTCAATCAGTGTATACTAGACATGTGGTTGAGAATTATCTCTTAAGAGAGAAAAAAGAAAAATGCAATGTAACCATGGTGTCTTATTTATTTATTTTTAAAGCATCTGTTATTAAGTAACTACCACGGAAACCACATGTTGGGATATGAAATTCTATGCAGTGGTGTGTATTTAAAGCTGTTTATTTTCACGCCATTTGGTAATTTTTATTTGTGTGTTCTTATAATTTTTTTAAAGAAGAAATAATATGTGTATCTGAAGGTTGGCTTTTTGTCCAAATTTATATCCATGTTACTCTTTACTTTGGCTTTTCTAGGAGGTGTCAAATTTTATTTTAAGTGTTTTATATAGTTCAGATATTTATAATACTTCCAGGGATTTTTAAATGAAACATGTAAGACATTATTATTGTTATTTTATATAGCAATGTTCATATAGATTTACCCACATGATAACCATATTTGTTTCTTATTTCTTCACGTCTTCATCTCAAGCATTTTCCTTGTACCTAAAATACATCCTTACTGGTCAACCACTTGTAAAAGAATGAAACTAGATCACTTTCTAACTCCACACACAAAAATAAACTCAAAATGGATTAAAGATCTAAACGTAAGACCAGAAACTATAAAACTCCTTGAGGAGAACATAGGCAAAACACTCTCCGACATACATCACAGCAGGATCCTCTATGATCCACCTCCCAGTATACTGGAAATAAAAGCGAAAATAAACAAATGGGATCTAATTAAAATTAAAAGCTTCTGCACAACAAAGGAAACTATAAGTAAGGTGAAAAGACAGCCTTCTGAATGGGAGAAAACAATAGCAAA
>SJYW01021238.1:1119603-1132396 GCA_006410735.1 Raphicerus campestris | reverse complement strand
CTACCTCTGCTTGGTCTTTTGACATGAAACTTGCTATTTCTATGTCTGCCCAAACTGCATAGCCACGCCTTTGGGAATGTACCAGAATTTTCTACTGATGTCCACAGCCTCACCCATGCCTTGTGGTAGCAAGATGTAGACTCCTTAAATCTTTTCCTCTTCTACCTTAAGTCTCCTCTCATCCCCTGGACCACTAAGAATTCATATACTCTCAGGCCTGTAGCTAGTGGATCTCATAGTATTTGCCCATTGTGCCATAGTATTTGTCATAAAGAGGGCTCATTGATCTGATGTAATGCTGTGAGGGAATCCCATTTGGGTGGCTTGAATTTTGTAAGCCTGCAAATAATAGTGGTGTCTGAGACTCTGTGGATGAAAAGTCAAACTCACACCTGGAATATGTGCTGTAGAGTCAAAATGAATTTATATTCCTTCTAGAATAGCAAAGACCAATGGAGGGAAATTCTACCACTAAATGGACTGTTGATATTCTTGACAGATGTTCTTGTGTAAGTGGACAAGTATTTATTAGTCAGTGCTGCTGACAGGTTGGACTTTAGTAGGTAGAAACCCATGAGTGTGGGTCCATGTATAGCCTTTCTCTGCAACCATGGTTCTCCATTTACAAACCCATCATGCCAGCCCTGGGAAAGTGGATGACATAGGCTGTTTGACATCAGCTGGCCAAGTCATTCTCTCTATTTGATTGTTTAGTGCCTGTGGCAATGTGTAAAGCAAATGCAAAGAACTTCTGTCTTTAAGCCCCAAAGTCTATTCATATATGCCTATTCCAGACCTTCTTGTCTCTGATCTTTTAATATCTTTTTCTTCCAGGCCTCTGACCAAACCAGCGATTTGTTGAATCCATGTGCATTTAATATTAGGGTATTTCTCTTTCCACATAAAGATCAGGTATGTTGCCTAAATATCTGCCTATGGTGGAAATTTTACCTAACAGACCTTATCTTTGAGAACATCACTGGATGGAGACACAGTGTGGCCCAAGTCCATTTTCAGCAGTTCCCACATACCGACCCACATTCAAAGTCAAGAGATAGGCCATCTGTGAACCAAGCTTGCCATTGGAAGAGGGCTAATGAGATCATGCAGGCTGACATGGCTCTACCTCCTTGTGTTTCTGGCTATGTCTTGGCTTTGATCCTAGTATTTCACTTCCAGAAATGATCCATTTCTTGTGGGTCTGCCTGTTTTGGCGTGTTGGGCAGAACCCAGCTCCTAATGGGAAATTTTGACTCATAGTTGTCTTGTGCCTTACGGTCATGCACGTAGTCTTTACCAGGGCCAAGTAGCACACTTTAGCAAGTTTTGGAAAGGGGGCTTCCCCAGTGGCTCAGCGGTAATGGCTACCTGCCAGTTTAGAAGATGTAAGAGACTTGGGTTCAATCCCCAGGTTGGGAAAATCCCCTGGAGGAGGAAATGGCAACCCACTCCAATACTCTTGGTTGGAAAATTCCATGGACAGAAAAGACTGGCAGGCTGCCGTCCAAGGAGTTGAAAGGAGCTGGATATGACTGAGCAACTATATGCAGCAGCATAACCCATGCTACACATCACACTGGCATGTTTCAGAATTCTGAAGGTGATTCTCCTATTTCACTTGCTTTAACCTCCCACCTCTGCACCTTTTGTTAACTTTGATACATCTAATAACTTAAGGCCTACTGAGTCAAATGGTCCAAATGGCAAGACCACACATATCACAGCCATTTCCTATACTGGCCCTCAGTCAAAGCTGCCATCTTTCATGTCACTTGATTCATGGGTCAGAGGGGTAATTTAGATAATGAAAGTCTTCAAAAACAAGACATGAACCTTGTTGAGGATGGGTCTATTGAGTTGAGAGCAATTTCAAGCAAGATTGACAGCCATGGGTTCTCAGCAGGTAGCACTCTCAGCATCTGTAAACTTCCTTCCATCCCAAAGGGATTCTGATAACACAGAAGAGAGTTCACTCTGGCTTAAAAAGCAATGAGGGATGGCTGACTTATCAACAGCTGCAGTGGCAGTCAGAGACAGTGGGTAATATCAGAAATATGCTGAGAAAGCAATTCCCAAATTGCTATTCTACATTCATCTGTTGTACTTCATGAATCAAAGTGAAATAAAAACATTTTAAAGCTAAAAAACAAACAAACAACACCACCACCACCAACAACAACAACAAAAAAAACAAGAGAGAGAGAGAGAGAGAATTTGCCTCCAGCCTCCTCTCACTAAGGCAACTAATTCTTTTTTTTTTAAATTTGATTTATTTATTTAAAAAAAATTTTAAAATACTTTATTCTATTTTACAGTACTGTATTGGTTTTGCCATACATCGACATGAATCAGCCACAGGTGTACACGATCTCCCCATGCCGAAGCCCCCTCCCACCTCCCTCCTCACCCCCCTCCCAGGATCATCCCGTACACCAGCCCCAAGCATCCTGTATCCTGCATTGAACATAGATTGGCGCTTCATTTCTTATATGATAGTATACATGTTTCAGTGTCATTCTCCCACATCATCCCACCCTCTCCCTCTCCCCCAGATGCCAAAAGTCTGTTCTATACTTCTGTGTCTCCTCTATTGTCTCCCTTACAGGGTCATCCTTACTATCTTTCTAAATTCCATATATATGTGTCAGTATACTGTATTGGTGTTTTTCTTTCTGGCTTACTTCACTCTGTATAATCGGCTCCAGTTTCATCCATCTCATTAGAACTGAGTCAAACTTATTCTTTTTAAGGGCTGAGTAATACTCCATTGTGTATATGTACCACAGCTTTCTTATCCAATCATCTGTTGATGGACATCTGGGTTGTTTCCATGTCCTGGCAATTATAAATAATGCTGCAATGAACATTGGGGTACATGTGTCTCTTTCAATTCGGGTTTCCTCGGTGTGTATGCCCAGCAGTGGGATTGCTGGGTCATAGGGCAGTTCTATTTGCAATTTTTTAAGGAATCTCCACACTGCCCTCCATAGTGGCTGTACTAGTTTGCATTCCCACCAACAGTGTAAGAGGGTTCCCTTTTCTCCACATCCTCTCCAGCACTTATTGCTTGTAGATTTTTGGATTGCAGCCATTCTGACTGGTGTGAAGTGGTACCTCATTGTGGTCTTGATTTGCATTTCTCTGATAATGAGTGATGTTGAGCATCTTTTCATGTGTTTGTTAGCCATCCGTATGTCTTCTTTGGAGAAGTGCCTGTTCAGTTCTTTGGCCCATTTTTTGATTGGATCGTTTATTTTTCTGGAGTTGAGCTGCATAAGTTGCTTGTATATCTTTGAGATTAGTTGTTTGTCAGTTGCTTTGTTTGCTATTGTTTTCTCCCATTCAGAAGGCTGTCTTTTCACCTTACTTATAGTTTCCTTTGTTGTGCAGAAGCTTTTAATTTTAATTCGATCCCATTTGTTTATTTTCGCTTTTATTTCCAGTATACTGGGAGGTGGATCATAGAGGATCCTGCTGTGATGTATGTTGGAGAGTGTTTTGCCTATGTTCTCCTCAAGGAGTTTTATAGTTTCTGGTCTTACGTTTAGATCTTTAATCCATTTTGAGTTTATTTTTGTGTGTGGAGTTAGAAAGTGATCTAGTTTCATTCTTTTACAAGTGGTTGACCAGTAAGGATGTATTTTAGGTACAAGGAAAATGCTTGAGATGAAGACGTGAAGAAATAAGAAACAAATATGGTTATCATGTGGGTAAATCTATATGAACATTGCTATATAAAATAACAATAATAATGTCTTACATGTTTCATTTAAAAATCCCTGGAAGTATTATAAATATCTGAACTATATAAAACACTTAAAATAAAATTTGACACCTCCTAGAAAAGCCAAAGTAAAGAGTAACATGGATATAAATTTGGACAAAAAGCCAACCTTCAGATACACATATTATTTCTTCTTTAAAAAAATTATAAGAACACACAAATAAAAATTACCAAATGGCGTGAAAATAAACAGCTTTAAATACACACCACTGCATAGAATTTCATATCCCAACATGTGGTTTCCGTGGTAGTTACTTAATAACAGATGCTTTAAAAATAAATAAATAAGACACCATGGTTACATTGCATTTTTCTTTTTTCTCTCTTAAGAGATAATTCTCAACCACATGTCTAGTATACACTGATTGAAAACCAGTTGGAAATTACTCCATCTGTCAATGAAATGCAAACACCTCTGGAGTGAAACCAAGCAGCTGTTTAAATGCTCAAAGCTTCACTAGACAAAGAAATCCTCTTCCTTAACACTGACTCTGTTTATACTATTCCAAAACAACGACTCCTTTAGGGAAAAATCCAGTATTTCCAGGTGTGTAAACACAACCATTATTTATAAGGAGATTTATAAGGAGATCAAGACTAACCACGTCCCATTTGAGGAATTGCTAAGCACTAGAGTAAGTAGAGTTAGACTCCTGTGTGTGTGTTTGTGTGTGTATTTGGTGAATTCAGAATTATTTGTATTTGTGGGCTACTCTTAAAATTCACAATAGCTCTGGCAACCTTTATTGCACAAAATCCACAAACAGGCTTGGAATAAATAGAAGTCTTACAAGCAGTAGTATAATTTATAATTTTAAACAGTCTATTTATACCATATAGGAATTTGTAAATATTTTCCATTTGAACAAAGACATACCTTTGCCATATTTTCTGAATCATTTCCTCATTAACTAAGGAGGAAATTGAGAAGCAAGTAGACTCTGGACTCTAATAGTGTGGGCTTGAATACTAGCTCCATCAGTGGCTGCCTCTGCAGCACTGGGCAAGTTATTTCTCCTCCCTAAGCCTCAGTTTCCACAATTGTCAAAATGGCAAAAATAATATACCTCCCAGAATAATTGTAAGGGCCAAAAGAATTGAAAATTTGTAAAAACTGAATTTGTAAGAATCTAAAAATGTAAATCATTTGATGCAATGCTTGTCACATAGCCCTTACTACAAGTTACCTATTATTTAAATCATGAAGCCTTTTGCTGGGTTTCATACTGATATTAATATTGATAGGATCCTCAATTAATTATTATTTACCTCTTGTCACTTTGGCAATGAAGGATTGATTGTTCGTGTAGATCTCAAAATGAAAACTGCTGCTGGTCACTGTTTCATTCAAATAACGACTAGGTTATTCAGTAGCCTCTTACTTTTAATTCCTGGTGACTATAACTTACACTGGGCTTCCCTTGTGGCTCAGCGGGTAAAGAATCTGCCCGCAATGTGGGAGACCTGGGTTTGATCCCTGGGTTGGGAAGATTCCCTGGAGAAGGGAAAGGCTACCCACTCCAGTATTCTGGCCTGGAGAATTCCATGGACTGTGTAATCCATGGGGTTGCAAAGAGTCGGACACAAGTGAGTGACTTTCACTTTCATACTTCACACTTAAATGTATGCCTGCAGGAAGCTTGGGAAGCTGAACTGTTTAAAACCAGTCAGTTCACAAAAGGTACGAACTTTCCTTGGGGGAGAATTGTTGCTGATCACTCAGTCCTGTTTGACTCTTTGCAACCCCATGGACTGCAGCAGGTCAGGCTTTCCTGTGCTTCACCATTTCCCAGAATGGATACACCTACATGTATGGCTGAATCCCTTCTTTGTTCATCTGAAATTATCACAACACTGTTAACTGGCTATACCCCAATACAAAATAATTTTTTTTTTAAAGGCAAACTCCTAGTTATATGATAAATAAGTACTAGGGGTATAATGTAGTACTAGGAGGTAATGTACCATGATAAATATACTTAACACTACTGTATGCTATACAGGGAAGATGTAGAGTAAGTTCTAAGAGCTCTCATCACAAGGAAAAAAATTTCTATTTCCTTAAATTTTTCTTTACACGAGGTGATGGATATTCACTAAACACTGTGGTGATCATTTCATGATACGTAAGACAAAGCATTATGCTGTACATCTTACACTTAACCAGTGAGGTGTGTCAATTACATCTCAATAAAACCAGAAGATAGAAAGATAGGTAGGTAGGTAGGTAGATAGATAATCAAACCAGCCACTTCCCAGTAGCTATCAGTTGGATCCTGGCAGGAAACAGGTGACATATTCCAACTGAGTATGGAGAACAGTTTAATAAAAGACAATTTACAAAGTTGTAGGCAGGTTTAATGATAAAGAAGAACCCTGGAGTTAATAAATATAGGACCACAGTTACCACTTCTAAGCCCAAATGAGCAGGGGGGAGAACATGACTTCAGAAGCCTGGCATGGGGAGCTGTTCAGAGAAGACTTCCTGACAGAGACTGTAACCTTTGGTGTTGAGACATAGCTAATGCTGCTCCAGGAAGGAGTTGGGGGTGAATAACCCAACCTCACTATCTTCCTGTCCTTTTAACCCTCCTCCCAGGGCTTCCAACTGGCCAGACCTTACTTGAGAAGCCTGTGATCAAGACAGCCTGCTCATGAAGTCCATGCAGGTCAGTCTGCTAGAGCCCAGAACCTTGAAGAATAGATTCGGAAGAACAAACAGAAAGCAGCCAGTGTCAGAATTATTGAGGTTTTCCCAGACAAGGAAACTGTTAAAACTGACTTTGAACATGCTGCAAGCCCAGCCCACCTCTGTTCAACTCTAGCAGAACGCTGCACCTACAAGGCACGCATGTGAATTATTTCCTGAGAAAAATCCTGGCTTGCCAGCAAGTCATTTTCCTATGGAGACAAGAGTAGACTTTCACCATGCAAAATTACAATTAGGCTTTGTGAACTTCAAATTCTTAAGTCCCCAAACTAGAAAAACCATTTGATCCAAATCTAAGGATTTCTTATCTAGGTGAGAAGAGCCAGAATATAAACCCACAATGAGTGAATCAATAAGTACCCACCCCATTGACCACAATTTGGGGTCACATGGTTGACAGTTGCTGAGACGAGTTTTATCATAGATACTGTATTTTATGTCCTTCAGTTCCATAGAGCCTTGAAATGCCCTGAAGCCCCAGCCTTGGGAAGGACCCTGAGTCAGAATCACACAGCTAAGATGGCTCCTGGCTTCCTGACTCTCAGAAACTGTATGAGGTGATAGAGTTTGTTGTCACTCAGCGATGAACAACTCCTACAGTAACATACAAAACTTTTCATGATGACAAAGATGTTGGGGCTTCCTTAGTGGCTCAGGTGATAAAAAAATCTGCCTGCTATGCAGGAGATGCGGGTTCAATCCCTGCCTGGGTTGGGAAGATCCCAAGGAGAAGGGAATGGCTATCAATTCCAGTATTCTTGCCTGGAGAATCCTATGGACAGAGGAGCCCGGCGGGCTACAGTCCATGGTGTTGCAAAGAATCGAACATGGCTGAGTGAATAGCAGTTTCAAAGACATTCATTGTAAACTGACCAAAGGGTGGTCTTAAACAAAGTGAGCATGAAATCTGGAAGAAAGGAAGCATGCTTGGCTGGGAAAAGCAGACTAAGCTGTAACAGACAGCTCCAGTAAGGCAGACTGACTGTATCTTCAGGTAACATATAGAGACAAAAAGAGAAGACGGTAATTTTCTGAGCATTTACCCTGTATGCTATTTATTTTTTGCCAAAATTCTGTGGCTCTGTGATACAAACATTGCTATCTTTATTTTCACAGGTTAAGATATTTAGGATCAAAAGTTAGAAACCACGTACTTAAGAATCACAGAGACAAGAGTTTAAAAGAGCATGGATTAGAACCCAAGCCAGTCTGACTCCAAAGTTCACTTTCTCTCTGTGCTTCTGTATGTGGGAGGCAAGAAATGGAATAGTGAACGAGAGAGGTCATATTGGGAGATGAAGCAAGATAACAAAACCATTAGGGGAAAATTCTTCAGTCTTTTGGAAGGAGGGTGGGGGAAATCGCCTGTGGTGAAAACAAAACCAAACCCAGCAAAAACATATGGCTGATTAAAAGAAGGAAGCTCACTAGAGAACGGAAGATATTTTGGGTGATAATAGAGCTTAGCGTGGAACAAGCCCCATCTGTAGTCATCTCTTCAAGGCCAGATCTAAATATGCAGAATATGGGTGGCTCTGACCTCCTGCAGATTGATTCTTNACAATAATCCACTTCACAATACATTTTTGACTTTCTTTAGTTATTGAATTAGAGTAGCTTATATATGTGTGTGTGTGTGTGTATGTATATATATATATATTTTTTTTTTCTTTTTAAATCAGCTAAACGTTGGTTTGTTCTGAAGCTGCTGAGGATCCAAGATGCTCCAGGCTACAAGCTGAAGTTTGGAAAAAATTCAACCTGCTGACTTTTATCCTTTCTTTTGGATAAGATGGTTATGGCTAATTTGGGCCTCTGGCAATAAAACATGAACCTGTCTATCTGCATTATTAATGGATGCTTGATGGGATGAGCTAACAGTGATTTTGGTTTCTTTACAAGGATACTGAGAGGAAATTTACTGAAATGCAAAAAGTCAAATGGGCAGAAATATGATGATAATAACAATGAACATTTATAGATTGCTTATGTTCTGCCAGGTATTGTGTTGAGTACTTCAAATGATTCATTTGCTTTAATATGTACAATTAACCTATGGCATGGATACTATCATTACCCCATTTTAAAGGTTAGAAAATCAAGACTTAAAGAAGCTGAGTAGCTATGTAAGATTACAGCAGCTAAGAAAAAGGTGCAACTGCAATTTCATCTCAGGTAATATAGCTTAAGAACCATCATTCTCCTATAGATCTTAATGTATAGCTTTACTGCATGCTTCAAGTTGAAAATTTAGTTCCTGGCAGAGCCAACAAATCATGCAAGTCCTGGGGCTGAAATTTTTTTCTCTGGGCTAAACTATTTCCTGATTTTCTTAAGCATAAGATGAGGAGAGGGCTATAACATAAATGATGCTGAATACAGATACAATTAAAACCAGTTTAAATATCCCCAGAACAAGGAGAATGGATACATGTATATGTATGATTGAGTCCCTTTGCTGTCCCCCTGAAACTATCACAATATTGTTCATCAGCTATACTCTGATATAAAATTAAAAGTTTTTTTTTTAATTTAAGAAAAAATGTAGGGGATAAAAATCTCCAAAACAAAACAGTTGAAAAAGTTTCATGTGTACTTATTCCCTGGTTAATATAATATACAAACAGCTTTTAGATATTACTTGTACTTCAGCCATTTCCATTTTTCTGAGGCCTGAAGCTGGAATTCTCACTCCCATATAGGGAGAGAAGCAGCAGTGAGAGGCTGATGGAGGGGTTATGCCAAGACTGGAATTAATTCTCCACAGGAAACACCCAAGAACTATTCCACAAGAGGGGGAAACATCTTCCTCTCTTACTCCATTAAGAGGAAGAAAGTTCTGGGTAGATTGTAAATACAGAAGCAAATTTACTCACAACCTCCAGCCATTCATAATGAAGTCCAACTATGACATCCATCCATGGTGAAATCATAGTAAAACTTTCTTTCGCTTTATTTTACGTTGAAATGGGGATACTTATACTGAACCAATGCATGTACAGTTGTCGCTCAGTATCCACAGGGGATTCGTTCTAGGAGCCCCCAGCATACCAAAATCCGAGGGTGCTCAAGTCCCTTTTATGAAATGGCGTAGCATTTGCATATAATCTAGGCACATCCTCCCCCATACGAACAGCCCTCCATAGCTACAGATTTCACATCTGTGGATATGGAAGGCTGGTTGTACTCATTGTTCTGTGCCATTTTATAAAAGGGATTGGAACATCTGTAGATTTTGGTGTCCACAGGGGCTAGAAACAAACCCTGAGAGATTCAGATGGATGACTACACTTTAAACCATCTCAAGATTTCTTATAATTCCTAATACAATGTAAGTGATAAATAGTTAACAGTGCACATAAATTTAAGTTTTCCTTTTTGCAACTTTCTGAGATTTTAAAAAATATTTTTGATATAAGATTGGTTGGATCTGCAGAGGCATAACTTGTGGATATAGAAGACCAACATGTAAATGAATATGAATATGGCTCTGTAGAGATAGAGGGGCTTCCCTGGTGGCTCAGCTGGTAAAGCATCTGCCTGCAATGCAGGAGATCTGGGTTCAATCCCTGGGTTGGGAAGATGCCCTGGAGAAGGGAAAGGCTACCCATTCCAGTATTCTGGCCTGGAGAATTCCATGGACTGTATAGTCCATGGGGTCGCAAAGAGTCAGACATGACAAAGTAACTTTCACTCCACTTCACTTCAAAGGTACAGATATATCATTTAAAATGGATAACCAACAAGGACCTATTGTATAGCTAAGGGAACTCTTCCCAATGGTATGTGGCAGCCTAGATGGGAGGGGAGTTTGGGAGAGAATGGATACCTGTATATGTATGGCCGAGTCCCTTTACTGTCCACCTGAAATTATCACAACATTGTTAATTGGCTATGCTCCAATACAAAATAAAAAGTTTTAAAATAAAATAAAGTGATACTTTAAAATAAAAATAAAAGGACCAGAATAGTTTAAAAAAAAAAAGTTTAAAATAAAAAGAAAAATGCAGGTATATCAAAAATATTCTGAACAAAAAAAGAATTTGCATATTTTTATCATTTCTAAATGAAATAAGCAGATATCTTACTGATAGGATATCTGATCTTAATAGTCATACTTTGCTTAAAATAATAGTAATAATTTATTATTTCACCTATTCTTTTAAGAAGAAAAATATCAGTATATGTGTGTTCCAGGAAATTCAGGCCCATCTGTTTATTTTCTGTACAATTCCCTCCCACAAGCTTCTAGATTTGCTCCTAGAGTATGACTGGGAATACAGAGGAGACAGAACCTCTCCCAAGGGGCACACTGAATATGGGACAAGAGGGACAAGGGCAAAGAGAATTTCAAGGGAAAGAGCAGATGGTTTGGGGTTTAGAAGTTAAAAACCAAAATCCTGAAACACAAATTCTTCTAACCCTACTGCAGAAGTCTTCATTATGAATACTCTGTTTGGCTTTAAATCAAAGTAAACAGCATTCATCCTAAGCCTTTTGCAAATGCACATTTTCCCCTCTAGGCTACTGTGCAGATTCAGAATTGGAAAACATAATTAAATTGTATCACATAAAGTATTTTTAAGTATTTTATAATACAAATTTGAAGAGAATTTGCATGGATTTATTGGCTGTTAACTGGGCTTCCCCAGTGGCTCAGTGGTGAAGAGTCCACCTGCAACGCAGGAGATGGGGATTCGATCCCTGAATTGGGAAGATCCCCTAGAGGAGGGTGTGCCTGGAGAATCCCCCGGACAGAGGAGCCTGATGGGCTCAGTCCATAGGATTGCAAAGAGCAGGACACGACAAGCGACTTAGCATGCCCACAGCACGCTGGCTGTCAGCTATGCTTCTTTGCATCATTTTTTAATGATTGCTTTGGAGTTACAATATACACCTGTAAGCTTTTCACAGTCTTCTTCGAGTTAATATTGTGCAGAAATTTTCAACCATATAGGTCCATTCACCCTTTTCCCTGTCCTGTGTATTATAATTGTCATATTCATTACCTCTTCATACAGTAAATACCTCATAGACAGTATTGCAACTTTTCCTTTGAACAGTCACATATACTTTAAAGAAATTAAAAATAAAATAGTCATTATGCTTATCTAGACCTTTTCTAATGCACTTACTTGCTTCCTGAGTATCTGAGTTTCTATCTGCTTTTATTTCTCTTAATTCTGAAGAATTTCCTTTAGCCATTTTTGTAGCACAAGTCTGCTTGCTAACTGATTATTTTTATTTTATGTAAGAAGGTCTTTATTTTGTTCTATTTCTTAAAAGCTATTTGTATTTTTTTTTTCCTGAATGTAGAATTCTGGATTGAAGCCTCAATCTTCCAATACTCTTAAGTATGTTGTTACACTGTCTTCTGGCCTTCATAGTTTTTACTAACAAATTAGCAAAAATTGATCATTGTTCCACTGTGTATCTGTGTCATTTTCCTTTGGCTACTCTCAAGGTTTTTTTCTCAACTTTGACTTTCTAGCAGAATGACTCTGATATACATAGGTATAGTTTGATTTGCATTTGCCCTTTCAAGATCACTGAGCTTCTTACATCTGAAAATTTGTCTTTTACCAAATTGGTTAATGATTTGACCATTATCTCTTAAAATATATTTACTGCCTTATTCTTCCTTCTCCTTCAGGAATTCCAATTACATATATATCATATTATACCCTTTTATACTGTTCCTTGGGCCCTTGGAACTCTGTTTTGTATTATTTTGTTTTGTTTCTCAAAATAAATAACATATCTCTCTATGTCAGTTTCTACCAGTTTATTTCGCTATCATTTTTATTCTCCAATTAGCCTATCCAGTGTATTTTCATTTTAAATTGGAAGTTTTCATTTACTTTACATATGGTTCTCTGATATATTTTTCAATTTCTCTGTTGAGTTTTCTAGTTTTCATTTCTTATGTGTGTATTTTCCTTTATTTTATCATGCTTAGTCATAACAGCTGCTTTAAGTTCCCTAGTCTGCTAATTCCAACATCTGATTTATTCTTTACATTGGTCTTGGTTGACTGTCTTTTCTCTTGACTTTGACCCATACTTTCCCAAATCTATGTACTTCAAGTTATCTTGTGTCCTAAACATAGTGAATGATCCAGTAACGATCTTTGCTGTTCTTATTTTAGCAAGCAATTAATTTTCTTGCTTTCACACTGGAACTTATGTCTTTCGAGTAGCAACTAAAACATCAGTTGTATTCTTTCATCCTCAGTTGGACTGCTTTAAGTCTGCCCCACAAATGTGTAGCTCAGGAGTCAGTCTAAGGTTTGGGTAGAA
>SJYW01021238.1:1091771-1119110 GCA_006410735.1 Raphicerus campestris | reverse complement strand
AAGTAACTTTCACTCCACTTCACTTCAAAGGTACAGATATATCATTTAAAATGGATAACCAACAAGGACCTATTGTATAGCTAAGGGAACTCTTCCCAATGGTATGTGGCAGCCTAGATGGGAGGGGAGTTTGGGAGAGAATGGATACCTGTATATGTATGGCCGAGTCCCTTTACTGTCCACCTGAAATTATCACAACATTGTTAATTGGCTATGCTCCAATACAAAATAAAAAGTTTTAAAATAAAATAAAGTGATACTTTAAAATAAAAATAAAAGGACCAGAATAGTTTAAAAAAAAAAAGTTTAAAATAAAAAGAAAAATACAGGTATATCAAAAATATTCTGAACAAAAAAAGAATTTGCATATTTTTATCATTTCTAAATGAAATAAGCAGATATCTTACTGATAGGATATCTGATCTTAATAGTCATACTTTGCTTAAAATAATGGTAATAATTTATTTTTTCACCTATTCTTTTAAGAAGAAAAATATCAGTATATGTGTGTTCCAGGAAATTCAGGCCCATCTGTTTATTTTCTGTACAATTCCCTCCCACAAGCTTCTAGATTTGCTCCTAGAGTATGACTGGGAATACAGAGGAGACAGAACCTCTCCCAAGGGGCACACTGAATATGGGACAAGAGGGACAAGGGCAAAGAGAATTTCAAGGGAAAGAGCAGATGGTTTGGGGTTTAGAAGTTAAAAACCAAAATCCTGAAACACAAATTCTTCTAACCCTACTGCAGAAGTCTTCATTATGAATACTCTGTTTGGCTTTAAATCAAAGTAAACAGCATTCATCCTAAGCCTTTTGCAAATGCACATTTTCCCCTCTAGGCTACTGTGCAGATTCAGAATTGGAAAACATAATTAAATTGTATCACATAAAGTCTTTTTAAGTATTTTATAATACAAATTTGAAGAGAATTTGCATGGATTTATTGGCTGTTAACTGGGCTTCCCCAGTGGCTCAGTGGTGAAGAGTCCACCTGCAACGCAGGAGATGGGGATTCGATCCCTGAATTGGGAAGATCCCCTAGAGGAGGGTGTGCCTGGAGAATCCCCCGGACAGAGGAGCCTGATGGGCTCAGTCCATAGGATTGCAAAGAGCAGGACACGACAAGCGACTTAGCATGGCGCAGCATGCTGGCTGTCAGCTATGCTTCTTTGCATCATTTTTTAATGATTGCTTTGGAGTTACAATATACACCTGTAAGCTTTTCACAGTCTTCTTCGAGTTAATATTGTGCAGAAATTTTCAACCATATAGGTCCATTCACCCTTTTCCCTGTCCTGTGTATTATAATTGTCATATTCATTACCTCTTCATACAGTAAATACCTCATAGACAGTATTGCAACTTTTCCTTTGAACAGTCACATATACTTTAAAGAAATTAAAAATAAAATAGTCATTATGCTTATCTAGACCTTTTCTAATGCACTTACTTGCTTCCTGAGTATCTGAGTTTCTATCTGCTTTTATTTCTCTTAATTCTGAAGAATTTCCTTTAGCCATTTTTGTAGCACAAGTCTGCTTGCTAACTGATTATTTTTATTTTATGTAAGAAGGTCTTTATTTTGTTCTATTTCTTAAAAGCTATTTGTATTTTTTTTTTCCTGAATGTAGAATTCTGGATTGAAGCCTCAATCTTCCAATACTCTTAAGTATGTTGTTACACTGTCTTCTGGCCTTCATAGTTTTTACTAACAAATTAGCAAAAATTGATCATTGTTCCACTGTGTATCTGTGTCATTTTCCTTTGGCTACTCTCAAGGTTTTTTTCTCAACTTTGACTTTCTAGCAGAATGACTCTGATATACATAGGTATAGTTTGATTTGCATTTGCCCTTTCAAGATCACTGAGCTTCTTACATCTGAAAATTTGTCTTTTACCAAATTGGTTAATGATTTGACCATTATCTCTTAAAATATATTTACTGCCTTATTCTTCCTTCTCCTTCAGGAATTCCAATTACATATATATCATATTATACCCTTTTATACTGTTCCTTGGGCCCTTGGAACTCTGTTTTGTATTATTTTGTTTTGTTTCTCAAAATAAATAACATATCTCTCTATGTCAGTTTCTACCAGTTTATTTCGCTATCATTTTTATTCTCCAATTAGCCTATCCAGTGTATTTTCATTTTAAATTGGAAGTTTTCATTTACTTTACATATGGTTCTCTGATATATTTTTCAATTTCTCTGTTGAGTTTTCTAGTTTTCATTTCTTATGTGTGTATTTTCCTTTATTTTATCATGCTTAGTCATAACAGCTGCTTTAAGTTCCCTAGTCTGCTAATTCCAACATCTGATTTATTCTTTACATTGGTCTTGGTTGACTGTCTTTTCTCTTGACTTTGACCCATACTTTCCCAAATCTATGTACTTCAAGTTATCTTGTGTCCTAAACATAGTGAATGATCCAGTAACGATCTTTGCTGTTCTTATTTTAGCAAGCAATTAATTTTCTTGCTTTCACACTGGAACTTATGTCTTTCGAGTAGCAACTAAAACATCAGTTGTATTCTTTCATCCTCAGTTGGACTGCTTTAAGTCTGCCCCACAAATGTGTAGCTCAGGAGTCAGTCTAAGGTTTGGGTAGAACGTATGCACAGAACCTGGAACCTCTCATCTCTAGCTCTCTTCTTTCCTGAATTCCCTCTCCCTTCACTTTCCCTACAGCTCTGCTTCCCTTCATCTCTGCCCTCTCACTTTTCAGGCCAGAAAGACTGATTTCACATGTACAAATAGAACACTTACCCATGTCATTCTATTCATCCAACGGTCAACTACTGACCAGAATGGGCTCAACATTCTCTATTCTCCACTATAGTAAAAATTATTCTTAAAATTTTGTCCAGTTATTATCTATAAGAGGGTTAGATCAGTAAGAGATTACTCAGTCATTCCAGAGGCCAAACCAAAGGTTATACAGTGTAGACACTGATTGCTTTTATTCTTTCTTTCTTTCTCCTCTTCTTCTTCCCCTAAAACACACACACACACACACACACACACACACACACACACCCCAAATTGCTCTATTTGATTGTAGAAAGAAACTTTAAAGAGCATAGTTCAATGATGTGGTGGGGGTTGTGTTGTTATTTTAGTTTTTCATCTCTTTTAATGAAATGGGTAGTTTCTCCTCTTTTCAAATATATAAAGTGAATTTGCTATGAAAATTAATGTGTTTGAAGAGATTGTAATCAAAGAAAAAGAGGCATCACAATAGAGTAGAGTAGGAGTTAACTCCAAATACATTGAGGACACACCAGATACCAGAGCAGTGATAAATACGGAAAGTGAACCAAGAATTTGGCTCCAAGGTGCCTGCTCTTGACCAACCATGCTATACTGAGAAAGCATATTAAAACTTTTTAAGATGGGAAAATACCATTTAACATGGAAAAGAAGAAAGAAGCTGGTGAATTTTTTTTCCCAAAGACTATCAAGAAATCAGCAAAATAATTATTTTAGGAAATAGTGCTATTTGTATTCAGTTCAGTCATTCAGTTGTGTCCGACTCTTTGCCACCCCATGAATCTCAGCACACCAGGCCTCCCTGTCCATCACCAACTCCCGGAGTTCACTCAGACTCATGTCCATCGAGTCAGTGATGCCATCCAGCCATCTCATCCTCTGTCGTCCCCTTCTCCTCCTGCCCCCAATCCCTCCCAGCATCAGGGTCTTTTCCAGTGAGTCAACTCTTCGCATGAGGTGGCCAAAGTACTGGAGTTTCAGCTTTAGCATCATTCCTTCCAAAGAAATCCCAGGGCTGATCTCCTTCAGAATGGACTGGTTGGATCTCCTTGCAGTCCAAGGGACTCTCAAGAGTNGGTTGACAGTTGCTGAGACGAGTTTTATCATAGATACTGTATTTTATGTCCTTCAGTTCCATAGAGCCTTGAAATGCCCTGAAGCCCCAGCCTTGGGAAGGACCCTGAGTCAGAATCACACAGCTAAGATGGCTCCTGGCTTCCTGACTCTCAGAAACTGTATGAGGTGATAGAGTTTGTTGTCACTCAGCGATGAACAACTCCTACAGTAACATACAAAACTTTTCATGATGACAAAGATGTTGGGGCTTCCTTAGTGGCTCAGGTGATAAAAAAATCTGCCTGCTATGCGGGAGATGCGGGTTCAATCCCTGCCTGGGTTGGGAAGATCCCAAGGAGAAGGGAATGGCTATCAATTCCAGTATTCTTGCCTGGAGAATCCTATGGACAGAGGAGCCCGGCGGGCTACAGTCCATGGTGTTGCAAAGAATCGAACATGGCTGAGTGAATAGCAGTTTCAAAGACATTCATTGTAAACTGACCAAAGGGTGGTCTTAAACAAAGTGAGCATGAAATCTGGAAGAAAGGAAGCATGCTTGGCTGGGAAAAGCAGACTAAGCTGTAACAGACAGCTCCAGTAAGGCAGACTGACTGTATCTTCAGGTAACATATAGTGACAAAAAGAGAAGACGGTAATTTTCTGAGCATTTACCCTGTATGCTATTTATTTTTTGCCAAAATTCTGTGGCTCTGTGATACAAACATTGCTATCTTTATTTTCACAGGTTAAGATATTTAGGATCAAAAGTTAGAAACCACGTACTTAAGAATCACAGAGACAAGAGTTTAAAAGAGCATGGATTAGAACCCAAGCCAGTCTGACTCCAAAGTTCACTTTCTCTCTGTGCTTCTGTATGTGGGAGGCAAGAAATGGAATAGTGAACGAGAGAGGTCATATTGGGAGATGAAGCAAGATAACAAAACCATTAGGGGAAAATTCTTCAGTCTTTTGGAAGGAGGGTGGGGGAAATCGCCTGTGGTGAAAACAAAACCAAACCCAGCAAAAACATATGGCTGATTAAAAGAAGGAAGCTCACTAGAGAACGGAAGATATTTTGGGTGATAATAGAGCTTAGCGTGGAACAAGTCCCATCTGTAGTCATCTCTTCAAGGCCAGATCTAAATATGCAGAATATGGGTGGCTCTGACCTCCTGCAGATTGATTCTTTTGCCCTGCCCCTAAGGGGTACATCAGGGAAAAGTACAACTCCCAGAGTAACATGTAAGCACTCCCCGGCTGCAAGCAGATGGGGAGGAGAGCAGGTCTTGGGACGTCCTCCAGCAGGAAAGCGAAAGAAGGTAGAGAAGAATTTTGCCAAGAATGTGTCACATGGTGTCATCATTTTCTATTTCTGAGTGTGTGTTGACACTGTTCGGTACGATTTAACAGAACATGTTCTTGTTTTACTGGGGGTCAGGGGTGGTGAAAGAGGATATTATGGGACCTTCAATCTGAGGGGAAATGGTTAAGCTACCTGATGTTGTGGGTAAAGTGGTTGAATGGGAAAGTTTCAGAGTTAATTCTACTAGAATACCGATGGGGTTTTACACAGCAAGGGTGATGACTCCACGCTTCGACCCAAAGGCCAACCTGTTTTAGAGCCCAGTAGAAGTGGAGCGTCAGGTACCCACTGAACAGAGAGGCACATCAGCTTCTCTACCACTTTAGAGGAACAGAAAGCAGAGGGAGAAAATATACACCAGTCGTCTTAGAGAGACACAGGGCATGCTCCCGCAAAAGCCAGCCACTGTACTGTGGTTTGTAAACTCAGGCACTAAGCGATTGTGCTTTATTTGTTTGGCCTTTAGTGATACTGTCTTTGCCTGGGTTCCCATGAGGAAGCAGAGTCTGAGACTCATCTTTCATGAAGGTAGTTTACTAGAGAACGTCATCTCAGGGAGTCATGATAAAGGCTGGGAAGAATGAAGTGGGGCAGAAGGGACTGCCAAAATAAGGATGCATCTTGGGGCAGGTCATAGCTGTGGGCGGCGGAGGCTTGGTCTTGCTGTCACTCTCTGAATTGTCAGGAGGATGGGGCAGAAGAGCAGGCATTTACCCACTGTGTCCAATCCTACACTGACTCAAGGTTTACCCTGTAGGATGCTGATCTTCCAGCTCTCCGCACGCATGGGTACCAGCTGGAGCTCCACCGGCATCAGAAGTCAAGTGTCAGACAAGTCCAAGCCTTGTGGCAAGATGGAGCTGAAGCAAAGTGCTAATAGGTTTTCTCTTCCCAAAGATGACTGTAGCCATTGTGATGGAGTAAAAGCCTTGAGGTATAGCTCAAGAAATACTTAATACAAATACCTTAAAAATTTGCTGAACTTCCCTGGTGGCACAGTGGATAAGAATCTGCATGCCAATGAAGGGGACTCGGGTTTGGTCTCTGGTCCGGGAAGATTCCACATGCTGTGGAGTAACTAAGCCCGCAGACGGCAACTGCTGAAGCCAGTGTGCCTAGAGCCTGTGCTCTGCAAAAAGGCACCACAGTGAAAAACCTGAGCACTAACGCTGAGTAGCCCCTGCTCGCCAACTAGAGAAAGCCTGCGCCGCAACAAAGACCCAGTGCAACTAAAAAAAAAAAAAAAAAGAAAGAAAATAAAAGAAATTGCTTAAGATAAAAATTTGAAAACAATATGGAGGCTCTAATTCAATAAAACATCGTCTTGCTTATGCAAGGCACGGATGCAATGCACAGAAAATGCTGCGTAGCGTATGAAACAAGACATTTATAAAGTGAACTCTTTCTTTGATTATTGCCATAGTTTTATTAATTTCTCTGCTAAGAGTAAAAGTAAAAATTACTCTGAATTATTCAAATTATTTGGCACCTGTTTTATGTGCATGCATGCGTGCTCCAGTTGTGTCCAGCTCTTCGCGACCCCATGGACCATAGGTCACCAGGCCCCTCTGTCCATGGGATTCTCAAGGCAAGAATACTGGAATGGATTGCCATGCACTCCTGCAGGGCATCTTCCTGACTCAGGGATGGAAGCTGAGTCTCTTACACCTCCTGCATTGGCACCAGGGTTCTTTACCACTAACACCACCTGGGAAGCCCTCGTTTTATGTAAGTGCATTTAAATAAATTGTTGAATTATTTTTATGCAGCTCTCATCCTGTTTAGTGAGTTCAGTAGTTTCATCAGTTTTGGGGGGAGAGTTCTTTTAAGTACGATGTCTCCCTCCAAAACCACAATGTATACATACACACACATAGATTTTTTAAAAAAATAGATAACTGGAAGGCTGAGCTCAAGCAGATCACCAGAGTCATGATTTCAGTGCCTTGAGAGAGCCAACTCAGAAAAGCACCATTCTTTCGCAGATTGCGTTTTCTTGTCTGTGTGGGCTTCAAGATACGATAACCACCATGACATAGTCCTGCAAAAGAATTGCTGACCTGCGATTACATTAAATCATATCAGGCAACCTCCTCAATTCAGAACAAATGCTATTCAGGAGGAAGCTTAGGAGAAATCCTGTTTTTTTTTTTTAAATATAGAAATTCTTAAAAAGCAAATCTTTCACTGTGAATCCTTTATTTACCCTTTGCTTTATACATATATTACTCAAGTTTTCCATAAGAACACAAAGGAAATATTATCCCCATTCCTGTAGAGAGTAGGCTGTGGAGGCTAAGCAAGCCAAGTTGCTGAAGTTCACATGATCAGAAGGAGGCAGAGCCCAGCTTTAAATCCAGGCATGTCTGGCTCTGAAGCTGGGGCCCTGCCACATGCACTGTGCTGGTCTTCCTGGAAACTGAACATACTCAACCCACCGCACCTCACCTTCTTATATAACAACCTGGAGGGTACGGAGAGCCATCTGTTTCAAGAGCAACAGATTTGAGTCCATAAGGCAAGTAAGTTGGCAGAAAACAGAAGGATTGTGATATCGCCACTTGGCATTCCTGACGTATTCTGCATTTATAAAATAGAAATATGTAATCCAACATGTTGATTTCACAAGCCTATCATTATCATTCATTCTGAAATAAACATAGTCAGGGACATCATGTACAAAATAAGGAATCCTTGTTTTGGGAGATGATGTCAGACAGTAGAAGTATTTTTTTTTTAATCTCCTACCTCCTAAAGCACTAGTTTACAAGTGACTTTATGAAATAAACTTCAATACTGAGGCCAATCAAGAAAAAAAAAACAAGTCACGGAGAAAACTTGGGATTAAATTTAAGAACACATGATCACAGGATTATTTTAAAGGTAATACTGATGACAAAGCAGTGCTTTCAAAACAAGGCTGGTCAGTCAAACTCACCTGAAGAGCTTTTATATTATTTATATATATATATATAAGTGTATATATATATATATGTGTGTGTGTGTGTGTGTGTGTGTGTGTGTGTGTGTGTATATAATGTGCTCAGTTACTTATTCATATCTAGTTAGTTCTTGGCAACCCCATGAACTGTATGTAGACTGCCGGGCTCCTCTGTCCATGAAATTGTCCAGGGAATCGTACTGGCTGCTGCTGCTGCTAAGTCACTTCAGTCGTGTCCGACCCTGTCCGACCCCATAGATGGCAGCCCACCAGGCTCCCCTGTCCCTGGGATTCTCCAGGCAAGAACACTGGAGTGGGTTGCCATTTCCTTCTCCAGTGCATGAAAGTGGAAAGTGAAAGTGAAATCGCTCAGTCGAGTCCGACTCTTCTCGACCCCATGGACTGCAGCCCACCAGGCTCCTCCATCCATGGGATTTTCCGGGCAAGAGTCCTGGAGTAGGGTGCCATTGCCTTCTCTGAGGCATACTGGAGTGGGGTGCTATTTTCTTCTCCAGGGGATCCTTTCGACCCAGGGATCAAACCTGAGTCTCCTGTGTCTCACGTGTTGCAGGTGGATTCTTTACCACTGTGCCACCTGGGAAGTCCCATGTATATATAAACCTGAAGCCAATTTCAGGCACAGCTTCCAGGAATAAGGCTCAAGCACCTGACTATTAAAAATTTCCCATGGTTATTCTGATGATCAATTTCAGTTTAGAGCTGCTGCTTAAGAATTTACAAGCTCATACAGGGGGAGCCTATTTATGTATTTTAGTTTGTATGTGTAATCTTGAAAAAAGCAAGCTCTTAATTTTTAATTTAGTATGACTTCTAAATTCTCATACATCTATATATTCAGTACACTTTCTTGTCAATAGCCATTTAGAAATCCCTTCACTAATTAACGACTTCCCTGGTGGCTCAGAGGGTAAAGCATCTGCCTACAATGCGAGAGACCTGGGTTCAATCCCTGGGTTGGGAAGATCCTCTGGAGAGGGAAATGGCAATCCACTGTAGTACTCTTGCTTGGAAAATCCCATGGAAGGAGGAGCCTGGTAGGCTACAGTCCACGGGGTCACAAAAAGTTGGACATGACTGAGTGACTTCACTTTCTTTCTTTCAATAACAACAAGTCAATTAGCAGAGAAAAAAATAAGAGATGTCAATCAGTTTATCTCAGTATGGTTATATTTAAATGGGAAACAAAAATGACCCTAAAGAAATAGTCTTGTCTTGCTTGTGTGTTAGTCACTCAGTCATGTCTGACTTTGTGACCCCATAACTGTAGCCCACCAGGCTGCTCTGTCCATGGAATTCTTCAGGCAAGAATACTGGAATGGGTAGCGATTCCCTTCTCCAAGGGATCTTCCTGACCCAGGGATCAAACTCAAGTTTCCTACATTGCAGGCCAATTCTTTACCATCTAAGCCACCATGGAAGCCCAAAGAAATAGTAAGTATGGCCTGAGAATGAGCCAGAATATTTTAATAAAAGAAAAAGAAAGCTACAAATGTAAGAGGAATTCCTCTTACATTTGATTCTCAGGTGCTTTCCCAGAAGCTCCAAATAATTAAAAAAAGAAAAAAAACCCAGGATGCCCCTGTTGATTATTTCAGCATGATGAAGCACAGGAACAGCCTAGTGCACCCAGGAAGTACTGTGAATTTTACATCAGGCATATGCCCATGCTTCTAGTAATAGCCTCTCTTTTTCTTCAAGAAGAAAACGAATCCATACTCACATACAGAACATTCAGATAAGATTATCCTGGGAGATATAGTTCCCAGATTCTCCTCTGCTATTCAGGTATAGCAAGGAAGGAGTTGCAACAGAGAATTTCTAGTATAATCTTTAAATGTTTAGAATAAGCAAAGGTACGAAAATAAATAAATAGAACATTGGTTGGGGTTCATTCAGGGAGAGAAATTACTCTTAAGTGTTTCAACAGAAATAACTTAACAGAGGGAATTTGCTAATCAAGGGCTAAATGACTGAAAGAGGAAAATGAGAAGAGTAGGAGGAATCATTACAGAAAGCTGCTCTCACTCTTAGGGGTGGAGAGGTCAGAAGAAGAGGCTGCGATGATCAGAATCTAGAAGCTTCATGGCAGGAGCCTATGAAGTTAGGACTCAAGATTGCAAGGGAGGTGCCACCTTGCTGGCTGCTCCTGGCATCTTAGCGGCTTAAAGGAAGGAACAGGGGATGCTCTGAGCAGACACTGCCCAACCTGTGCTGGTCCTTCAGCAGATCGAAAGAGGTCTTGTGTCGTTCTGACGTCACGGGTAGGCACTGTCCAGCTGCTATCGTAAACTTTTATCCTTCTGCTTCTGGGATAAAAGGCAAGTAGGGTGACCCAATAGGATAATTCAGCAAGCACGAATAGACAAATCCCTTTTTCCTTCCTGCCATCCAGTGTCCCCACTAGCTCCTCCTATTGAAGGAAACAGTAGTTTCCAATACAGTGAACTGCCTGTTGTTTGCAGAACTGTCATCATAAAGCAGACTGTAAAATTTGGAACCCAGTTAGTACCTGGCACAGTATTCAGTGGAAAATTTCAGAAAATAGCAGCAGAATAAGTCAAAAGAAAGTATAGGGTAGAAATAAGAGAGGGAAGAGAAGAAGCATATACAATAGAATGGGAACATTTGTTGAAGAGGACCAGCAAAACTAAATTTTTATTCTTTGAAAAAACTAATACAATAAACTTCAGCAAGTTTGAGGCAGAAAAGAGAGGAAAAACAAAACAATATTAGAAATGAAAAACATGTAGCTGAAGATGCAGCAAAGATAGCAAATGTAATGAAATGTGAACAACTTTATAAGTTTGGAAGCACACATCACAGAAAAATATAATTATTAAAGTTGACATATAAAGATATAGAAACTTGAATGTTCCTAAAGAAGTAACGAAATCAGAACCACAGAAAAAAAATATTCTCACCCACAAAAAGGATTAAAAATGCTAGGCTCAGATCGTTTAAAAAACATAATTCTTGTTTCTCTGTTTAATTTTTGTGTCCTTGATTTCAATAAGCATTTCATACATGTCTGTTTTTATTTCATACCTAGTAGTTCCAGTATCTCCAATCTTTGAAGGGGGAGGCATTCATAACTATTGTTTACATTTCTGTTAATAGTCTTTGCAGCTTTGCCTGCTAGTGTACTTGGTGTTTTGTGATTTTGAACTTACTTTGATTTTAATATGTGTGACGTCCATACACTGAAATGAAGGCATCTTTCTTCCGAAGAGGGTTTGCTTCTATTTCTGCTTCTGTTTTCGCAAGTAGCCAGGAAGACACCATTGTAGCCTTAAGGTTTTAGGCTCAAATTAGGCTTCCTCACCTGTGTTCCGGCTCTGTGCTCAGTGTTCCAACAGCTGNCAGCTTAAAGGAAGGAACAGGGGATGCTCTGAGCAGACACTGCCCAACCTGTGCTGGTCCTTCAGCAGATCGAAAGAGGTCTTGTGTCGTTCTGACGTCACGGGTAGGCACTGTCCAGCTGCTATCGTAAACTTTTATCCTTCTGCTTCTGGGATAAAAGGCAAGTAGGGTGACCCAATAGGATAATTCAGCAAGCACAAATAGACAAATCCCTTTTTCCTTCCTGCCATCCAGTGTCCCCACTAGCTCCTCCTATTGAAGGAAACAGTAGTTTCCAATACAGTGAACTGCCTGTTGTTTGCAGAACTGTCATCATAAAGCAGACTGTAAAATTTGGAACCCAGTTAGTACCTGGCACAGTATTCAGTGGAAAATTTCAGAAAATAGCAGCAGAATAAGTCAAAAGAAAGTATAGGGTAGAAATAAGAGAGGGAAGAGAAGAAGCATATACAATAGAATGGGAACATTTGTTGAAGAGGACCAGCAAAACTAAATTTTTATTCTTTGAAAAAACTAATACAATAAACTTCAGCAAGTTTGAGGCAGAAAAGAGAGGAAAAACAAAACAATATTAGAAATGAAAAACATGTAGCTGAAGATGCAGCAAAGATAGCAAATGTAATGAAATGTGAACAACTTTATAAGTTTGAAGGCACACATCACAGAAAAATATAATTTTTAAAGTTGACAAATAAAGGTATAGAAACTTGAATGTTCCTAAAGAAGTAACGAAATCAGAACCACAGAAAAAAAATATTCTCACCTACAAAAAGGATTAAAAATGCTAGGCTCAGATCGTTTAAAAAACATAATTCTTGTTTCTCTGTTTAATTTTTGTGTCCTTGATTTCAATAAGCATTTCATACATGTCTGTTTTTATTTCATACCTAGTAATTCCAGTATCTCCAATCTTTGAAGGGGGAGGCATTCATAACTATTGTTTACATTTCTGTTAATAGTCTTTGCAGCTTTGCCTGCTAGTGTACTTGGTGTTTTGTGATTTTGAACTTACTTTGATTTTAATATGTGTGACGTCCATACACTGAAATGAAGGCATCTTTCTTCCGAAGAGGGTTTGCTTCTATTTCTGCTTCTGTTTTCGCAAGTAGCCAGGAAGACACCACTGTAGCCTTAAGGTTTTAGGCTCAAATTAGGCTTCCTCACCTGTGTTCCGGCTCTGTGCTCAGTGTTCCAACAGCTGGGTGCTATGCAATCCAGGCTTCAGGCCAGCGGCCACATCCAAGTCTCTGCTGTTCCAGTGGAAGCTCCTCTCTAGTTCTGCAACCTTTTTTTTTTGGGGGGGGGGTACTCATCAAACTCTCCCTTCACTTTGAAAATCAACAATACCTGAAAGAGTTTGTCTTGGATAAAGTTTAATTGCAAATGTGGGAGCCAAAGAAGCGGTTTAGGAATGTAGGGGGAGCTTCAAAGCGATGGAAAAGTTCTGTGTTTCAAACTAAATTGTGGGTACAGGAGCCTTATTTTATTTATTAGAATTATTATTTAAGAATAATTATAAATGATACTTTTTGGTAATAGTCATATATTTCATAAGAAGTGAAAAAACAAACAAACTCCAACTCCTCTAATGTTAATTTCACCAAAATCTCTCTAGGACCTTGAGCAAGCACCCAGACATCAGCAGCAACATTGACTAAAGGCAGTGCACTCCACACAGATGTGTGTGCTGTAGAAGATGGCGCTAGACCAACAGGAGACGGGTCTGGATTGATCTGGGTAGAAAGGAGGAAAATAGTGAAGGACAGATGGTAGTCTTGCAAGTTTGTTCATGGGGTCCCAAAAGGAGGACTCCTGGGAACTTCAATATGAATTTGACAGGAACTCGGGGTGACGTTTTCATACGTATATATAGTGGGGCCAGATTGGAGAAATACTGTACATTGTGTGTCTACAAACTACTATGGTTCTGGGTTTATGGATTATGTAAATTACACAAAAATGCCAGTCCTGACTCTCCTTCTGGCCTTGAGAGTAACCTTAAAATCTTTGCTTCTGTCTAGTATCACCTGCAGTTGTCTCCTTTCTTGTGTTCCAATTCTATACACTTCTCTTTGGTTGCCCAGTAATGTACCATGTAGAAGCAATTTACAAAATAGAGCCATGGTGCTTAGAAACATTAATTCCACTCTTACAGGGAACGATTTGCTCTCAGGGTGGGTTTTCTTCATCATAGGCTCAGGACCATTGAGATAGCAGCATAGCAAAGATGTCTGTTAAATTCTTATCTATGGGTCAGGATATTAACATGCCATGTAATTGGAACTCCTGTTTAGAAATATTAATAACTATTGTATTGAAAACAAAGCTAGCAAAAAATGAGAAAACAGCAAGCAAGGGGGGCTTGTATAATTTCACTCAATTTTATGTTCTACACAATTTACTAGGGAAAAAAATAAATTATGTTTGAAAATCAGTCATGCAATATTCTGGCCACTTTTCATGAAAATGGATTATCTCTCACAGTTCTCTGAGGCGTTAACCCCATGTGACATGGTAACATTTTAGGATAGAGCTGTGAGCCAGGCTTATGCAGGCATTAGCTAGCCAGGCATGATGTGAGGAGTTCCAATGCCTGCCCATTGCAAAATGTTAACTCTACCCATGGTCTTGTTTCTGAAAGTTAAATGCACTCCCTAAATGTCTTCTGGAGTTGAAAGGGTTTTAATCTCTGCTTATCAATAATTTGTTCTTTTTTGTTATCAGTGAGATATATCCAGTTTACATACCAGAAGAGAATATTTTCTGGTTATCTATCACTTGCTGTTTTCACCTGGCAGACAATCTAATTCAGAATGACTTTGCTACATGGGAGAGTAGTAATAATAGCAGTCGTGCTTGTTATTATTGCTTGAATTGAAATTTAACTTGCATGAAGTGAAGCAGTGTTCAGTGTTCAGCTCAATAAATTTTTACATGTATATCTAGCCAAGTAACCACCACCCAGAGGCTTTCCTTTCCCTTTCCAGTCAATACACAGCTCTGTCTCCTCTCCCTGACACACCAAGAGGTAAACACTATTCTGACTTTTATCGCCACAGCCTGGTTTTGCCTATTTCAGGATTTCTTATAAATAGAATCGTTCAGTATGTACTCTTTGGTGTCTGGCTTTTTCAGCTTCATATTTTATGTGTGAGATCCATTCATGCTGTTGCATTTATCAGTGGCTTGTTCTTTTTCATTGCTGTATACTCTTTTATGATTATGCTACAATTTAACCATTCTACTGTGGGTAGACATTTGGATTGTTTCTAGTTTTGATTATTTAAAATATGAACATTTATGTCCATTTAGCTTGGTGGACATAGGCACACATTTTTCACACACACACACACACACACACACACACACACACACTCACATTTGTACAAAGGAGTGAGTGGAATTGCTGGAGCATAGGGTATACATTGGTTTAGCTTTAGTAGAAAGTGCCCAGGCTATCTACTGCGAGGGTAGTTTTGATGGGAGGTGTACTGGTGGTTCACTGTTTGCCCCTGTGGATCAATGCTCTGTTTTTCTCCGTCCTACTTTGTGTCCTGAATCATCCTAGTTTCCAGTTTCCTTATACTTTGGCTCCTGATTGAATTTAGTCAACAGGGTCCACAGCATTTGATTGGACAATGGGGGAACAGAGAGAAAGAACTCAGAGTATTTATTCCTTCTGTTGTCTCCCTACTTCACCACCACCGAGAGAGAGGTCCCAAGCTTTGACAGACACAGCTCCTATTGGGCAGTCACTCTTCCAAGACCTTGGCTCTCACTGGTTCTGCAAACAGCATTCTTCATCCCCACATTCTTAGGTTCAGAGGGTGATTATGGAGAACTGTTGATGTGCGTGTTGCACTTCTCCATCTAGCATGGCACTCAGCCACACTCACGTTCCTGAAAAAAAAAAGTCATTCTATAAAAATCTAAAACTTTTAAGTATTTTTTTCCCTTATAGGGATTTTAACTGATATAGGGGTGAAGAAAAGATTTTGAGAGATGTCAGAATGTGTTGAAACACATAGAGTTTCCTACTCGGCATGAAAGAATTGGCACAGGAAAGAGACTGTGCTGAATGCAGCTATTTAGGGTAATTTAAGTTAGCAAATATATTGGGTGTGAACCAGAGCTCTGAGTAACATAAAGATGAGGTTCTCTACTTGTAGTTTTGTTGACAAGTAGACCTCAGCTTTGATCCAGGCTGCACATCACTCTACTGCTGCTGCTGCTGCTAAGTTGCTTCAGTCGTGTCCAACTCTGTGCGACCCCATAGATGGCAGCCCACCAGGCTACGCCGTACCTGGGATTCTCCAGGCAAGAACACTGGAGTGGGTTGCCATTTCCTTCTCCATTGCATGAAAGTGAAAAGTGAAAGTGAAGTCACTGAGGGGTGTCCAACTCTCAGTGACCCCATGGTCTGTAGCCTTCCAGGCTCCTCCATCCATAGGATTTTCCTCAATTGTTTTGTCTATGAAGTGGAAAAGATGACTGTATCTGTTTCAGGTTGATCAGTAGCTCAACTACTACCATGCCTCCAGAGCAGTCAGATAGTAAAGAAAATCAAGGAAACCACACATTAACATGACAGGGTTTTGTAGTAGTCGTGGCAGTTGCTTAGTCGTGACCAGCTCTTTGTGACCCCATGGACTGTAGCCTGCCAGGCTCCTCTGTCCATGCAATTGTCTAGGCAAGAACACTGGAGTGGGTTGCCAGTCTCTTCTCCAGGGGACCTTCTTGACCTAGGGATCGAACCTGGATCTCTGCACTGTGGACAGATTCTTTATTGTCTGAGCCACCAGGAAAGCCCCAGAAGTTTTGTGATTTCTTTAAAGCAATGCATCCAGCAGTGGTAGGGTTATCAAGGAGGCATTTCTGAACTACTCAGAATCTTGGAGGCAAGGTCCCATATATCTTCTGATTTCAGTGAAGCTACAACCACCAAGCATAAAGAGGCTTGCTTCTGGTATAGTGGCTAAAACAAAGCAAGATTTGGGAGCCAGAACCAAGTAGGAATCTAGACTTTGTCTCTTATTGGCTTTATAATCTTGAGCTAGATATGTACATTCCTCAGTTCTTACCACTATAAAGTGATTTTTCTCTTATAATAACTGTTATTATGGTACATAAGCATATTTATGAAAATGACTCTTCCTATCCAAGCTCAGTGCTAGTATAAGCTTTTGGGACATACAAAGCTGCTAGTAGAGTTGTGTGTACACTGCTGTGGGGGTAATACTGAGAGTAGATGTGCCAGGGATAGATATTAAGAGTACATATGTCAGGGGCAGGGATGAAGCTGTGTGGGAAGATAAGATACCCAAGCTGAACAGACACGAAGTCTAGGAATGGTGGTACTGAGGTCTGATGTGTGTGTATCTTGAATTCTATCCTGGTTCTGGGATAGAAAATTAAAATCTGTTATGCCTAAGCAGAAGAAATATGAGAGGCAGACCATTAAAGTATGTAACCTACACTGGATTTGTCTGCAGGGATTTGGGGGTTTTTTACTAGTCATTTGAATAAGCTCTCTTTTTGCAAATCTAGCACTGTGTTCCTATAATCTTCATTTTATCCCTTTTTAGAGACATAAAGTCAAGGTTAATCTCTGTGTTTGTATGTGTGTGTGTTTTCTTATGCACACACTGACATATTTCAAAGCAAGCACTGACTTAATTAGCCAGAATGGAAGCAAGGATAAATAAAGGGATTTCTGAGAAAAATTCCAGTTTGTTTGTGGGCATGCATACCAAAGTAAAAAAGTTTTGAAGGCAGCTAAGGCTTTGGGCAAATTCTAGCAGTACTGAAGGCTGAGGAAATAGGCAAGGAAGCAAACAATGTGATTCTGGCTTCCTGCTGGTGATTCAGAAAATTCTGATTCAAAAACAAGAATTATTTTCAAAGGTCTTTTGACAGAGCTGACAGCTCCTTAGCTGTCAGCCACTCTCCAGAGACCCTAATGAGCTCTTCCTTGTCAGGTCTTTCTGTCTAAACAAGAAATTGCTAGTCTCTCTATCTGCCACCCTACTGTGAATGCACCTACCTTTGCTTTGCACAGTATAAATTATTATTTAATGCAAACACTTGTTCAGGTTGATCAGTAGGTTGTTTTTGTCAACCTAAATCAATGTGGTCTTTAATATGTCAATGACTCAACAGAAGAGTATGCATGTAAATAGCTGGCCAGAAAGAGCTTTTCTGTTGATAAACTAATAGGTATTTCTAAAGAAGTTGCTGTAACTGTTTTTAGGAATCAAGATTCTGAAGTTTTTGTAGATGCTCAAAATATTTATTTTCTACAATAATAGCAAATCATAGTAAAGGGCAATAAAGATGATACCCCAGAGGAAGAATGCTTCTTTAAATATATTTAATAAATCTCATTGCTCTTTTTCTGCAGTATTCAAGATCCTTGCCCAATTCTATGCAAAGAACTTGTGACTTCGGTTTTAGAATTCAGAAACCCACTTTTAAACTGGTTTTTGTTATCAGGTAATACAAACAGCAAGTACAAATAGGAAAAGGAGTACATCAAGGCTGTATATTGTCACCCTGCTTATTTAACTTATATGCAGAGTACATCATGAGAAATGCTGGGCTGGAAGAAGCANAATTAATATTTCTGTAGACTAAATTCTGTAGACTAAATCCAGTAACGTAGAATTCTTGGGAGAAATGGATTATTTAGAGTGTAGGTAAATTTCCAAGTTGTCATTCCAAATTGTGATATTATTTGATAAGGCCATCAAGGCGGTTTGGAGTTTCTGTTTTGTCACAGTTATACCAGTCTGGAGGATTATCAATGTTGGAATTGTTACTTTGCAACTTCAGTTTGCATTTCTGTAATTATCAGTGTAATGGTTTTTAAATAGGAACATTTACAAAGCGACTCCCACTCACCTACCAACAACAACAGAAAAGATGATGTAAGCTTTCTAGTTAGATGGTAATGAAAGAAAACAACTGAAAGGATATATTAGAGGAATTTAGGCAGAATGCAGGCATTAATTTGCATTTTCTAATCAGAAATGCATTTATTTTTCTCTTTGTCCTCTGTGGCTTTCCAATTTGAATATTCAGCAGGAGAAGAAGGCTGACTGAATACTTAGCTTGAACAACAATAGTTAAACGTATTCCTTTTCTTATGATTCTGCTGCAGCTTTCTAAAGGTGAAACATTTCAAACAAAGTAAATCTTAATTTTGAATTCAGATGGCTCACCGCTGAAGTCATTACCAACACAGCAGAAATGAGAAACTTTAATATGTCTTACCTCTAGAGTCAAATGGGCATTTTTAAAGAATATTAGCATGATGTGGGCTCTGGGCATCAGTTACATCGTCTTTTTTCCAGCCTTGTCAAAGCCAAGGTGAATGGCTACCCTGTATAGAAAATGGCTCTCAACATGAACTTCCTGGGCTGGCTGGCAGGCACCATGTTTTCCAAAATGATTTGTCCTGGAACATTTGCTCTCTCTCCAGGCTCTCCTTTTCCCATTTTCCTGTCCTTCTCTCGCTAATTCTTCTAAGTTTCTCACTAGCACAGCACCCCTCCCCTTCAGGGAGCAAGCTTCCTCGACCCGTGCAGTCACACATTTGTCTCCTAGGACTCCCCTTAAGAGGAGCCCCAATTTTCCTTGCACTGCAGCCTCACTCCCCACCCTCTCTCTCTCCCCTTCCTCTGTCTCAGCCTCAGGCTCTATGCAATCAGGCTCTTTCCCTTTGTCCTACATTAGTTTATCAAAAATCTGGTCCCTTTAGTCAACCGTGAATGTCTGAGAGCATGCACTTGGAACAGGCCACTGCTCTTGGAGCCAAGCCGAGTGGTATGCACGATGAATTATGAAACCTTTTCCGGACAAGTTTAGAATCTCTGGTTCTGCCAGGGCACTGGACCAATGAATGGGAACATGTGTGATGAATCAGAAAGTCTTTCTTGGGAAATGCTTGGGAGGAGAAATCTACAATCTGCTACTGTGGCAAACTGAAGGCCTGATGAAAATCCTTCAGGGATGACCTGGAAACAAGACACTTCTTACTTATGGTTTAAATTTAGGGACTGCTTAAGATTTAGCTAATACAGTCTAGGTTTGATTTTTAAAATGCCCACGACAACCTGTTTCTGTGTTTGGTTTTATATATTATCTCTGTGTGTGAGTTAAATTATCCACTGCTACCTGTAAACATAAATACTAGTTTGATGAGATACATTCATAAATACCACATGACCTTTTGCATGCTCTCTATCTCTAGGGACTGGGTGTGCAAGACTCAAAGTCATGCTGCTAGAAGGGTTTCCATTCTGCCCATCTGAACACTCTGGGTCTAGGTTTTAAACATATGTGACAAGTTCAGCCACCAAGAGATTTTCTCCCCTCTGTTCTTTTTTCTTGTTATCACAAGACTAAGATCCCAGATTTGTTAAGGCAGGCATTTTCAGTATGAAACATATACTTGCACACATGAGCACTCCTCACATTTCTCACCACTCATGAATTATTCAACTAGGCTTTTCTCTCTATGCACTGTGTACAAGTCTCTCTTTTCTCCCTCCTACCAGAAAGGAGGAAAAAGTTCTCTCCTCCTCTTCTTCTTTTTTTCTTTTTTAAACATTTCCTCTTTTTACTAGTACTTTTAAAAATGAAATATTTGTTAGCATCATTTAAAAAATAGCTTGACACATACATCTACTGGCTCTGTCCTTGTGGATCAAACCCAGGTCTCCTGCACTGCAGGAAGATTCTTTACCAGCTAAGCCACAGGGAGGCCCAAGAATACTGGAGTTGGTAGCTTATCCCTTCTCCAGAGAATCTTCCTGACCCAGGAATTGAATCAGGCTCTCCTGCATTGCAGGCAGATTCTTTACCAACTGAGCTATCAGGGAAGCCCTACAATCCATCAATCACCTCTCTATCACTACCCTCTGTCTCCTTGATAATGGGGTAAAGACATCCTAAACGTATTGAATTTTGGCTCTCTGTTGATGCCTGATGAGAAAAGAGAATCATATTACAGCCCTTGGATTCATTCATAGTAGCTATTTCAGCTTAGTACATATTGTTGAATTTAACTGGGCATCCTATATTTAATTTGATAACTCCAGTTGGTACCCTTTTCCATGCCTATTACTGAGTCATAATACCTGTCTGTATCCTTTAATAAACATAGAAGGAAAAAAAGTTGGATGATAAAGCCTCAGAAAATTGTGAGCTTTGTGACGCATCAACTCTATGGGTTCTGTTCCCTGTTGTAACCCTCAGGGCCTCCCACCCTGGAAGTGCTTCACGAATATTTATCAGATGAACTCAAATGTGGCAGATACTGAGCACGTTGTTTCCCATGTATGCCTCTGCTCTATCTTGATGGTGGTGCTTTGCCAATGAGTATGGCTGTGTTGCAGTTAAACTTTTTACCTTGCCCTCTACATCTATGGGTTCTGCATCTGTAGATTCAACCAACTGTATACCAAAAATATTANCCCTCCCCTTCAGGGAGCAAGCTTCCTCGACCCGTGCAGTCACACATTTGTCTCCTAGGACTCCCCTTAAGAGGAGCCCCAATTTTCCTTGCACTGCAGCCTCACTCCCCACCCTCTCTCTCTCCCCTTTCTCTGTCTCAGCCTCAGGCTCTATGCAATCAGGCTCTTTCCCTTTGTCCTACATTAGTTTATCAAAAATCTGGTCCCTTTAGTCAACCGTGAATGTCTGAGAGCATGCACTTGGAACAGGCCACTGCTCTTGGAGCCAAGCCGAGTGGTATGCACGATGAATTATGAAACCTTTTCCGGACAAGTTTAGAATCTCTGGTTCTGCCAGGGCACTGGACCAATGAATGGGAACATGTGTGATGAATCAGAAAGTCTTTCTTGGGAAATGCTTGGGAGGAGAAATCTACAATCTGCTACTGTGGCAAACTGAAGGCCTGATGAAAATCCTTCAGGGATGACCTGGAAACAAGACACTTCTTACTTATGGTTTAAATTTAGGGACTGCTTAAGATTTAGCTAATACAGTCTAGGTTTGATTTTTAAAATGCCCACGACAACCTGTTTCTGTGTTTGGTTTTATATATTATCTCTGTGTGTGAGTTAAATTATCCACTGCTACCTGTAAACATAAATACTAGTTTGATGAGATACATTCATAAATACCACATGACCTTTTGCATGCTCTCTATCTCTAGGGACTGGGTGTGCAAGACTCAAAGTCATGCTGCTAGAAGGGTTTCCATTCTGCCCATCTGAACACTCTGGGTCTAGGTTTTAAACATATGTGACAAGTTCAGCCACCAAGAGATTTTCTCCCCTCTGTTCTTTTTTCTTGTTATCACAAGACTAAGATCCCAGATTTGTTAAGGCAGGCATTTTCAGTATGAAACATATACTTGCACACATGAGCACTCCTCACATTTCTCAACACTCATGAATTATTCAACTAGGCTTTTCTCTCTATGCACTGTGTACAAGTCTCTCTTTTCTCCCTCCTACCAGAAAGGAGGAAAAAGTTCTCTCCTCCTCTTCTTCTTTTTTTCTTTTTTAAACATTTCCTCTTTTTACTAGTACTTTTAAAAATGAAATATTTGTTAGCATCATTTAAAAAATAGCTTGACACATACATCTACTGGCTCTGTCCTTGTGGATCAAACCCAGGTCTCCTGCACTGCAGGAAGATTCTTTACCAACTAAGCCACAGGGAGGCCCAAGAATACTGGAGTTGGTAGCTTATCCCTTCTCCAGAGAATCTTCCTGACCCAGGAATTGAATCAGGCTCTCCTGCATTGCAGGCAGATTCTTTACCAACTGAGCTATCAGGGAAGCCCTACAATCCATCAATCACCTCTCTATCACTACCCTCTGTCTCCTTGATAATGGGGTAAAGACATCCTAAACGTATTGAATTTTGGCTCTCTGTTGATGCCTGATGAGAAAAGAGAATCATATTACAGCCCTTGGATTCATTCATAGTAGCTATTTCAGCTTAGTACATATTGTTGAATTTAACTGGGCATCCTATATTTAATTTGATAACTCCAGTTGGTACCCTTTTCCATGCCTATTACTGAGTCATAATACTTGTCTGTATCCTTTAATAAACATAGAAGGAAAAAAAGTTGGATGATAAAGCCTCAGAAAATTGTGAGCTTTGTGACGCATCAACTCTATGGGTTCTCTTCCCTGTTGTAACCCTCAGGGCCTCCCACCCTGGAAGTGCTTCACGAATATTTATCAGATGAACTCAAATGTGGCAGATACTGAGCACGTTGTTTCCCATGTATGCCTCTGCTCTATCTTGATGGTGGTGCTTTGCCAATGAGTATGGCTGTGTTGCAGTTAAACTTTATACCTTGCCCTCTACATCTATGGGTTCTGCATCTGTAGATTCAACCAACTGTATACCAAAAATATTGAAAAAAAAATTCAGAAAGTTCCAAAAACAAACATTGAATTTGCTTCATACTAGCAATTATTTCAGAGAAGGCAATGGCACCCAACTCCAGTACACTTGCTTGGAAAATCCCATGGATGGAGGAGCCTGGTGAGTGCAGTTCATGGGGTCGCGAAGAGTCGGACACGACTGAGCGACTTCACTTTCACTTTTCACTTTCATGCATTGGAGAAGGAAATGGCAACCCACTCCAGTGTTCTTGCCTGGAGAATCCCGGGGATGAGGGAGCCTGGTGGGCTGCTGTCTATGGGGTTGCACAGAGTTGGACATAACTGAAGTGACTCAGCAGCAGGAGCAGCAGCAGCAATTATTTACCATATTATTTACATTGTGTTTGCAATTATTTATATAGAAATTACATCATATTAGATATTATTATAGGTGGAGATGATTTAAAGTATTTGGGAGGATATGCAAACATGAGTAATATTTTGAGAATAATAAAAATGTTCACTTAAGAAGGCTTTCTTATCTTTCCTTGCTATTCTTTGGAATTATGCATTCAGACATGCATGACTTTACTTTTCTCCTTTGCTTTCACATCTCTTCTTTTTTCAGGTATTTGTAAGGCCTCCCCAGACAGCCATTTTTCCTTTTTGCATTTCTTTTTCTTGGGGATGGTTTTGATCACCACCTCCTGTACAGTGTTACAAACCTTCATCCATAGTTCTTCTGGCATTCTGTCTGCCAGATCTAATCCCTTGAATCTATTGGTCACTTCCACTGTACCGNTTACTTTTCTCCTTTGCTTTCACATCTCTTCTTTTTCCAGGTATTTGTAAGGCCTCCCCAGACAGCCATTTTGCCTTTTTGCATTTCTTTTTCTTGGGGATGGTTTTGATCACCACCTCCTGTACAGTGTTATAAACCTTCATCCATAGTTCTTCTGGCATTCTGTCTGCCAGATCTAATCCCTTGAATCTATTGGTCACTTCCACTGTACCGTGATAAGGGATATGATTTAGGTCATACCTGAATGGCCTAGTGGTTTTCCCTACTTTCTTCAATTTAAATCTGAATTTGATAATAAGGAGTTCATGATCTGAGCCACAGCCAGCTCCTGGTCTTGTTTTTGCTGACTGTATATAGCTTCTCCACATCTTTAGCTACAAAGAATATAATCAATCTGATTTAAGTATTGACCATCTGGTGATGTCCATGTGTAGAGTAGTCTCTTGTGTTGTTGGAAAGTGTATTTGCTATGACCAATGCATTCTCTTGGGAAAACTCTGCTAGCCTTTGCCTTGCCTCATTTTGTACTCCAAGGCGAAGCTTGCCTGTTATTCCAGGTATCTCTTGACTTCCTACTTTTGCATTCCAATCCCAGATAATGAAAAGGAAAACCTCTTTTTTTGGTGTTAGTTCTAGAAAGTCTTGTAGGTCTTCATAGAACCATTCAAATTTAGTTTATTCATCATTAGTGACTGGGGCATAGACTGATTACTGTGATACTGAATGGTTTGCCTTGAAAATGAACCAAGATCATTCTGTTGTTTTTGAGATTGCATCCAAGTACTGGATTTCAGATTCTTTTGTTGATTATGAGAGCTAGTCCATTGCTTCTAAGGGATTCTTGCCCACAGTAGAAGATAAAATGGTCATCTGAATTAAATTTACCCATTCCCGTCCAGTTTAGTTCACTGATTTCTAAAATGTCGATGTTCATTCTTGCCATCTCCTCTTAGCCATGTCCAGTTTATCGTGATTCATAGACCTAACATTCCAGGTTCCTATGGAATAATGTTCTTTACAGTATTAGACTTCACTTTCACCACCAGACACATCCACCATTGGCTGATATTTCCTCTATGGTTCAGTCTCTTTATTCCTTTTGGAGTTATTTCCCCACTCTTCTCCAGTAGCATATTGAATACCTATTGACCTGGGAGGTTCATCTCTCAGTGTCATATCTTCTTGCTTTTTTATACTGTTCATGGGATTCTCAAGGCACAAATGCTGAAATGTTTTTCAATTCCCTTCTCCAGTGGACCATGTTTTGTCAGAACTTTCCACCAAGAGCTGTCTGTGTTGGGTGGCCATTCCCAGCATGGCTCATAGTTTCATTAAGTTACACAAAACTGAGAAAATTAGAGATACAAAGGGAACATTTCATGCAAAGATGGGCACAATTAAGGACAGAAATGGTGTGAACCAGAGGCAGAAGATATCAAAAAGAGGTGGCAGGAATACATAGAAGAACTGTAAAAAAAAAAAGATCTTAATGACCTGGATAACCACATTGGTGTGATCACCCACCTAGAGCCAAACATCCTGGAGTGTGAAGTCAAGTGAGCTTAGGAAGCATCACTATGCACAAAGCTAGTGGAGAAGATTGAATTCCAGTTGAATTATTTCAAATCCTAAACTATGATGCTGTTAAAATGCTGCACTCAATATGCCAGGAAATTTGGAAAATTCAGCAGTGGCCCCGTGACTGGAAAAGGTCAGTTTTCATTCCAATCCCAAAGAAGGGCAATGCCAAAGAATGTTTAATGTATAACTGCAATCATTTCATATCCTAGCAAGATAATGCTCAAAATCCTTCAAGCTAGGCTTTGATATGTACAATTGGATTTAGAAAAGACAGAGGAGCCAGAGATAAAATTGCCAACATTTGTTGGATCATAGAAAAAGCAAAGGAATTCCATAAAAACATCTACTTCTGTTTCATTGGCTATGCTAAAACCTTCGACTATGTGGATTACAACAAACTGTGGAAAATTCTTAAAGAGATGGAAATATGATGCCACCTTACTTGCCTTCTGAGGAACCTGTAAACAGGTCAAGAAGCAACAGTGACAATCAGACATGGAAAAATGGACTGGTTCAAAATTGAGAAAGGAGTATGTCAAGGTGGTATACTGTCATCCTGCTTATTTAACTTACATGTAGAGTGCATCATGCAAAAAGCTGGGCTGGATGAAACACAAGCTGGGATCAAGATTGCTGGGAGAAATATCAATAACCTTAGATACCACCCTACGATACTACCAGATGACACCACCCTTATGGCAGACAGTGAAGAGGAACTAAAAAGCCTCTTGATGAAAGTGAAAGAGGAGAGTGAAAAAGTTGGCTTAAAACTCAACTTTCAGAAAACGAAGATCATGGCATCTTGTCTCATCATTTCATGGCAAATGGATGGGGGAAACAATGGAAATAGTGAGAGACTTTATTTTCTTGGGCTCCAAAATCACTGTGGACAGTAACTACAGCCATAAAATTAAAAGATGTTTTCTCCTTGGAAGAAAAGCTGTGAAAACCTAGGCAACGTATGAAAAAGCACTTTCCTGATAAAGGTCTGTATAGTCAAAGCTATGTTTTCCCCCCTAGTCTATGTACGGATGTGAGAGATGGACCATAAAGATGGTTTTGCACCGAAGAATTGATAGTGTTTTTGAACTATGGTGCTGGCAAAGACTCTTGAGAGTCTCTTGGACTGCAAGGAGAGCAAACCAGTCAATCCTAAAGGAAATCAACCCTGAATACTCATTAGAAAGACTGGTGCTGAAGCTGAAGCTCCAATACTTTGGCCACCTGATGGTAAGAACTGAATCACTGGAAAAGATCCTGACCCTGGGAAAGACTGAAGGCAAGAGGAGGGAATGACAGGGGATGAGGTGGCTGAAGGGTATCACTGATTCAATGGACCTGAGTTTGAGCTAACTCTGGGAGATAGTGAAGGACAGAGAATCCTGGTGTGCTGCAGTTCATGGGGTCACAAAGAGTCAGACATAACTGAGAGACTGAACAAATGAATGAAGTCAAAATGTGATGGAAAGACATGCAGTGAACAAAGTTGTGGGGAAAATGGTGCAGACAGACTTGCTTGATGCAAGGTTGCCACAAACCTTCAATTTGTAGAAAATGTAATATCTTCAAAGTGCAATAAGAGAAGCACAACAAAATGAGGTGTGCCTGTATCCTTCCATTTTATATAAGGCTCTTGAGCATTCATGGATTTTGGTATCTTTCAGGGCATTGTGGAACCAGTTCCTAGTAAACACCAAGGGATGATGTATTTATAAAAAAAAAAAAAAAGACAGGAAATACAAATCAAAACTACAATGAGATATCACCTCACATTGATCAGAATGGCTGTCATTACAAAATCTGCAAACAATTAATGCTAGAGAGGGTGTGGAGAAAAAGGAACCCTGTTGCCCTGTTGGTAGGAATGTAAACTGATACAACCAGGGTGGAGAACAATGTGGAAGTTCCTTAAAAATTTAAAAATTGAATTACTGTGTGACCCAGAAATCCCACTGCTGGACAGACCCCCAGAGAAAACCATAATTCAGGAAGACACATGTACCAACCACCACGTCCACTGCAGGATATGGAAACAAGCTTAAACAACAGGGGAACGGGCAAAGAAGG
>SJYW01021238.1:1079011-1089737 GCA_006410735.1 Raphicerus campestris | reverse complement strand
GGCTCTCCTGCATTGCAGGCAGATTCTTTACCAACTGAGCTATCAGGGAAGCCCTACAATCCATCAATCACCTCTCTATCACTACCCTCTGTCTCCTTGATAATGGGGTAAAGACATCCTAAATGTATTGAATTTTGGCTCTCTGTTGATGCCTGATGAGAAAAGAGAATCATATTACAGCCCTTGGATTCATTCATAGTAGCTATTTCAGCTTAGTACATATTGTTGAATTTAACTGGGCATCCTATATTTAATTTGATAACTCCAGTTGGTACCCTTTTCCATGCCTATTACTGAGTCATAATACTTGTCTGTATCCTTTAATAAACATAGAAGGAAAAAAAGTTGGATGATAAAGCCTCAGAAAATTGTGAGCTTTGTGACGCATCAACTCTATGGGTTCTCTTCCCTGTTGTAACCCTCAGGGCCTCCCACCCTGGAAGTGCTTCACGAATATTTATCAGATGAACTCAAATGTGGCAGATACTGAGCACGTTGTTTCCCATGTATGCCTCTGCTCTATCTTGATGGTGGTGCTTTGCCAATGAGTATGGCTGTGTTGCAGTTAAACTTTATACCTTGCCCTCTACATCTATGGGTTCTGCATCTGTAGATTCAACCAACTGTATACCAAAAATATTAAAAAAAAAATTCAGAAAGTTCCAAAAACAAACATTGAATTTGCTTCATACTAGCAATTATTTCAGAGAAGGCAATGGCACCCAACTCCAGTACACTTGCTTGGAAAATCCCATGGATGGAGGAGCCTGGTGAGTGCAGTTCATGGGGTCGCGAAGAGTCGGACACGACTGAGCGACTTCACTTTCACTTTTCACTTTCATGCATTGGAGAAGGAAATGGCAACCCACTCCAGTGTTCTTGCCTGGAGAATCCCGGGGATGAGGGAGCCTGGTGGGCTGCTGTCTATGGGGTTGCACAGAGTTGGACATAACTGAAGTGACTCAGCAGCAGGAGCAGCAGCAGCAATTATTTACCATATTATTTACATTGTGTTTGCAATTATTTATATAGAAATTACATCATATTAGATATTATTATAGGTGGAGATGATTTAAAGTATTTGGGAGGATATGCAAACATGAGTAATATTTTGAGAATAATAAAAATGTTCACTTAAGAAGGCTTTCTTATCTTTCCTTGCTATTCTTTGGAATTATGCATTCAGACATGCATGACTTTACTTTTCTCCTTTGCTTTCACATCTCTTCTTTTTTCAGGTATTTGTAAGGCCTCCCCAGACAGCCATTTTGCCTTTTTGCATTTCTTTTTCTTGGGGATGGTTTTGATCACCACCTCCTGTACAGTGTTATAAACCTTCATCCATAGTTCTTCTGGCATTCTGTCTGCCAGATCTAATCCCTTGAATCTATTGGTCACTTCCACTGTACCGTGATAAGGGATATGATTTAGGTCATACCTGAATGGCCTAGTGGTTTTCCCTACTTTCTTCAATTTAAATCTGAATTTGATAATAAGGAGTTCATGAACTGAGCCACAGCCAGCTCCAGGTCTTGTTTTTGCTGACTGTATATAGCTTCTCCACATCTTTAGCTACAAAGAATATAATCAATCTGATTTAAGTATTGACCATCTGGTGATGTCCATGTGTAGAGTAGTCTCTTGTGTTGTTGGAAAGTGTATTTGCTATGACCAATGCATTCTCTTGGGAAAACTCTGCTAGCCTTTGCCTTGCCTCATTTTGTACTCCAAGGCAAAGCTTGCCTGTTATTCCAGGTATCTCTTGACTTCCTACTTTTGCATTCCACTCCCAGATAGTGAAAAGGAAAATCTCTTTTTTTGGTGTTGGTTCTAGAAAGTCTTGTAGGTCTTCATAGAACCATTCAACTTCAGTTTATTCATCATTAGTGACTGGGGCATAGACTGATTACTGTGATACTGAATGGTTTGCCTTGAAAATGAACCAAGATCATTCTGTTGTTTTTGAGATTGCATCCAAGTACTGGATTTCAGATTCTTTTGTTGATTATGAGAGCTAGTCCATTGCTTCTAAGGGATTCTTGCCCACAGTAGAAGATAAAATGGTCATCTGAATTAAATTTACCCATTCCCATCCAGTTTAGTTCACTGATTTCTAAAATGTCGATGTTCATTCTTGCCATCTCCTCTTAGCCATGTCCAGTTTATCGTGATTCATAGACCTAACATTCCAGGTTCCTATGGAATAATGTTCTTTACAGTATTAGACTTTACTTTCACCACCAGACACATCCACCGTTGGCTGATAGTTCCTCTATGGCTCAGTCTCTTTATTCCTTCTGGAGTTATTTCCCCACTCTTCTCCAGTAGCATGTTGAATACCTATTGACCTGGGAGGTTCATCTCTCAGTGTCATATCTTCTTGCTTTTTTATACTGTTCATGGGATTCTCAAGGCACAAATGCTGAAATGTTTTTCGATTCCCTTCTCCAGTGGACCATGTTTTGTCAGAACTTTCCACCAAGAGCTGTCTGTGTTGGGTGGCCATTCCCAGCATGGCTCATAGTTTCATTAAGTTACACAAAACTGAGAAAATTAGAGATACAAAGGGAACATTTCATGCAAAGATGGGCACAATTAAGGACAGAAATGGTGTGAACCAGAGGCAGAAGATATCAAAAAGAGGTAGCAGGAATACATAGAAGAACTGTAAAAAAAAAAAGATCTTAATGACCTGGATAACCACATTGGTGTGATCACCCACCTAGAGCCAAACATCCTGGAGTGTGAAGTCAAGTGAGCTTAGGAAGCATCACTATGCACAAAGCTAGTGGAGAAGATTGAATTCCAGTTGAATTATTTCAAATCCTAAACTATGATGCTGTTAAAATGCTGCACTCAATATGCCAGGAAATTTGGAAAATTCAGCAGTGGCCCCGTGACTGGAAAAGGTCAGTTTTCATTCCAATCCCAAAGAAGGGCAATGCCAAAGAATGTTTAATGTATAACTGCAATCATTTCATATCCTAGCAAGATAATGCTCAAAATCCTTCAAGCTAGGCTTTGATATGTACAATTGGATTTAGAAAAGACAGAGGAGCCAGAGATAAAATTGCCAACATTTGTTGGATCATAGAAAAAGCAAAGGAATTCCATAAAAACATCTACTTCTGTTTCATTGGCTATGCTAAAACCTTCGACTATGTGGATTACAACAAACTGTGGAAAATTCTTAAAGAGATGGGAATATGATGCCACCTTACTTGCCTTCTGAGGAACCTGTAAACAGGTCAAGAAGCAACAGTGACAATCAGACATGGAAAAATGGACTGGTTCAAAATTGAGAAAGGAGTATGTCAAGGTGGTATACTGTCATCCTGCTTATTTAACTTACATGTAGAGTGCATCATGCAAAAAGCTGGGCTGGATGAAGCACAAGCTGGGATCAAGATTGCTGGGAGAAATATCAATGACCTTAGATACCACCCTACGATACTACCAGATGATACCACCCTTATGGCAGACAGTGAAGAGGAACTAAAAAGCCTCTTGATGAAAGTGAAAGAGGAGAGTGAAAAAGTTGGCTTAAAACTCAACTTTCAGAAAACGAAGATCATGGCATCTTGTCTCATCATTTCATGGCAAATGGATGGGGGAAACAATGGAAATAGTGAGAGACTTTATTTTCTTGGGCTCCAAAATCACTGTGGACAGTAACTACAGCCATAAAATTAAAAGATGTTTTCTCCTTGGAAGAAAAGCTGTGAAAACCTAGGCAACGTATGAAAAAGCACTTTCCTGATAAAGGTCTGTATAGTCAAAGCTATGTTTTCCCCCCTAGTCTATGTACGGATGTGAGAGATGGACCATAAAGATGGTTTTGCACCGAAGAATTGATAGTGTTTTTGAACTATGGTGCTGGCAAAGACTCTTGAGAGTCTCTTGGACTGCAAGGAGAGCAAACCAGTCAATCCTAAAGGAAATCAACCCTGAATACTCATTAGAAAGACTGGTGCTGAAGCTGAAGCTCCAATACTTTGGCCACCTGATGGTAAGAACTGAATCACTGGAAAAGATCCTGACCCTGGGAAAGACTGAAGGCAAGAGGAGGGAATGACAGGGGATGAGGTGGCTGAAGGGTATCACTGATTCAATGGACCTGAGTTTGAGCTAACTCTGGGAGATAGTGAAGGACAGAGAATCCTGGTGTGCTGCAGTTCATGGGGTCACAAAGAGTCAGACATAACTGAGAGACTGAACAAATGAATGAAGTCAAAATGTGATGGAAAGACATGCAGTGAACAAAGTTGTGGGGAAAATGGTGCAGACAGACTTGCTTGATGCAAGGTTGCCACAAACCTTCAATTTGTAGAAAATGTAATATCTTCAAAGTGCAATAAGAGAAGCACAACAAAATGAGGTGTGCCTGTATCCTTCCATTTTATATAAGGCTCTTGAGCATTCATGGATTTTGGTATCTTTCAGGGCATTGTGGAACCAGTTCCTAGTAAACACCAAGGGATGATGTATTTATAAAAAAAAAAAAAAAGACAGGAAATACAAATCAAAACTACAATGAGATATCACCTCACATTGATCAGAATGGCTGTCATTACAAAATCTGCAAACAATTAATGCTAGAGAGGGTGTGGAGAAAAAGGAACCCTGTTGCCCTGTTGGTAGGAATGTAAACTGATACAACCAGGGTGGAGAACAATGTGGAAGTTCCTTAAAAATTTAAAAGTTGAATTACTGTGTGACCAAGAAATCCCACTGCTGGACAGACCCCCAGAGAAAACCATAATTCAGGAAGACACATGTACCAACCACCACGTCCACTGCAGGATATGGAAACAAGCTTAAACAACAGGGGAACGGGCAAAGAAGGAGCGGCGCATGTATCAGACGGAACATTCCTCAGCCACAGGGAGGGATGAGACTGCGTCACATGTAGAGATGTGGACAGACCTGGAGACTGTCACATAGAGGGAAGTAAGTCAGAAAGAGAAAAACAAATCCTGTATATCAATGCATATATGTGTAATCTGATTTAAAAAAAATAGCTGGTAGAGACAATTCTATTTCCAAAGCAGAAATAGAGACACAGACCTAGAGAATTAAATGTATGGATACCAAGGGTGAAAGGAGGGGTGGGTGGGATGTGAGATTGGGATTAGCACATATACACTATTGATACTGTATATAAAATATGCAACTAAGGAGAATGTACTGTGTAGCACAGGGAACTATTCAATGCCCTGTGGTGTCCTAAATAGGAAGGAAATCCAAAAAAGAGGGGATATATGTGTAAGTATGATGATTCACTTTGCTTTACAGTAGTAACACAACTTTGTAAAGCAGCTAGAGTCCTATAACAACAACAACAAAAAACTCCTGCAAAAAACAAGGGATGGACTGGATTTGGCCTGCAGACTGAAGTTTACTGACATTTTGCCAAGTCCCTTCCCCAAATGTGAATGTGATGCTGATCTGTCTCTCCTGCTTCTGGATGGCAGAAGTGGCAGGAAGGAGAGTAAAGAGAGCTCTGAGGATGAATACAGACCATCTCTCTCCACCACTCCCTATCCACCAGCAATCCTAGAAGGAATATGAATATCTTCCTTTTAATTTAACATCCTCAAGAAGTCTCAGTTTAAAGGTGATTGTTTAAGTGTCACAAATAATCAATAGCAAATAGTGTCAGAAATGAATTAGTGTTTTCCAGTTTGGTTTGGTTTGGTTTGGTTTGTTGTTATTGTCAATAAAAAAATAAATTGAGATCACCAAGTGGGACGGCTCTTTGTCATTCTTTGCTTCCAGAAAAACATTTCCTGTGGGAAATGGGTCAATGACTCACATGGAGTCTCTTTAGGGGTCAATCAGTGAGTTGCTGGTCTCTGAACATTACCCAGGGACCCTGTGGTTCCAAATAATACATGTCTAGACACCGAAAACTCATGAAGCCTCATGAGACATCTGGAGCCTGAAGGAGGTGAATAGCGAGGGTGTAAATTCTGATTATCATTGAAATCTANCATTACCCAGGGACCCTGTGGTTCCAAATAATACATGTCTAGACACCGAAAACTCATGAAGCCTCATGAGACATCTGGAGCCTGAAGGAGGTGAATAGCGAGGGTGTAAATTCTGATTATCATTGAAATCTAAAGGAATCCAAGAGAAGCTTCTTGCTCAATAATCTGCACTGGCCATAAGAGAGAGGTGTCAAACATTGTTCAGCCTTCATTTTTTTTAATTTTTATTTTTAGAATTACTATCAATTTTATTTTACTCATGTTTCTTCAATATTAGATTTAGGTTATTCACTTTTGGCAGGGATGCCACACAAAAACATAATGTTGATTTGTACCTTTTCCTAGTAATGTTAACTTTCATCACTGGGTTAAGAGGATATCTATCAAATTTCTTCACTATAAAGTTAAGATTTTAGCTTTGTAATTAATAAGTATTTTACAGGNTGCACTCCTACCAACAGTGTAAGAGGGTTCCCTTTTCTCCACACCCTCTCCAGCCTTTACTGCTTGTGGACTTTTGGATCACAGCCATTCTGACTGGTGTGAAATGGTACCTCATTGTGGTCTTGATTTGCATTTCTCTGATAATGAGTGATGTTGAGCATCTTTTCATGTGTTTGTATTTTGAGAGCAATGGGAGAGGGATTCACAGTTCAGGTGTGATGGGATCACACAGGCAAGGCAGTGAGAAGCTGTCTGTGTGTGCGTAGGGGGAAGGGGCTGCTGCTACTGGGATCTGAAAGAGTGTGCCTGCCTAGTTTTGTCTGTTATCAGAAATTCACTGGTGCAACCTGTCCCACTAGAAAGAAGGAGTTTCTATGAACACAGCTGCTAAATAGCCTTGTGTATCTGCAAATAAATCACAAAAGCGGAAGCAGAATGTAAAGAAAGAAAAGGCTTTTCTCTGTGTCAAAGGAATTTATTTGGGATTGCCAGTTCTTCCTTTTTTTCTTTCCTTTTAAAATAATTTTTTCCCCCAGTTTCTTTAATGTTTCACATGTNAAGCGGAAGCAGAATGTAAAGAAAGAAAAGGCTTTTCTCTGTGTCAAAGGAATTTATTTGGGATTGCCAGTTCTTCCTTTTTTTCTTTCCTTTTAAAATAATTTTTTTCCCCAGTTTCTTTAATGTTTCACATGTTCAGGCATGAAGTATTTTCCTACTTTATAAATGGCTCTCTTTTTTCATACCAGAGAAGGATTTTTTTTTTTTTTGTATATACGTTTGTCCATTCTGTGCTCATCGTCTTTCCTCCATGAGTTACCTATTCCTTCTTCAACCACTGTTTATCCTTAATAACTTAGCCCAGATACCACTTCCTCCACCACAAAATCTTTTGAGACTGTGTCTATGCTGGTCATCACATTCATGGAATGATAGGATGATTATCTAATTGTGTGAGCTCTTTGTATTCCTTCCCTTCTGTTACACCATGTTTTTTCTTATGAGGTTAGCCTTCAGTAGAACAAATAAGATTTGAAACTGAGGCTCAGAGAGGTTAAATGTGGCCAAAGCCAGGGAGACACAAAGTGGCAGATGGAACATTCTGGCCTGAACGCTTTCCTGTTCCCCAAACTACTGCCTGTTCAGATTAACCTACTTTAAAAGTTCAGGAATGCCTGGCCATCTGTGACAGACAGTTCAGTAACAACAGTATTCAGTGGCGTATTCTATGGAGTTTTTCATCTTTCTGCCTATTTCCACTCTTCCAGCCAAGGTAACCATCTGGTTCCTTAGAGAGAAACCCCAGGTAGAGCTGATGGAGCATATTCCCTGGATGCTCCTTGTACTATGCTAGCTTTTTTTCCTGAGCTTTTCTCATGAGAAGGATCTTTCTCCCTGGTGCATGCCCCAAACAACCCATCTCTGAAGGCTAATCGCTCTTATTTGTTTCTTCTGTCCATAAAACCTCAGAAATTGGAGATTCTCTGTTCAGCATCAGGGTGTTCTATCATACAAGTTGTTAATGTAAAAATGTGTGTGTGTGTACACACACGTATACAGTGTATCACTGAAATGGTCTTAAAGGTTGACTGCTATTAACAGATGTTCAAGCTGGATTTAGAAAGGGCAGAGGAACCAACATTGCCAACAACTGTTGTCTCATTGAAAAAGCAAGAGAGTTCCAGAAAAACATCTACTTCTGCTTTATTGACTATGCCAAAGCCTTTGACTGTGTGGATCACAATAAACTGTGGAAAATTCTGAAAGAGATGGGAATACCAGACCACCTGATCTGCTTCCTGAGAAATCTGTATGGAGGTCAGGAAGCAACAGTTAGAACTGGACATGGAACAACAGACTGGTTCCAAATCAGGAAAGGAGTATGCCAAAGTTGTATATTGTCACCCTGCTTATTTAACTTATGTGCACAGTACATCATGAGAAACACTGGGCTGGATGAAGCACAAGCTGGAATCAAGATTGCTGGGAGAAATATCAATAACCTCAGATATTCAGATGACACCACCCTTATGGCAGAAAGCAAAGAAGAACTAAAGAGCCTATTGATGAAAGTGAAAGAGGAGAGTGAAAATGTTGGCTTAAAACTCAACATTCAGAAAACTAAGAGCATGGCATCTGGTCCCATCACTTCATGGCAAATAGATGGGGAAGCCGACTTTATATCTGGGGGCTCCAAAGTCACTTCAGATGGTACCTGCGGCCATGAAATTAAAACATGCTTGCTCCTTGGAAGAAAAGCTGTGACCAACCTAGACAGCATATTAAAAAGCAGAGACATTGCTTTGCCAACAAAGGCCTGTCTAGTCAAAGCTATGGTTTTTCCAGTAGTCATGTATGGATGTGAGAGTTGGACTATAAAGAAAGCTGAGTGCCAAAGAATTGATGCTTTTGAACTGTGGTGTTGGAGAAGACTCTTGAGAATCCCTTGGACTGCAAGGAGATCCAACCAGTCTTTCCTCAAGGAAATCAGTCCTATATATTCATTGGAAAGACTGATACTAAAGCTGAAACTCCAATACTTTGGCCACCTGATGTGAAGAACTGACTCATTTGAAAAAACCCTGATGCTGGGAAAGGTTGAAGGTGGGAGGAGAAGGGGATGACAGAGGATTAGATGGTTGGATGGCATCACCGTCTCAATGGACATGAGTTTAAGTAAACTCTGGGAGTTGGGATGGACAGAGAGGCTTAGTATGCTGCAGTCCATGGGGTCACAAAAAGTCAGACACGACTTAGTGACTGAACTGAACTGACTGATACCAAGAGAAAGATTTTAGTCTCTTCCCACATAAAGGGAAGCCACATAAAAAGCCCATATTTATTTCTGACTTGCTGGTTTTCCTAGTGTTGTTTGGGAGAATAGAATGGTTCATTTTATACACACACACCTTTTTGATGTTATTCAGTTTACAGGACAGCATCACTCAGTTAGAGTTGCTTAAGTAGGCTGATACTCGTCATAGCTAGAATTTAGACCAACACTGTCCCACCGGACTTTTTGCAATGAGAGAAATGTTCCATATTTGTGGTGTGCAAAACAGTAGCCACTAGCCCCTTGTGGCTACAAAATCCTTGAAATATAGTTAGTGTGATGGAGGGACTGCTATTTTTATGTCTTTTAACTTATTAAAATTAATTTGTTTTAATAACCACATAAGGTTAATGGATACTGTTTTGGACAGAGCAGATTTGCAGCATCTGCTCTCATTATTTCCATACAGGGATTTATATCAATCTTATTCTTGAATGTTTGAATGAAAACAGACAGAAGACATAAGCTTCATTTTGTTTTGTTAATATGGACTTCCCTGGTGGCTCAGACAGTAAAGCGTCTGTCTACAATGTGGGAGACCTGGGTTCAATCCCTGGGTTGGGAAGATCCCCTGGAGAAGGAAATGGCAACCCACTCCAGTACTATTGCCTGGAAAAACCCATGGACTTTGTTAATATACCCCTCCATAAATTGCCCACTTAAGAACAACCTTGACAATAATTCTTGGGGGTATCATAAAAGATTGATAAGCTTTTTGAGGGGAAAATAACTTAAAAATACAGGAGTTTTCTAGTATAATTTATATATTACAAATATATTTTTTAGAAACTTTCTAAAGTTGGGTTGTATATATGAGGGAGGGAATTTATCCTTTATGCAGAAGCTCATCAGAAGTTTAGAAGGCTTAGATCCAGGAACAGAGTCCTGAGTGATGGCTATGGCATGTGACCTTGGGTAAGTCACTTAGCCCTTCAAACTTCCGGTTCTTTTTTTTAGAGATGACAGCAACACCTACCCAAACTATCCCATGGAGTTTCTGGGATTAAATGCTATAAAACAGGAGCAATCATTCTGTAAGAGAGGGGATATTTGTTGAAATTTGAATTATTATTAACATTGCTTCATGGTCCTTCCAAAGTAATTCAGACTGGGTATCAGTCACAGGAAGGAGAAACGACCTGTCTTCACTCTGTCTTATAAAGCAATTCTGAAAAGGAAGGCATTGTACTACTTAGCATGGTAGGGCTTACTTTCACATCAACTCATAGAGATATCTGTGTCTGTGATACTGGATTCTATAGTTACACAAAGCGATCTTGTCTGGAAAATGGAACCTAACATATATTCCTTTCTTTGCTGACTAAGGCTTTTCAATGTACAGATTTCCTTTCTCTGCTTTCACAGTAAAAGAATATTCCAGAAAAGGATGATAAGCTCTTTGCTTCGTTTCTCATGACTCATCCACTCTATTGTTTTGTAATCTCCCTTCCTTTTTTCA
>SJYW01021238.1:1055294-1078321 GCA_006410735.1 Raphicerus campestris | reverse complement strand
GGGGTCACAAAAAGTCAGACACGACTTAGTGACTGAACTGAACTGACTGATACCAAGAGAAAGATTTTAGTCTCTTCCCACATAAAGGGAAGCCACATAAAAAGCCCATATTTATTTCTGACTTGCTGGTTTTCCTAGTGTTGTTTGGGAGAATAGAATGGTTCATTTTATACACACACACCTTTTTGATGTTATTCAGTTTACAGGACAGCATCACTCAGTTAGAGTTGCTTAAGTAGGCTGATACTCGTCATAGCTAGAATTTAGACCAACACTGTCCCACCGGACTTTTTGCAATGAGAGAAATGTTCCATATTTGTGGTGTGCAAAACAGTAGCCACTAGCCCCTTGTGGCTACAAAATCCTTGAAATATAGTTAGTGTGATGGAGGGACTGCTATTTTTATGTCTTTTAACTTATTAAAATTAATTTGTTTTAATAACCACATAAGGTTAATGGATACTGTTTTGGACAGAGCAGATTTGCAGCATCTGCTCTCATTATTTCCATACAGGGATTTATATCAATCTTATTCTTGAATGTTTGAATGAAAACAGACAGAAGACATAAGCTTCATTTTGTTTTGTTAATATGGACTTCCCTGGTGGCTCAGACAGTAAAGCGTCTGTCTACAATGTGGGAGACCTGGGTTCAATCCCTGGGTTGGGAAGATCCCCTGGAGAAGGAAATGGCAACCCACTCCAGTACTATTGCCTGGAAAAACCCATGGACTTTGTTAATATACCCCTCCATAAATTGCCCACTTAAGAACAACCTTGACAATAATTCTTGGGGGTATCATAAAAGATTGATAAGCTTTTTGAGGGGAAAATAACTTAAAAATACAGGAGTTTTCTAGTATAATTTATATATTACAAATATATTTTTTAGAAACTTTCTAAAGTTGGGTTGTATATATGAGGGAGGGAATTTATCCTTTATGCAGAAGCTCATCAGAAGTTTAGAAGGCTTAGATCCAGGAACAGAGTCCTGAGTGATGGCTATGGCATGTGACCTTGGGTAAGTCACTTAGCCCTTCAAACTTCCGGTTCTTTTTTTTAGAGATGACAGCAACACCTACCCAAACTATCCCATGGAGTTTCTGGGATTAAATGCTATAAAACAGGAGCAATCATTCTGTAAGAGAGGGGATATTTGTTGAAATTTGAATTATTATTGACATTGCTTCATGGTCCTTCCAAAGTAATTCAGACTGGGTATCAGTCACAGGAAGGAGAAACGACCTGTCTTCACTCTGTCTTATAAAGCAATTCTGAAAAGGAAGGCATTGTACTACTTAGCATGGTAGGGCTTACTTTCACATCAACTCATAGAGATATCTGTGTCTGTGATACTGGATTCTATAGTTACACAAAGCGATCTTGTCTGGAAAATGGAACCTAACATATATTCCTTTCTTTGCTGACTAAGGCTTTTCAATGTACAGATTTCCTTTCTCTGCTTTCACAGTAAAAGAATATTCCAGAAAAGGATGATAAGCTCTTTACTTCGTTTCTCATGACTCATCCACTCTATTGTTTTGTAATCTCCCTTCCTTTTTTCACGGCAAGTGACATCTGCAATCTGGAAAAGTTAAAGACTGAGGAAGCTTTATTGTTTTTACATATGGAGACAGTAATAATTTCAGACACTTAAATATTGCTTTGCATTTTATTTTTTGAGTTGCTGTGTAAACTACTCTGTCAAGTCAACCCCAAATGACAGTAAATTATCCCAGACAGTATGGTGATATTCACTTTCCTTGGTGGTTCAGATTGTAAAGAATCTGCTTGCAGTGTAGGAGAGCTGGGTTCTATCCCTGGGTCAGGAAGATCCCCTGGAGAAGGCAATGGCTACCCACTCCAGTATTCTTGCCTGGAGAATTCCATGGACAGAGAAACCTGGTGTCTACAGTCCATGGAATCTCTAAAAGTTGGACATGATTGAGTGAAAGACTAGTGATCTCTTCAAGAAAATTAGAGATGCCAAGGGAACATTTCATGCAGAGATGGGCACAATTAAGGACAGAATGGTATGGATCTAACAGAAGCAGACAATATTAAGAAGAGGTATCAAGAATACACAGAAGAACTATACAAGAAAAGATCTTAATGACCCAGATTACCATGATGGTATGATCATTTACCTAGAGACAGACATCCTGGAGTGTGAAATCAAGTGGGCCTTAGAAAGCATCACTATGAAAAAGCTAGTGGAGGTGATGGAATTCCAGTTGAGCTATTTCAAATCCTAAAATATGATGCATTTAAAGTGCTGCACTCAGAATGCCAGCAAATTTGGAAAATGTAGCAGTGGCCACAGGACTGGAAAAGGTCAGTTTTCATTCCAAAGCCAAAGAAAGGCAATGCCAAAAATGTTCAAACTATTTAGAAAAAGTAGAGGAACCAGAGATCAAATTGCTAACATCTGTTGGATCATAGAAAAAGCAAGATAATTCCAGAAAAACATCTACTTCTGCTTCATTGACTACCCTAAGCTCTTTTGCTGTGTATATCACAACAGACTTAAAGAGTTGGGAATACCATGTGACCTCACCTGCCTTCTGAGACACCTGTATGCAGGTCAAAGCAACAGTTAGAGCTGGACATGGAACAATGGACTGTTTCCAAATTGGGAAAGGAGTACGTCAAGGCTATATATTGTCACCCTGCTTATTTAACTTACATGCAGAGTATATAATGAGAAATGCTGCAGTGAATGAAGCACAAGCTGGAATCAAGACTGCTGGGAGAAATATCAATAACCTCAGATATGCAGATGACACCACCCTTATGGCAGAAAGTGAAGAGGAACTAAAGAGCCTCTTGATGAAAGTGAAAGAGGAGAGTGACAGCTGGCTTAAGATTCAACATTCAGAAACCAAGATCATGGTATGTGGTCCTATCACTACTTGGGAAATAGATGGGGGAAAACTGAAAGCAGTGAAGACTTTATTTCTGGGGGCTCCAAAATCACTGCTGATGGTGACAGCAGCCATTAAATTAAAAGACAGTTGCTCCTTAGAAGAAAAGCTATGGCAAACCTAAACAGTGTATTACAAAGCAAAGATATAATTTTGCCAACAGAGATCTGTATAGTCAAAGCTATGCTTTTTCTAGCAGTGAGGTATGGATGTGAGAGGTGAACTACAAAGAAAGCTAAGTGCTGAAGAACTGATGCTTTTGAACTGTGTTGGAGAAGACTCTTGAGAGTCCCTTGGAGACTACAAGGAGATCCAACCAGTCATTCCTAAAGGAAATCAGTCCTGAATATTCATTGGAAGGACTGATGCTGAAGCTGAAGCTCCAAAAGTTTGGCCATCTGATGTGAAGAACTGACTCATTAGAAAAGACCCTGATGCTGAGAAAGATTGAAGGCAAGAGGAGAAGGGGAAGACAGAGGATGAGATGATTGGATGGCATCACCAACTTGATGTACATAAGTTTGAGCAAGCTCCAGAAGTTGGTGAAGGACAGGGAAGGCGGCTGCAGTCCATGGGGTTGCAAAGTGTCAGACAAGAGTGAGCGACTGAACTGAACTAATACTTGGAGGATATCTAAGTGAGTTTTCAGTTTCTTTTATTCAACCCCAAATACTTTCAATAAAAAAGAAGAATTAAACACGGTCAGTTATTGAAGATTTTTTAATTTAAATTTCCCACTTACATCTAAGTTTGTTTTATATTTTCTAATTTCTAGGCCAAAATCTGAATAATCTTTGATTGACAAATAAATGTAATAGTTTTCAAAAGAATTTATTTTGGTTTATATACTGTAATGCATAAGAAACAATTGATATATGGCTTATGTTTGTAAGCATTTAATAATGAAAGTGCTATTTCCTTCTGAACAATGAATTAGAGAATCTCTTGGCAATTTGATTTCTGCCATTTTTAGATGATATATTTCATACTTTAACAGTTTAATGAAGCTTGGAGTCTAGAAGTTTTATGAGTTTATCTATAAATATATATTTAGAATATTATGCCATCCTGTAAAATGTATCATAAATTCTTTTAGCTGAAAGCCTTTCACTGTAACTTCTCTGAAATGTAGCATCATGGATGAATATTTCAATACAGAATGTTTTACTCTTTAGCATGTATGTAGTAGATCCAAAGTAGAACACACACGTAAGACTCTTGAGAACACAAAACAAGGTTCTGTCTCCTTTGCAGTTGATTTCCTGTACCTCAGATACTGTGCAAACATGACTAAATGCATATTTATAAAAAATTTTTGCCAAAAACTCTAGAAACCAGGAAACAAATCTACAGCCCACTCGCTAGACTGATAAAAGGCAAAATGTAAGGGCATTGGTACTATACATGAAGATTTTAACAATTAGCTCTTGTATGACTAGAGAAAGTAGCAAATTTCCTTTGGCAACTGTTGCTGCTTCTAAGTCGCTTCAGTCGTGTCTGACTCTTCCCGACCCCATAGATGGCAGCCCACCAGGCTCCCCTGTCCCTGGGATTCTCCAGGCAAGAACACTGGAGTGGGTTGCCACTTCCTTCTCCAATGCATGCAAGTGAAAAGTGAAAGTGAAGTCGCTCAGTCGTGTCTGACTCTTCGCGATAGTTCCTTCTATATACACACACAGTTCCAGGAGCACACTGTTATGCATTTGCTTCTTGGAACTACGTAAAATCAGGGAATAATGTGTTGAGTCCACTGGGTAATAGGAATTAAAGTTAGGTAGAATTTGGAAAATTTTGAATTCCAATTCTCAAACAAGACTGAGCACAGACCTTTCTATTGTAAAGGCCATGTGTTGACCTTCCTCCGGTTCAGTAAGATAAAAGATGGAAACTGGGGATGTAGCTTGCCTAAGCACAGACCCAGGTGGCATTTAGATTATGGGCGCAATGTCCTAAATTGTACTTTAGAACATGAATGAGTCAGCATGCCTCTGAAAATACCCCATACCCAGGGACTGGCTAAGTAAACATTAGCAATAGCAGATGATTACAAAAAATATTCAAACTCTCAACAATCTCATCAACAATCCAGGCCAGGACACTTGGGAGGGACTGGTTCACAGGTTGCAGAGTTGGTGAGGGAATGAGTTGGCATTAGTCTGAGAGTGAATCTTATTTTCTTTACACAAGAGAGATGTGCCAAATTATACCCTTCTGGGGTCATCCAGGGTTTAACCTAGAAGAGGTCACCCATTTGTCTCTGGCTTATTTAGAGGCTGGGGTGCCAGTTATTCCAAGGTCTTTGTTTTATGATGGATTCTGATTGACACTATTTCTTTGTTTGACTATTATCTGAGATGATAGCTCAAAAAAAAAGAAATGTTAACTCTAAGATTCAGCCCTGATGACTCAACATTCCAAATGTTAGGAATGTAATTTGAGAAAAATAGAATATACAATCAAGTTAGAAGAAATTTGATTAAAAAAAAATCAACATGAGATTGCCATATGCTGTTACTGCTGCTAAGTCGCTTCAGTCATGTCCGACTCTGTGTGACCCCATAGATGGCAGCCCACCAGGCTCCCCCATCCCTGGGATTCTCCAGGCAGGAACACTGGAGTGGATTGCCATTTCCTTCTCCAATGTATGAAAGTGAAAAGTGAAAGTGAAGACGTGTGACCCCATGGACTGCAGCCCACCAGGCTCCTCCATCCATGGGATTTTCCAGGCAAGATTACTGGAGTAGGGTCCCATTGCCTTCTCTGATTGCCAGATGAAATAAATGCAAAAATGCAAATACTCTCCTGCTGAATGAAAAGCTTTAATACAAATATGACCAGTTTCTCCAAAGTCCTCACTCTAGGAAGCTTTCATAAAAGAAGTCCATCTGTCATTGTGTGAATTCTAAAACATCTGTTCCATGCAACAGTCGAGTGGTGCCTGAGGTCTGTGCTGTATGAGGGTAAACTTCACTTTGATTAAAGTGAAAAAAGCATGAGAATCTCAGAATTCAGAGAGGCCCTATCAAACAATTAATACCACCCCTTTTTTCAAATATATTGCTAAACGCTACAAAAGGATTTGTTGGGAAAGGGAACAATTCATTTTGCACTTTAACGACTTACTGTATTTCTGAATAATTTCTCAACTATTGATGAAGATTTAAATATTACATTTATTTTTCAGAAATGAGCTATTAAAATACACATTCAAATATAAGACATTAAATAAAATATTCTTAAACTATTTAAAAAATATAATCTGGAAGCAAGCTTTAAATGTTACTATAGTTATTCCTTTTGAACAGATTTGTGTAAGTTATGTTTTTCCAAAAAAAGTCGAATTGCTCATTCTTTAGAATTAGATAAGGATGCTTTTTAAAAAAATCTATAAAAAGCAGAAGGTAAAATTATAAAACAACCTCTTGTCAGCCAATCTAACACTTTGCAGCAAACAGCGTGGCTTGATTAAATTCTTTTTCATTTGCTCTGTGTGTGTGCTTGAATATCAATGATCTTAGTTTTTTAACATGTTTTCCATGCTTTATTTAAATGGAAAAAAACACCCAACAATAAGCACCCAGTGACTTTAGAGATTAACACTGCAAAGTGAGAGGGTTGACACAAAAAAGACAAAAGCTTGAAAAGGAAAGGAAGAAAGGAAGGGCCCCGAGTGCATGGTGGATAGTGTTGCACTTTCATCAGAGAAGAAACACGTGTGACGCGTCATGCATTTCATGTCACACTGGGCAAAGGCATTGTTTCCAAATGGCATGTGGTTCATCGAGAATCACTTGACTCCCATTCTTATGCTCAAATTAAGTTTTTTTTTTTAAATTTTATTAAAGGGGGGGGGAAATATACCATCTCTTTACAAATCTCCAGGGAAAGGCATGGAGGCTTGAGGCTCAAGGACGCTGAACAACCAAATTATACTGTAGGCACAGATTCCATTGCTTGACAGTGACCTACAAGTCTAGTTTTCTGTGAGAAGTACCTCCCCAGCACTGTACTGTCTGGCCTATTGTTCTGTTCTGATTTAAAAAATCTGTTCGACTGTGAGATTTCCCTTCTAGACACAGTAAACAGTGACGGCCTATACCTGCAGAGGTTGCAATGGGAAGACAGGTCATTACTTACATCATGATGGACTTTTCAAAGCACAGTTCTGTGGTTCACTATTCCTAGGAAACTTGTCCAAATATATATTGGAAAGGTTAACTGTCAGGATTCCTGCTTGATTTGCCAGAGCTGTTTTCACCTTTCAGCAAAATCATGTGTGTGTTTGTGTGCTCAGTTCCTTAGTCATGTTACGATTCTTTGCGAGTCCATGGACTGTAGCCCACCAGGATCCTTTGTCCATGGGATTTTCCAGACAAGAATATTGGAGTGGGTTGCCATGCCCATATCCTGCATTGGCAGGTGGATTCTTTACCATTGAGCCACTTGGGAATCACAGATGGATGTTAAGGTTTCAGGGAATAAGATAATCCATTGTGTGAAATAATGAGCTTCTAGCTTTTATGATATAACACCACTCCAGGATCAAGTCATTTCATGTTTTACTAATAGTGACCATAGGCCTGATCACTGTAAGAGTTAATTAATCAAGATGCGTAATTTCTTGAGGTCTCACTTTCTCCATCTGTACAATGAGGATACTAATGTACTCCTAAAATGAGGATCAAAGGAGAAAAATAGGACTGCAGACCCATAGTAGGTACTTATTAATAATAAATGGTAGTTACTCTCATTGGTATTAAGCATTTACATTGTATAGGACTTTGTCTTTTTGAGAGAGATACAGATGTGAGTGAGTGGAACTCCTTCCCCAGGGAGTCAGGCCTACAAAGAAGCAAACAATACTGTTTGCAGAATGACCCTCCACTGGGATGGCAATAAATACAGCTCGGCTGCTCTGGATGAAATGCTCCCCATGATTATCATGCTCTGTCAAAAGAAGTAAGATTATAGCCCTGGGTCAGTTTGACTTAAACCCAGGTTCTGGTCATCACGGCCCAGTACAAAGCACCTTTTAAAAATCAGAATTCTCCATAAGATGGGAACTTTTAATATGGTAGCATTTTTAAAACAATTTTCTTGTACAATTTTAAGCTGTAAAATTGTAACAGTATTGACTATTATGCAATTTAATTAATATTTTCTTCTGATTTGTGCTTATGCCTGGGGATAGTACTGAGAAAGAAAGTACTTTAAAATTATTTTAAGGATCGAATGAATAAATAACCCAACACAAATGAACTATCCTTCCTCAGATTGTGATACTTGAAACAAAATTGAAAGAGTGGATTTTTAACATTATAAGTGATTCAATTGTTTTTTCTTCTATTTTCTTTCCCCCCTGGAGTTATGTTAGTCAAATTCCCATCTTCTCAATTTTCAAATAAAACTGATATATGTTTCTCTAAATTTTTGAGAGCTATGCTTTATTGACTTACATGTAAGGTACAGAAATTTCCCAAGTGAACTGGCCAAAATATAAAATAAATTATTTGAACCGAAGGCTAATACTTAACGTCACCATATGACTTCCTTGGAAGTCATCATCTGTCGGTGTCTGTCACTTGTTCCCAAGGATCAACCAGTCACTCCCCAGGGTTCAATAGTTCATCACTGCTAAGCGTCTACAGCTAGATCTGCTTTTCAAACTTGTCAGGAAAATCTTAAAAGCATCGTTTTATTATTAATTTTCTCATTATTTCTCATTGTGGCACTTAAGTGTTGGAAGAGTTCAAAACAATATATCCAGAAAGGAGGGAAAAAAGGTTCATGTTTTAGTCTAAGCGTGGAGTGGAAATAGTTGATTAAGTCTTGCTTCACGATCCTCATACACCAGGGATCCAGGTTCAGGCTTGACACCAAAGCTCAAACAGAGCTTGCCAGCTTTCAGCTATCCTTTCTAGAATAATGCAGAGAAAGGAAACTGAGAAATTAGTCTTCACCTCTTTAAGGTTCTCTGTCTTTTTATCTATATGCTTCACATTCTTAACTCCATCAGCCCCAAAGCTATGTTCATAATAGGCTTCTAATCTCCCTATCTGGGTCTGGCATTCCACAGTTCAGTTCAGTTCAGTTCAGTTACTCAGTCACGTCCGACTCTTTGTGACCCCATGAATTGCAGCACACCGGGTCTCCCTGTTCATTACCATCTCCCAGGAGTTCACTCAGACTCACCTTCATCGAGTCCATGATGCCATCCAGCCATCTCATCCTCTGTTGCCCCCTTCTCCTCCTGCCCCCAATCACTCCCACCATCAGAGTCTTTTCCAATCAGTCAACTCTTCGCATGAGGTGGCCAAAGTACTGGAGTTTCAGCTTCAGCATCATTCCTTCCAAAGAAATCCCAGGGTTGATCTCCTTCAGAATGGACTGGTTGGATCTCCTTGCAGTCCAAGGGACTCTCAAGAGTCTTCTCCAACACCACAGTTCCAAAGCATCAATTCTTTGGTGCTCAGCCTTCACGGCCCAACTCTCACATCCATACATGACCACAGGAAAAACCATAGCCTTGACTAGACGGACCATTGAAGTGAACAATTTCCTATTGCTCTCCTGGCTACTGTCTCCTTTTAGAGAAGAAAACACTGATGGTAGGACAGATCTTGTACGTGTCTAGCATTTTAGGAAACTTTGCATTTGCTTAGCCTCAGTGTCATCTTCTACACAATGAGCCAGTGGGTTCTTCAAGTCCTAACCTTGAAGAGGGGGGAGGTTGGTGACTGGACTGCTGCAACCTGAATGCCTGACTTGAAACCTGTTTCTAGCACCTACTACTGTTGTGACCTTGTCCAGCGCCTTATCTTTAAAAGCTTCAGTTTTCTCATCTGTGGTATGCATGAGTGCACACTCAGTCATGTCCAACTCTTTGTGACCCTACAGACTATAGCCCACCAGGCTCCACTATCCATGGGATTTTCCAGGCAAGAATACTGGAGTGGGTTGCCATGTCCTTCTCCAGGGAATCTTTCCAACCCAGGGATCGAAACTGGCAGGTGGATTCTTTTCCACTTAGCCACCTGGGAACCCCCATCTGTGTTGCACCCCATGGACCACAGCCCACCAGGCTCTTCTGTCCATGGGATTCTCCAGGCAAGAATACTGGAGTGAGTTGCCATTTCCTCCTCCAGGGTATCTTCCTGACCCAGGGATCAAACCCACATCCCTTATGTCTCCTGCATTGCAGGTGAGTTCTTTACCACTACTGCCACCTGGGAAGCTGTCCCATCTGTGCTATGAACCTAATAATAATTTCTTGTTCAGAGTGTTGTTATGAAAATTAAATTACACACACATTACTAGAAAAGTATCTGGCACATACTAAATGCTCAGTAGCTGTTGTTATTTTAAACTACCTGGTTATTAAGGCTAATCATAATTTCTCATCTGAACTACCTGGTCTAGGAGCAATGTCCACATTCATATGTAATTATAGTAAGCGAGTATAGTTAATTTGAGGATTAGCACACAAATGAACCTGCTACCCTCCATTTGGGTAAAAACATGCCATTGCTAGGATATTCTGTAACACTGGTGTGAACTGTGATTGTGTTTGTGTGCATGCTGGTGGGTCTAATTGTAAGTAAATGAAGAGAGTGATCTGCTTTTGAAAGTCACACTATCACATTTCTGTTTGAATACATTCATCAACATTCCCACCTCAACACTATTTGGGGGGAATAAGTTCAAGTGCAGGGTTAACTTGTTTGACCTCCTTACTGATAAAGAAAGCATGATTAATTTTTGTGTTTATAAGGAGAAAAGTGCAGAAAGTTTTTCCTTACCTTTGTTATCCCTGTGACATCTACTGACCTACACCTAGCAATTCTCTGGAACAAAAATATGTAGAAGAGAATAGCAAAGAGCGGACAGATAAGAGGAAAAAGGTACAGGAAGACAGATTGGATGGGAAGTACATTTTACAAAATAGGAAATGGAGTGTTTTATTTATTTTATTTTTACAACAACAAAAAAGGCATTACTTAGAGGAACTATAATTTAAGATTGGTCCAGGAGCCAAGTAAGACAGAATCATCAGAAAATCTTCAGGTCTTATCTCCTTTTAACCAAACTTCTTATTTTGTCTTCACCAGGAAAAGATGCTACTCATTATTGAATGTGTAATGTATGCTGGGTATAATTCCAAACACATCACCTGCATCATGATTTAACTTTTTTCTTACAGTAATTCTAACTATCCTTTGTTGTGGTCATTCAGTTCCTGTTTTACAGATAAGGTTTAGAAAATTCAAAGAATTTTCACAGAGCTGATAAATTGAAGATTCAAAGTTTGTACACATTTCTACATGGCTCTGAAGCTTGTTATCTTAACTGTTGAGGATGATGTCCATGGAATGGGTGATGGTTAATTTTATGTGTCAGCTTGACAAGGCTGCAGTTCCCAGATATTTGGTCAAACATTTTTGTCGCTCTTTCTGTGAGGCTGTTTCTGTATTTTGAGATGAGATGAACATTTGATTCAGTAGATACTGAGTAAAGCAGATTGCCTTCCATAAAGTAATTGGGGCTCATCCAGCCAGTTCAAGGCCTTAATAGACAGACTCTGACTTGAACTGAAACTTGGCTTTCCCCTGGCTCTCCAGCTTGCTGGCCCAGCTGCAGAGTTCAGCTTTGCAACTTCCATAATCATGTGGGGCAATTCCTTAAAATAAAACCTCTCTGTTTGTACACATCCTATTGGTTCTGTTTCTCTGGAGAACCCTGACTAACATAGGATGCTTCCTCTCTTTGTCTGGGTGAGTTGGCTGAGAGATGAGCCAGAGTATGCTTGCCTGGTCTGTCTTTGTAGGTCAGAGGACCCAGGCAGACAGGAATAGGCTCCATGAGCTTTCTCAAGGTGTTGGCACAGTGGCTAAGAGCCACTGTGAATAAGAAAATAAGAATCTTATTTTCTCCAGTGCATGACAATACTTCTTATTCTCTGGTTTACTGGCATAAAATGGGCTCCGCTATTATTTAGTATTTAGTAAATCCATTCCAGTTTATCTTGGGAATATATTCAGAAATTAGTCTGCAGTTAGCACATATGTAAAATAAATACAAACACATATATGATCTCTCTCTCTCTCTCTCTCTCTATATATATATATATACACATACATATACATTCTAAGTACCATGATAGGTCTTCTATATCCAAAAATATGTTTGTTTGTTTGTTTGTTTTGCTTTCAAAAACAACTCTAAGAAACAAATTTGGTGATCTTTTTCAGATGAGGATACTAAGACTCAATGGTAATTAATAACTTGCATTGGGTAAGTGGAGGAGCTGGTTTTTAACTCAGATTTGCTCTGATTTCTAACCATATCTTTTAAACAAATATAATAAACACCTCTTTTATACAATATGTGCCTCTGAAAGTAAGTACAACAATCTAAAGTATGAAAACTGAATAGAGACTAGTTTATTTTCAGAGCTTAAAGTAAATATGATATTCCTAAATAAGTCCCTGCTATTAGAATAATCTTTGGTGACTTACTTTTCTTAAACAGTTGACCTGATTTAGTACAATAGCTATCTAATGCTATTTTAGCATAATGATCTTATGTCTATTAAATCATACTGGATTTATAAAGTTTGCAGTTCATACTGTTATTTTTTTATTTATTAACTTTCAGAAGGATATGAAAAAACAAACTCAGCTATACAAAAATCAATTCCAAACCCAAAATGTTTGATGAGTGAAAAAGTATCCCTCCATTGGAAAATCAAAAATGGTTTTTCATTTATCAGTTGCTCTATCTACTTCCAAAAGGGATGCTACTATACAGTAAAGTATGATGACATTTTGTGTGTGAGATTAATTTATGAAAGTGAAAGATTATCTGGTTTGTATAATATCCATTTTATTTGTTCTGCTTCCCATCACAAATGGGAAGATCTTTGAGGCTCTGGAATTTAGTTTAGTCAGTCATTGGTTCATTACAAAACTCCACTGACAAAAGTTAAAACTAGTGAAGGAACAGAAGCAAAATGTAGAACCTTTTGTAAGGACTCCTTGATACCTTCCAAATCATGAGAATATATTTTTATAAGCTGTGCTTCATGTGCCATTTTGTGAGAAAACCAATGCTAGCCTCAGAAGCATCTACCAACATAAATGAGACCACTGTGTTTGAAAATGTATGGCTCAACACAGTCTCAGAGAAGCCAATGGCACCCCATTCCAGTATTCTTGCCTGGAGAATCCCAGGGGCAGAGGAGCCTGGTGGACTGCCGTCTATACGGTTGCACAGTCGGACACGCCTGAAGCGACTTAGCAGCAGCAGCAGCAACACAGTATAGTCACTAATATTTAGCTCCCACTCTGGAAGGCAATATTATCTCTCTATCCTATTAAATTAGTATGGCTGACCAAACTAAGTCTGAAAAAATCAGATGAGGTTTAAAAAAATCCGACTGCGGTGGGCAGATAACTTTAGTACAAGTCTAAAATAGAATCAAGAACATTGGAGCTGTTCTACTTCTGAACATGGAGATGTTTTGCCAAGATGTGTTTCATCATCGCTATAATGAGTGCATTAGAAACTGGGGAGTGTTGGAAGGTCTCCCAGTGAGGTGGCTGACAAGGTGGATTCTTCTCTGTGACACTCACCCCAGGTAACCGGGGTACTATCAAATTTAGCTCATAAGTGATTCAAAGAAGTTTGAATAGAGGAAATACTCCCAAACCCCATGGAACATGACCCCCAGCATAAGTTTTAGTACAGTCTTGGTTTATTTCCAATAAGTCTTGACTTCTTTTTACATCCTCCCCTCCCCTCCAGAGCTAAAAAAAGTTCAATTCAAAATAAAGAGCTCACTACGAGCACCTACATTGATCCAATTATCTGCTAACTGTTTGAGCCTAGTTAATTCAGTGGCTAAGGTTCAAAAACATGGAGTTGAGTTAAACATAATGGCAACTTTATATTCGCAACATTTTGTAAGCTCAGAGAAACAACTGGATCAAAATGTTTTAATTCATTTAAAGTTTAAGTGGATTTTAATATTACAGATGTTCTTTCTAATTCTCGGCAAGTTTATTTGAATGTTACAAAGTAACTAGAGGAGAGTTTTTGGAAGAAGACTGTGCTTAAGTGATACCAAATGATTAAGCCTGTTGAGTTACCAGTTGGCGTGTGGCAAAGGCTTTGGAGCTTTATGGGGGAAATAAGCCCAGCCTACATTTGGTGGATTTCTGCAGAATTTACCCGCATCTTCTTTCTGCTAAAAAATAAGACGACTATTGGAAAAAATGAAAAAAGACATATCCTCTTCGCTAGATCATTCAAAGAATAAAATGAATGTGATTGTAAGGCAACAGGATGTGGGTGTCTGACTCACAACGCAAGCAGGCCGCATGATACGATGCTGACATCAGCAGCTGCGGGGACGTTTTCTTGGGTTTCACACCACCAGCAGCTGAGCCCACTCCCTCGAGTCGCACCGCATGTTGCATCCTGCACATCTCTGGGGCTCCGCGTCGCTCTCAGGGCCCTGCTGTCCACAGTGTCTTAGGGCAAAGCTGACAGTGCCCAACACCCCTCCCTCTCTCCCTCTGTGACCTGCCTCTTTCGCTACGCCTTTTCACCTTTCCTCAGCGGTCCTGCTCCAGCCTGCCGGGAAGAGCAGCAGATGGTGGGGAAAGCGGAACTCACCAGCCATCTATTACACCTGAGAGATAAGAGCAGCCTTTTTTCCCTTCCTTGTTCCAACCTGTTTCATAATGATGGAAAGATGTTGCTCCCTAAAGCACAGATGAGGCTGGGAGATGGACTATGTGCTCGCTTCCATCCTGCGGAACCCCATCTCGCACTCCGTGAGACCCCCGCAGTGCAGATTCAGTTCGTTAGGTGACACAGGTCGTGTTCTGCCTCTTATAATTACTGTTTGTGCGCAAACTTTGTGCTTCCTTCTTGAAACAGGGAACATGACCCCTTAATCTTTTTATTGTCCATGGCAGCTATAAGAGGCCTTCAAAATAAATATTTGTTAAACTAAAAAACTTTAGAAGCATTTGAATGGGAAATAATAGGTGCATTAACCCAACAACAACGTACTGAATGGCTTCTATGTTCTAAGCACTGCCCTAGTGCTAAGTGTCATGAATGTGAATAATGTAAGTTCTTGGTCTCAGTTAAATGGCATATGAGAGAGAGAGAAAGAGAGAAACAGGGGGATAGAGGAGAGAGGGAAGGAGGGAGGAGACACAGAAAGAGAAAGAGAGAGAGCACATAAGGGATGGTGGAGTACAGAACAGAAAGGAATGAAGTGTGCCCGGGACCATCGGTCAAGGCTTCCAGGAAAGAACTAGTTGATCTGGGTGCTGAAGGGTGGGTGATGTTCAATAAGAATAAAGAGGCAAAGTGCACATTCCTTGCAAAACCACAGTCAATAAGAAACTGAGGAAAAGTTCAGAGTGACTGAAGCATTGAGATGAGTAGGGAAGGAAGGGAGAGAGAGAAGGGGATATTTATTTCCTATTGCTACATCGCAAATAACTGCCAACTTAGTGACTTAAAACAGCACGTTTATTGTCTCAAGGTTTCTGTGGGTTAAGCTGAGTTCTCTGCTCAGGGTTTTACCAGGCTGAAATTGCAAAGTTACCTGGGTCTATGATCTCTTCTGAAGCTGTTTCCAGTTTGGGGCTATTGCAAATAAAAGCCGCTATGTACATTCTTAAATATGTCCATCTTGATGTGTACATATAGTTTTCTTGGATAAACATATAGAAGTGAGATTGCTGAGTCACAGGGCAATTGTGTATTTAAATTTGCTAAAAACTGCCAAAGTTCTTCCAAAGTGCTCAGAGCATTTTATACGCTCATCAGCAATTTATGAGTTACAGTTGCACTACATCCTTTCCAACACTTGGTGTTGCCAGTCTTAATTTCAGCCATTCTGATGAGTATGTACTAGCCACTCACTCTGAGTTTCATTTGTATTTCCTAGATGACTANAAAAAAAAAAAAAGGAAGAAAGATGAGCTCTTTTTTCCAAATGTCTGCTTGGTTAAATTCACTGGCATTTCCATAAGGGTGACATACATCTCCCTGCCTCCACTCCCCAACAGAATGTGGGATGTATCAGACCACCCAGGATCTTGGAAGAGGGAATGAATAATTTAAAAAATCTCCCTGATGATTTTGATGTCCTCTTGTTTCCACCTCTTATGTCTTACCGAGACCCACTTATAACTAGAAGAGAGGAGGTGAAGGACAGAGCCAGAAACTGTCCAAAAATGTGAAAAGAGCATTGAAAGCAAGTGGTCAGTAGAACGGGAGCAAAGCCGGGCAGAGGCTCCTGTGCATTTAAAGGAAATCGGAGTATCAACATTATGAAATGCTTCATAGATGAGTAATAAAAACAGATCACTAGAGTTGGAAGTAGAGGTCATAGGTGATGCTTCTCAAAGGTCCCTTTGTGTATATTGTTGGGGGCAAGTGGAAGGGATGAAAGCTAAATTTTATTGGATTAAAGAGTAAGAGGAAGGTAAGTAAATTCCTATTTCTCCTTCAAGAAATGGTTGAAAAAATAGGAGGTGAGAAGAGAGAAAAAAAAAAAAGCTGACACAATTGTGGGCAAGTTATTCCTCTGGGACTCAGTTTCTTTCTCTATAAAATGGGGATATTAACAGTACATATCATGTAGGATTCTGTGAGAATTAAATGAAAAGATAGCATATGCTTACAACAGTTTTGGGAACATGGAAATACTCAAAAAGTGTCAACTAACTCATTATATTATTGAAGGAGAAATAGAGCAACTCTTTTCTTCTTATCCCAAAGTCTTGGGATGATCAAATCTTCCCCTTTCCATGGCCATGACCTGCTGTTCCATTTAGGTGCGTCCACCAGATGTCTTCATTTCTTGGTGGCTCTGACACTAAAGCGTCTGCCTGCAATGTAGGAGACCTGGGTTCAATCCCTGGGTAAGGAAGATCTCCTGGAAAAGAAAATGGCAACCTACTCCAGTATTCTTGCCTGGAAAATCCCACAGACGGAGAAGCCTGGTGGGCTACAGTCCATGGGGTTGCAAAGAGTCGGACACAACTGAGCGACTTCACTTTCACTTTCACCAGATGTCAGACACACTATATCCCAAATTCAATTTCCAATTGCTTCTCAGCTCAGCAGAGCCACAGGAAAATTCTTTAAGTTTTGAAAGGACTTTTTTTTTTCTCCCATCAAGTAGGTACAAGACTAGGATAACAAAAAACACAACCAGTGGGGAAGTTACAAGAGATCAGAAAAGAAATGGTATTAGTTCTCATTGACCTTCATTTCAAAATAAATTGAAACCAGCTCTCAGCATTTCAAGTTTTTCCCTTTTCTCTCCTCTTCATCCCTTGTCTCCCTGACTCTCTCTCTCCTTCTTGTTTTACAAGGTTTCCCAATAACTCTACTTTATTACTTTTTTTTTTTTTTTAATCTAGGGGCTCAGATTCTTCTTTGGCACTTCCTGCCCTGTAAAAACACCGCATCCATAGTCTGTTTTACCCTATATTTGATGTGGGGGACTGGGGCAGTGAGAGAAGCACAGGTATTATAATGGAAGAGGACTTCCCTGGTGGCTCAGCAGTAAAGAATCCGCCTACCAGTGTAGAAGACGCAAGATCCCTGGTCTGGCAGGATCTCCTGGAGGAGGAAATGGCAACCCACTCCAGTATTCTTGCCTGGAGAAGCCCACAGACAGAGGAGCCTAGCAGGCTACAGTCCATGGGGTCAAAAAGAGTCAGACACGACTGAAGCGACTCAGCACACACACACACACACATAATGCAAGAAGGCAGTGTGCTGTCCTGAAAGGGGCACTGGTTTTCACAACAGAAGAGCTGAACCCCCAGCTACAATTCTTGCTAGATGAGGACATGACTTTGCTCGTGCTTTCATTTCTTAATTATTAAACGTTATTAAAATGAGACCCGTAACATGATGTACCTCATGGGGTTTAGTGAGATAAACATGAAATTCCATGAAAGAGCCCCTGGTAGGGTGAGACCTGTATGTACATACCAGCCACTTTCCTCCCCAGGACTACATAAGTGTAATTCATTCATTAGAGAATAACTTGGCTGCATCAACTCCAAAGTGGCTCCTGCTTCATGAAGAAAAAAAAGAAAAAAGCACTAGTATTTTTTTCTGGCAGGAGTCATTGAAGGGGAATAAATCTATTTCAAATAATGGTGAATAGAACCTTTGAGACTGCTATAACATCCTGTTGTAAAGTGTGCATTTATATAAATGAAAGTAGAGTTTACCTATGCTGAAACATAAATGAAGCATAAAAGGAGCACGTGCTCACCTAGGAATGGAAGGCCAGGGGCGGGTGTTAAATCTTAAACGGGAGTCCCCTTGGGTTCATATACTGTGAATTCTATATGCTATATAGTTGAAGTGGGAATTTTTCTGTATTTCTTAGAGGGCCATAACATGGGCTAGTTAACTGCTTTTATTTTGTTTCACCTTGAGTGTACAAAAGCCGTCATGTGTATAGTAAACAGTGCTTTTGCTGTGTCAATATCGTTGTATCAACACCCTTGCTCTGACACCTGCCGCTGACCTGCCTCAGAGGTGGGACATTCCACCCCTATTTGGAAACAGGAAGGGGATGAGGTTTCACAACAGAGCTACCTGCTCCAGCTGGTCCTCTTACCACGACATGATTCTACCTGAAGGATTGCTTGCTTACTGTGTCTTTCTAATGATGGGGTTTCCAAAACGGGAAGTGACAGGACTGGGCATGAAGACTGACTTCGGACTCCCTGCCCAGGCCTCTGTAGCTACTAATTCTGAAAATGTCATGGTCACATCCATTGTGGACAAACACCCATGCCAGCCTTCATCAGGAAAGCTTTTTTTCCAAAGGCATACATGCCCCTAGCTGGCCATGCCTTTCTACTCAACGGCATAGCTACAGGATTCATAAACTAAAACCAATTAATTAATACTGATTTTGGTCATTGTGTTAGGCTATGTTGGCTTGTTTTTATACTTGTATGGACTTTTAAGACATAGGAAAAGTGGATAAATGTTCTTGCTGCTCTATTCTATGATGTGGAAACAAGAAATGTCACTTTTTTTTTTATCATAGCAAAAATCAGATTGTAGACCATCTGTCCACAGTAAACTCAGAATCCTTACAAGCTAGAGGAATGTTTCAATGAGAAATTATGCTTGGGCCTAGGTGACCAAAGGCAGTTAGTTCCTATTTTGTTGTTCGGTTGCTAGGTTGTGTCAGACTCTCTGTGACCCCATGGACTGCAGCAGGTCAGGTTTCCCTGTCTTCCGCTATCTCCCGAAGTTTGTGCAAGTTCACGTTCACTGAGTCTCTGATGCCATTCAACCATCTCATCCTGTCACCTCCTTCTCCTCTTTCCCTCAATCTTTCCCAGCATCAAGGTCTTTTCCAGTGAGTTGGCTCTTTGCATCAGGTGGCCTAAGTATTGAGCTTCAGCTTTAGCATCAGTCTTTCCAATGAATGTAATCCATTGTTTCTATGGAGATGAATTACAGTACTACCGTTCTTACAGAGATGAATTTTCACCATGAAGGAATCTTGAGCTCAGGATGACAGCTCTGAGTAATTCCACTGGTTATGTGAAATGAGTGTGTACATATTCTGTTGATCAGGCAACTTCTAGCCCATGTGAGAATTCACATTTAAAAAAATAAAAGATGTTAGGTGTCAAGTTGATTGGGCTAAAGGATGCCAAGATATCTGGCACAGCATTATTTCGAAGTCATCGTTTAGCACTTCAGTTGTGGGAGATTTCTCTTCATTTTCATCTGCAAACATTGGCCTCTAAATTCTGCAGTGCGTGAAACATCAGCTTATTTGCTTTCTTGGATACTGATCTGACCACTGTTCACAAAATTCTGTCAGTACAGTTAAAGAATATCTTGATATTTAAAAAAATATATTTTCTTTAGGTGCTTCTGGAGGGTGTTCCTGGAAGATATTAGCATATGAATCAGTAGACTGAGTAGAGAAGATCATCCTCACCGCTGTGGTTAGGCATCATCCAAACCACTGAGGGCCTGAATAGAACAAAAAGGCAGAGAAAGGGAAAATGTGCTCTCTACCTGACCTGGGACATCCACTCTCTAATGCCCTCGGACATTAGTGCTCCTGGTTCTCGGGCTGTGGGACGCAGACAGGGGTTTCACCTTGGCTTCAGTTCTTAGGCCTTTGGGTTTGGATGGGAATGACATGACTGGCTTTCCTTGGCCTCCAGCTTGCAGAAAGCAAATTGCGGGACTTTTCAGCCTACTGAATCATGTGAGCTAAATCTCTACACACCTATATACTTTTTCTATATATTGATATATTCCATTGGTGCTGTTTCTTCGAAAAACTTAATATACCCTGCAAGTGAAAGCTTTGCTCCCTCTGCACTGAGGCATTAAGGGTTGTCCTGGAAAGAATCCCTGGTACTTGAATTGTGATCAGCTTCCCAGGGCAGTCATTTCAGTTCAGTAGCTCAGTCATATCTGACTCTTTGTGACCCCATGGACTGCAGCATGCCAGGCTTCCCTGTCCACCACCAACTCCCAGAACTTGCTTCAAACTCATTTTCATTGAGTTGATGATGCCATCCAATCATCTCATCCTCTGTTGCCTCCTCCTCTTTCTTAATCTTTCCCAGCATTAGGGTCTTTTCCAATAAGTCAGTTCTTCACATAAGGTGGCCAGAGTATTGGAGTTTCAGCTTCAACATCAGTCCTTTCAATGAATATTCAGGACTGATTTCCTTTAGGATTGATTGGTTTGATTTCCTTGCAGTCCAAAGGACTCTCAAGAGTCTTCTCCAACACCACAGTTCAATAGCATCAATACTTCAGTGCTCAGCTTTCTTTATGGTCCAACTCTCACATCCATACATGACTACTGGAAAAACCATAGCTTTGACTAGACAGACCTTTGTTGGCAAATAATGTCTCTGCTTTTTAATATGCTGTCTAGGTTGGTCATAGCTTTTCTTCTAAGGAGCAAGCATCTTTTAATTTCATGGCTGCAACCACCATCTGAAGTGATTTTGGAGCCCAAGAAAATATTTCTATTGTTTCCACATCTATTTGCCAAAAAGTGATGGGCCAGATGCCATGATCTTTGTTTTCTGAATGTTGAAGTTAAGCCAGCTTTTTAACTCTTCTCTTTCACTTTCATCAAGAGGCTCTTTAGTTCCTCTTCACTTAAGGGTGACATCATCTGCAATGTGAGGTTATTGATATTTCTCTTGGCAATCTTGATTCCAGCTTGTCTTTCATCCAGCCTGGTATGATGTACTCTGCATCTAAGTTAAAGAAGCAGGGTGACAATATATAGCCTAGATGTACTCCTTTCCCAATTTGGAACAAGTCTGTTGTTCCATGTTCAGTCCTAACTGTTGCTTCTTGACCTGTATACAAATTTCTCAGAAGGCAGGTAAGGTGGTCATGTATTTAAGAATTTTCTGCAGTTTGTTGGATCCGCATAGTCAAAGGCTTTGGTGTAATCAATAAAGCAGAAGTAGATGTTTTTCTGAAATTCTCTTCTTTTTCTATGATCCAACAGATGTTGGCAATTTTATCTCTGGTTCCTCTGCCTTTTCTAAATCCAGCTTGGACATCTGGATTTCATGGTTCATGTACTGTTGGAGCCTGGTTTGGAGAATTTGAGCATTACTTTGCTAGTGTGTGAGATGAGTGCAATTGTGCGGTAGTTTGAACATTCTTTGGCATTCCCCTTTTTTGGCATTGGAATGAAAACTGACCTTTTCCAGTCCTGTGGCCACTGCTGAGTTTTCCAAATTTGCTGGCATATTGAATTCAACACTTTAACAGCATCATCTTTTAGGATTTGAAATAGCTCAACTGGAATTCCATCAACTCCACTAGATTTGTTCATAGTGATGCTTCCTAGGGTCCATTTGACTTCACATTCCAGCATATCTCACTCTAGGTCAGTTATCATACCATCATGGTTATCTGGGTCATGAAGATCTTTTCTGTATAGTTCTGTGTATTCTTGCCACCTCTTCTTAATCTCACCTACTTCTGTTAGGTCTGTACCATTTCTGTCCTTTATTGTGCTCATCTTTGCATGAAATATTCCCTTAGTATCTCTAATTTTCTTGAAGAGAAAGAACCTGCCTGGTAATGCAGGAGAGATAAGAGACTTGGGTTTGATCCCTAGGTCAGGAAGTTCCTCTGGAGTAGGAAATGGTAAGTATGCTTGCCCATTTCAGTATGCTTGCCTGGAGAATCCCATGGGCAAAGGAGCCTGGTGAGCTATAGTCAAGTGGGCCTTGGGAAGCATCACTATGAACAAATCTAGTGCAGTTGATGGAATTCCAGTTGAGCTATTTCAAATCCTAAAAGATGATGCTGTAAAAGTGTTGCACTCAATATGCCAGCAAATTTGTAAAACTCAGCAGTGGCTGCAGGACAGGAAAAGGTCAGTTTTCATTCCAATATCAAAGAAGGGGAATGCTAAAGAATGTTCAAACTACCACACAGTTGCACTCATCTCACACACTAGCAAAGTAATGCTCAAATTCTCCAAACCAGGCTCCAACAGTACATGAACCATGAAATCCAGATGTCCAAGCTGAATTTAGAAAAGGCAGAGGAGCCAGAGATCAAATTGCCAACATCTATTGGATCATAGAAAAAGAAGAGGATTTCAGAAAGACATCTACTTCTTCTTTATTGACTACGCCAAAGCCCTTTGCTGTGTAGATCACAGCAAACTGTGGAAAATTCTGAAAGATGGGAATACTAGACCACCTGCTTGCCTCTTGAGAAACCTGTATGCAGGTCAGGAAGCAACAGTTAGAAGTAGACATGGAACAACAGACTGGTTCCAAATAGGAAAAGGAGTACATCAAGGCTGTATATTGTCACCCTGCTTATTAAACTTATATACAGGGTAGGTAGGTAAAGTCGCTCAATCGTGTCCAATTCTTTGCGACTCCGTGGACTGTAGCCTATCAGACTCTTCCATCCATGGGATTCTCCAGGCAAGAATACTGGAGTGGGTTACCATTTCCTTCTCCAGAGAGAAGGGTACATCATGTGAAATGCTGGGCTGGATGAAGCACAA
>SJYW01021238.1:1013971-1037441 GCA_006410735.1 Raphicerus campestris | reverse complement strand
GTCCCATCACTTCATGGGAAATAGATGGGGAAACAGTGGAAACAGTGTCAGCCTTTATTTTCTTGGGCTCCAAAATCACCGCAGATGGTGATTGCAGCCATGAAATTAGAAGATGCTTCCTCCTTAGAAGAAAAGTTATGACCAACCTAGATAGCATATTCAAAAGCAGAGACATTACTTTGCCGACTAAGGTCTGTCTAGTCAAGGCTATGGTTTTTCCTGTGGTCATGTATGGATGTGAGAGTTGGACTGTGGAGAAGGCTGAGCGTCAAAGAATTGATGCTTTTGAACTGTGGTGTTGGAGAAGACTCTTGAGAGTCCCTTGGACTGCAAGGAAATCCAACGGTCCATTCTGAAGGAGATCAACCCTGGGATTTCTTTGGAAGGAATGATGCTAAAGCTGAAACTTCAGTACTTTGGCCACCTCATGCAAAGCGTTCACACACTGGAAAAGACTCTGATGGTGGGAGGGATTGGGGGCAGGAGGAGAAGGGAACGACCGAGGATGAGATGGCTGGATGGCATCATGGACTCTATGGATGTTAGTCTGGGTGAACTCCGAGAGATGGTGATGAACAGGGAGGCCTGGCGTGCTGCAATTCATGGGGTCGCAAAGAGTTGGACACGACTGAGCTACTGAACTGACCGACTGATATATATATATATATATATATATTCCAACTTAAATTATTTTTGTAATTGTATAACCAAGGGAGATTTTATTCATCAACTGGCATTTGAGTTTTGATGCATATTCCATTGGTAACAGAGGTGAAATCATCAGATGTTAAACAGTGTACAACTGTGAGAGTTGCTGCTGCTAAGTCACTTCAGTCGTGTCAGACTCTACGATCCCATAGACAGCAGCCCTTCAGGCTCCCCTGTCCCTGGGATTCTCCAGGCAAGAACACTGGAGTAGGTTGCCATTTCCTTCTCCAATGCATGAAAGTGAAAAGTGAAAATGAAGTCACTTAGTCTTGCCCGACTCTTAGCGATCCCATGGACTGCAGCCTACCAGCCTCCTCCGTCCATGGGATTTTCTAGGCAAGAGTACTGGAGTGGGGTGCCATTGGGTGAAGAGTGTCAATTTTATTATTAAGATGGGATTCTTAGGCCTGTGGAACTTGGGGAATTTAGTGTGGGATGTACAGTTCTTCAGATTCTGATATTTTTTATTCCCTCATGAGCTCTATAATCTAGTCACTCTTCTTTAAAAAAAAATTAATTGGAGGATAATCACTTTACAATGTTGTGTTGATTTCTGCCCTACAACAAGGAGAGTCAGATCTAGCCACATGTAACTCTTCTACACTGCTCAAACAACAAACCAAGCTCTTTCATGCCTCAGGGCATTTGTTAATTCCATTCCCATTGTCTTCTGAAACATTTTTCTTTCCTGTAATTCTGATACTTACTGGATCTCCTCTTAGCTTCTTTCTCTTCAAGAATCAGCTGAAGCACTTGTATTTGTGACACAAATCTTCTATGACCTGAAGTTGTTGTTATGCGTTGCTAAGTCTTGTCTGACTCTTTGTAAACTCATAGATTGTAGCACACCAGGCTTCCCTGTCTTCTGTTTCCTGGAGTTTGCTCAAATTCATGTCCATTCAGTCAGTAATGTTTTCTAACCATCTCATCCTCTAATGCCCCCTTCTCCTTTTGCCTTCAATTTTTATTAGCATCAGGATCTTTTACAATGAGCTGGTTCTTTGCATCAAGCGACCAAAGTATTGGAGCTTCTGCTTCAGCATCAGTCCTTCCAATGAATATTTAGGATTGATTTCCTTTAGGATAGACTAGTTTGATCTCCTAGAAGTCCAAGTGATTCTCAAGAGTCTTCTCCAGCACCNTGAGAGTTGCTGCTGCTAAGTCACTTCAGTCGTGTCAGACGCTACGACCCCATAGACGGCAGCCCTTCAGGCTCCCCTGTCCCTGGGATTCTCCAGGCAAGAACACTGGAGTAGGTTGCCATTTCCTTCTCCAATGCATGAAAGTGAAAAGTGAAAATGAAGTCACTTAGTCTTGCCCGACTCTTAGCGATCCCATGGACTGCAGCCTACCAGCCTCCTCCGTCCATGGGATTTTCTAGGCAAGAGTACTGGAGTGGGGTGCCATTGGGTGAAGAGTGTCAATTTTATTATTAAGATGGGATTCTTAGGCCTGTGGAACTTGGGGAATTTAGTGTGGGATGTACAGTTTTTCAGATTCTGATATTTTTTATTCCCTCATGAGCTCTATAATCTAGTCACTCTTCTTTAAAAAAAAATTAATTGGAGGATAATCACTTTACAATGTTGTGTTGATTTCTGCCCTACAACAAGGAGAGTCAGATCTAGCCACATGTAACTCTTCTACACTGCTCAAACAACAAACCAAGCTCTTTCATGCCTCAGGGCATTTGTTAATTCCATTCCCATTGTCTTCTGAAACATTTTTCTTTCCTGTAATTCTGATACTTACTGGATCTCCTCTTAGCTTCTTTCTCTTCAAGAATCAGCTGAAGCACTTGTATTTGTGACACAAATCTTCTATGACCTGAAGTTGTTGTTATGCGTTGCTAAGTCTTGTCTGACTCTTTGTAAACTCATAGATTGTAGCACACCAGGCTTCCCTGTCTTCTGTTTCCTGGAGTTTGCTCAAATTCATGTCCATTCAGTCAGTAATGTTTTCTAACCATCTCATCCTCTAATGCCCCCTTCTCCTTTTGCCTTCAATTTTTATTAGCATCAGGATCTTTTACAATGAGCTGGTTCTTTGCATCAAGCGACCAAAGTATTGGAGCTTCTGCTTCAGCATCAGTCCTTCCAATGAATATTTAGGATTGATTTCCTTTAGGATAGACTAGTTTGATCTCCTAGAAGTCCAAGTGATACTCAAGAGTCTTCTCCAGCACCACAGTTTGAAAGCATCAATTCTTTGGTGCTCAACCTTCTTTACAGTCCAGTTCTCACATCTGTACATGACTACTGGAAAAATCATAGGTTTGACTACACGGACCTTTTTTGGCAAAGTGATGTCTCTGCTTTTTAATATGTTGTCTAGGTTTATCATAGCCTTCCTTCCAAGGAGTAAGCATCTTTCAATTTCTTGGCTGCAGTCCCCATCTGCAGTGATTTTGGAGCCCAAGAAAATAAAATCTATCACTGCTTCTACTTTTTCCCCTTCTATTTGCCATAAAGTGATGGGGCCAGATGCCATAATCTTAGGTTTATGAATGTTGAGTTTCAACACAGTTTTTTCATTCTCTTCTTTCATTCTCATCAAGAGGCTCTTTAGTTCCTCACTTTCTGCCATTAGAGTAGTATATCTGCATATTTGAGATTTTTGACATTTCTCTTGGCAGTTTTGATTCCAGCTTGTAATTCATCCAGCCTGCCATTTTGCATGATGTACTCTGTATATAGGATCACCAGGTGGATCAGTGGCAAAGAATCTGCCTGCCAATGCAGGATATGCAGGAAACAAGGGTTCAATTTTTTGGTTAGGAAGATCCCCTGGAGGAGGAAATGGCAACTGACTCTAGTATTCTTGTCAGGAAACTCCTGTGGACAGAAGAGCCTGGTAGGCTGTAGTCCATAGGGGTCACAAAGAGTCAGGCCTGAGTGCGCATGCAAGCACGCCCTCTGCATAGAGTTTAATAAGCAGGTGACAATGTACAGCTTTGTCATACTACTTTCCCAATTTTGAACCAGTTGTTCCATGTTCTGTTCTAACTGCTCTTTCTTGACCTGGATACAGGTTTCTCAGGAGATGGGTAANATTCTTGTCAGGAAACTCCTGTGGACAGAAGAGCCTGGTAGGCTGTAGTCCATAGGGGTCACAAAGAGTCAGGCCTGAGTGAGCATGCAAGCATGCCCTCTGCATATGAGTTTAATAAGCAGGTGACAATGTACAGCTTTGTCATACTACTTTCCCAATTTTGAACCAGTTATTCCATGTTCTGTTCTAACTGCTCTTTCTTGACCTGGATACAGGTTTCTCAGGAGATGGGTAAGATGGTCTGGTATTCCCATTTCTTAAAGAATTTTCCACAGTTTGTTGTAATTCACCTAGTCAAAGGCTTTAGCATAGTCAATGAAGCAGAAGTAGATGTTTTTCTGGAACTCCATTGCTTTCTCCATGATCCAGTGAATGTTGGAAATTTGATATCTGATTCCTCTGCCCCTTTGAAACCCATTTTGTATATCTGGAAGTTCTTAGTTTATGTACTGCTGAAGCCTAGTTTGAAAGATTTTCAGCATAACCTTGCCAGCATGTGAAATGAGTACAACTGTACAATACTTGGAACATTCTTTGGCATTATTCTTCTTTGTGATTGGAATGAAAATTGACCTTTTCTAGTCCTGTGGCCAGTGCTGAGTTTTCCAAATTTGCTGGCATATTGACTGCAACACTTTAACAGCATCCTCTTTTAGGATTTGAAATAGTTCTAGAATTCTGTCACCTCCAATAACTTTGTTCATAGTATGCTTCACAAGGCCTACTTGATTTCACACTCCAGAATGTCTGGCTCTAGGTGTGTGACCACACCATTGTGGTTATCTGGGTCATTAAAACCCTTTTTGTATTGTTCTATGTATTATCATCACCTCTTTTTAATCTCTTCTACTTCTGTTAGGTCCATACCATTTTTGTCTTATATCATGCCTGTTCTGGCATGAGATGTTCCTTTGATATCTACAATTTTCTTGAAGAGATCTCTGGTCTTTTCCTGCTATTATTTTCCTCTATTTCTTTCATAGTTCATTTAAGAAGGCCTTCTTATCTCTCCTTTCTATTTTCTGGAACACTGCATTCAATTGGGTACATCTTTCCCTTTCTACCTTGCCTTTCACTTTTCTTCCTTCCTCAGCTATTTGTGAAGCCTCCTCAGACAACTACTTTTCCTTCTTGCATTTCTTTTTCTTTGGATGATTTTGATTACAGCTTTCTGTGCAATGTTATGAACCTCCATCCATAGTTCTTTAGGCATTCTGTCTACCATATCTAATCTCTTAAATCTATTGGTCACCTCCACTGTATAATCTTTAAGGATGTGATTTACATCATACCTGAATNTGTGGTGTTGGAGAAGACTCTTGAGAGTCTCTTGGACTGCAAGGAGAGCCAGTCAGTCCATTCTAAAGGAGATCAGTCCTGGGTGTTTATTGGAAGGACTGATGCTGAAGCTGAAACTCCAATACTTTGGCCACCTCATGCAAAGAGTTGACTCATTGGAAAAAACCCTGATGCTGGGAGGGATTTGGGGCAGGAGGAGAAGGGAACGACCTAGGATGAGATGGCTGGATGGCATCACTGACTTGATGGACATGAGTTTGAGTGAACTCCAGAAGTTGGTGGTGGACAGGGAGGCCTGGCGTGCTGCAATTCATGGGGTCGTAAAGAGTCGGACACGACTGAGCGACTGAACTGAAATGAAATGAATGGCCTAGTAGTTTTCCCTACTTTCTTCACATTAAGCCTGAATTTTGAAATAAGGAGCTCATGATATGAGCCACAGTCAGCTCCAGGTACTGTTTTTACTGACTGTATAGAGCTTATCCATCTTTGGCTGCAAAGAACATAATCAATTTGATTTTGGTATTGACCATCTGTAGAGTTGCCTTTTGTGTCATTGGAAGAGGATATTTGCTATGACCAATGTATTCTCTTGGCAAAATTCTGTTAGCCTTTGCCCTGCTTCATTTTGTACCCTAAGGCCAAACTTGCCTGTTACTCCAGGTATCTTTTGACTTCCTACTTTGCATTCCAATTCCTTATGATGAAAAGGGTACCATTTTGGTGTTAGTTCCAGAAGGTCTTGTAGGTCTTCATGGAACCATTCAACTTCAGCTTCTTCAGCATCAGTGGTTTAGGCATAGACTTGGATTACTGTGATGTTGAATGGTTTACCTTGGAAATGAACTGAGTTCATTCTGTGGTGTATGAAATTGCAACCAAGATTGCATTTTTGGATTCTTTTGTTGATTATGAGGGCTACTCCATTTCTTCTAAGGAATTCTTGCCTACAGTAGTAAATATAATGGTCATCTAAATTAAATTCACTCATTCCTGTCATTTTAGTTCGCTAAGATTTCAATGTTCACCCTTGCTATCTTCTGCTTGACCATGTCCAATTTACCTTGATTCATGGACCTAACATTCCAGGTTCTTATGAAATAATGATCTTTACAGCATCGGGCTTTACTTTCACCACCAAACACATCCACAGCTGTGCATTTTTTCTGCTTTGGCCTATCCACTTCATTCTTTCTGGAGCTATTAGTAATTGCCCTTTGTTCTTCTCCAGTAGCATATGGGACACCTTCTGACCTTGTGGGCATGTCTTCCAATGTCCTGAATTTTTGCCTTTTCATACTGTCCATGGGTTTCTCTACGTAAGAATACTGGAGAGGGTTGTCATTTTTTCCTCCAGGGGACCATATTTTGTTGGAATTGTTCACTATGAGTTGTCCATCTTGGGTGGCCCTGCACAGCATGGCTTATGGTTTTACTGAGTTATGCAAGCCTCTTTGCCACAACAAGGGTATGATCCATGAAGCAGCTTCTATGACCTACACTTCATCTTTAAGCTTCATTCTTGTTTCTTGAACAGCCCTTAAATAGACCCTACCTTAAACAAAACAATATGCTACTTAAATGAATAGATAAATGTATCATGCATTAGTGATAAAGCTTTTTTAGTTATCTGGTTCACCATCCAGGAATCACTACGTTGTATCTCAGGAATGTAATATATTCAATTTTGTTTAAAATAGATTCAGTGTTAACATATTACTTGGGAAAACTCTTTTATTAACCAGTGGTTCAGATCTCTACATGTTCTGGTCTTACCCACTTCCCATTATTCAGGCTAAAAATAAAGCTTTCTCAGAGAATCCATTTGTACTAGGTTAACCAATTCCATGCTACTTTTGGGGCTCATTAATTGAATTATATTTAGGGTTGCATCTTTCCCTAACTCTGTATTTGGCCTTAAAATTTCTTCATTCAGTTTCTCAGTCAAGATTATTATTCTTGTCTGGATTTTATCCAAGACTGCTGTCCTCTTTCTAACTGTAGAACTTACATTTGAATTGGGAATTCAAGTGTTGTTTGAGGAAAATTCTTAATAATTTTAATCAGTCAATAATTTTAATCAGTAAAATAAAAATTATTATGTGCTTCTAATTATATATATCAGTATAAAGAGTTCCTAATAAGATTTTTTTGGACACTTCTCTCTCTCTATATATATATATATATATATATATATGGTCTCTGTCTAGACTACAGATCTTTGCATGTTGTTTACATTTGCATGTCATTTACTTCTATGTATATCTATCATCAACATCATCATCACCACCGAAATCATTTGTCTTAGTTCTTTCAGGTTGCTATAAGTGGCTTATAAACAGCATTTATCTTTTACAATTCTAGAGGCTGGGAAGTTCAAGATCACAATGCCAGCAGATTTGATATCTGGTAATGATCCATTCTTGGTTTATAGACAATGACTTCTTGCTGTGTTCTTACCTGGCAAGCTAGGCAAGCGATCTCTCTGGGGCCTCTTTTATAAGGACACTAATTCCATGCAGGAAGGCAGAACACTCATGCCCCAGTTATTTCCCAAAGGTCTCACTTCCTAATATCGTCACTGTAGGCCCATGAACTTTGCTTGGGGGACACAAATATTCAATCTATAGCATCATCCTCTCTCTCTATTCAGTTTGTGTGTATCAATAGGTCTCTTTATATATTTAAATAACTTATGACCACCACTATCAAAAGAGAAATGAGGAAAGTCAGGAAGCTCTTTACTTGGGGACCAAATATTATTCCTTTTATTTCTCTAGCCTTTCCTCTTTCATGTCTAGTTTTTAGCTATTTCATTGTTCATTAAAATGTCCTCCAGGGGAAAGAAGATGAGCTCTTAGCATCAAGGACGACGGGCTGTGCTCTAGGGATACTCATTAAGTGTCTGTTGACAATGCCGGTAACGATGATAAAATCCAAATCAGTTAATTGGCTCTGTACCTGTTAGTAATCTCAATGAAACTTAGCACTAGACATAGGTTAAAACAGCTGGAGGATTTTCTGTGAATAGGGATGCTCTTCTTATGGAAAGCGATACCCATGTAGAGGGCTTTTATCTCTCAATTTCTCTCAACTTGGAATGGAATAACAGAGCAAGGTCAGAGCTGGTAAGGGCAGAGGGGACAAGATGTCTGTAGTATTGCAGGATTGTGAGAAGGCACTCTCTGTTCTCACTCTTCCTTCACCCACGAAGGCTAAACGCACAGCTTATCCTTGAGCTAAGACATCCCTTCTATCTCCCCCTATTTGGGTATGCATAGGACACTGTAGAAATAGCAGGTTTTCAACCTAGAGAGAAGGAAACCTTTCAGCTAATTCTTGAAGGATGTGTAGAAATAAGTGAAATGGACTGGAATGTCTGGGGGAAAGCTGTCTGTCTCTTGTCTCAGCTAAGATAGGCCAAGTTCAAAGTCCTGAAAGAGTGAAAGCATGAAATTATAAAATATCTACAGAGAAGAACCCAAAGCTAAGAGACAAGCTTCACCCACTAGGCAATTTCCTCTGAAGCCACTCTGTGTAGCCTGGGATGTGCTCTTCATTTTCATATTTCAGAGCTTTGCCCTTTGTTTCTCAAAGATTTTGAATTGTTTTCTGTATTTAATTGCTGTAACAATTTTAGATGTTTATTGATGCTAATGGTGAATACAAGTATAAGTAGAACTTTATTCCCTAGAGTACACACATTTCCCTTGTACAATATTTTTCATTATGTTTTTGAACCCCAGTATAGTCTGGGGTTACAGGAAAACCTACCAACTTATTTGCTAAGTAATAATACTATAAGTATGCCCATTTTATTTAAAAGTTAAGTTTTAGAGATTCAAACCAGTTTTCTAAATCTGAGATCAGTTTCACACACACAAAAATATATATGGTTTTGCTGTGAGATTTTGAGAGGAAATTTATTTAAAAGAATGTTATTTTATATTACCCACAGAGTACATGTTAAAATATGTCATATTTATTTCAAATGTCTTTCCTGCATGAAATAAGCCTATTCTTGGTAAACACGTCTCCTGCCCTACCTACTTCAGGTTCTTGTCACTTTTCATCTCTCTCTCTCTTTTTTTTTTCTTAATATTTTGTGAAGCCTATGGCTTTTAANTATATATATATATATATATATGGTCTCTGTCTAGACTACAGATCTTTGCATGTTGTTTACATTTGCATGTCATTTACTTCTATGTATATCTATCATCAACATCATCATCACCACCGAAATCATTTGTCTTAGTTCTTTCAGGTTGCTATAAGTGGCTTATAAACAGCATTTATCTTTTACAATTCTAGAGGCTGGGAAGTTCAAGATCACAATGCCAGCAGATTTGATATCTGGTAATGATCCATTCTTGGTTTATAGACAATGACTTCTTGCTGTGTTCTTACCTGGCAAGCTAGGCAAGCGATCTCTCTGGGGCCTCTTTTATAAGGACACTAATTCCATGCAGGAAGGCAGAACACTCATGCCCCAGTTATTTCCCAAAGGTCTCACTTCCTAATATCGTCACTGTAGGCCCATGAACTTTGCTGGGGGGACACAAATATTCAATCTATAGCATCGTCCTCTCTCTCTATTCAGTTTGTGTGTATCAATAGGTCTCTTTATATATTTAAATAACTTATGACCACCACTATCAAAAGAGAAATGAGGAAAGTCAGGAAGCTCTTTACTTGGGGACCAAATATTATTCCTTTTATTTCTCTAGCCTTTCCTCTTTCATGTCTAGTTTTTAGCTATTTCATTGTTCATTAAAATGTCCTCCAGGGGAAAGAAGATGAGCTCTTAGCATCAAGGACGACGGGCTGTGCTCTAGGGATACTCATTAAGTGTCTGTTGACAATGCCGGTAACGATGATAAAATCCAAATCAGTTAATTGGCTCTGTACCTGTTAGTAATCTCAATGAAACTTAGCACTAGACATAGGTTAAAACAGCTGGAGGATTTTCTGTGAATAGGGATGCTCTTCTTATGGAAAGCGATACCCATGTAGAGGGCTTTTATCTCTCAATTTCTCTCAACTTGGAATGGAATAACAGAGCAAGGTCAGAGCTGGTAAGGGCAGAGGGGACAAGATGTCTGTAGTATTGCAGGATTGTGAGAAGGCACTCTCTGTTCTCACTCTTCCTTCACCCACGAAGGCTAAACGCACAGCTTATCCTTGAGCTAAGACATCCCTTCTATCTCCCCCTATTTGGGTATGCATAGGACACTGTAGAAATAGCAGGTTTTCAACCTAGAGAGAAGGAAACCTTTCAGCTAATTCTTGAAGGATGTGTAGAAATAAGTGAAATGGACTGGAATGTCTGGGGGAAAGCTGTCTGTCTCTTGTCTCAGCTAAGATAGGCCAAGTTCAAAGTCCTGAAAGAGTGAAAGCATGAAATTATAAAATATCTACAGAGAAGAACCCAAAGCTAAGAGACAAGCTTCACCCACTAGGCAATTTCCTCTGAAGCCACTCTGTGTAGCCTGGGATGTGCTCTTCATTTTCATATTTCAGAGCTTTGCCCTTTGTTTCTCAAAGATTTTGAATTGTTTTCTGTATTTAATTGCTGTAACAATTTTAGATGTTTATTGATGCTAATGGTGAATACAAGTATAAGTAGAACTTTATTCCCTAGAGTACACACATTTCCCTTGTACAATATTTTTCATTATGTTTTTGAACCCCAGTATAGTCTGGGGTTACAGGAAAACCTACCAACTTATTTGCTAAGTAATAATACTATAAGTATGCCCATTTTATTTAAAAGTTAAGTTTTAGAGATTCAAACCAGTTTTCTAAATCTGAGATCAGTTTCACACACACAAAAATATATATGGTTTTGCTGTGAGATTTTGAGAGGAAATTTATTTAAAAGAATGTTATTTTATATTACCCACAGAGTACATGTTAAAATATGTCATATTTATTTCAAATGTCTTTCCTGCATGAAATAAGCCTATTCTTGGTAAACACGTCTCCTGCCCTACCTACTTCAGGTTCTTGTCACTTTTCATCTCTCTCTCTCTTTTTTTTTTCCTTAATATTTTGTGAAGCCTATGGCTTTTAATTTCTATAAGACCTCCAAAATGCTAACTGTATCCCAAATTTGTGATTTTATTTTCTTTGCCTAAAAAAAGAGCCCAAATACACATAATGAGCCTACTTATTGGAAAAGACTTGAGGCTAGGACAGATTGAAGGCAAAAAGATAAGGATGTGGCAGAAAATGAGATGGTTAGATAGCATTACTGACTCCACAGACATGAGTTTGAGCAAACTCTGGGCAATAGTGAAGGACAGAGGAGCCTGGTGTACTGTGGTCAATGGGATTGCCAAGAGTCTGACATGACTTAGCGACTGGCCAAAAACAAACAAGGCACACACACACACACACACACACACCCCATAAACAAATTCAGAGGTTTCCACTAAGGGAAATACAGAAAAGAGGAAAAAGTGGGGTGTATGTCGGAATTTAGACAATAAATAACATTCTTCTCTTTCCTGCCTGAGTTTGAAACTACTTAGCAAACAGGACTAAGGATAATAATCAAAACATCAACTTTATCTGATACAAAAATCTGGATCAGAGAATGACTTACATATGTGACACAGAGACATTAATTTTATACACCAGGCAGAGGTAGAAAACTCACAGTGTTCCTGACATGAAAATAGTGACAGGAGTGGGGTGTGTGTGTCTATCACTCAGTTGTGTCCAACTCTGTGCAATCTGCCAGGCTCTGCTGTCCATGGAATGCTCCAGGCAAGAATACTGACTGGTTGCCATTTCCTTCTCCAGGGGATCTTCCGGACCCAGGGATCGAACCTGGTTCACTCGTGTCTCCTGCATTGGCAAGCAAGTTCTCTCCTAGCTGAGCCACCAGGGAAGCTAGGAGTGGTATGTGCCCCTGTAACTTGTATGGCAGCAAGAAGAACAGACAGCACCTTCCTGGAAGGAAGATTTGCTTCAGAAAGTTACAAGAGGGAGCTACGTGGAGGATTCCTGTTCCTTCTTTCAATTTATCAATCACATAAAGAAGAGTAAGAGAGGGCATGGGACTGTTTCTTCAGCAGTGGTCCCTCCATAGGAAAATCTCAAGACAGGAAACAGGAGGAGCCCCTCCTTTTGACACGTAAGGGCTCCTATTAGCCTCACTGTCTGAATTCAGTTAGGCCATTTGGATTTTCTTTAAGCCTTTGGCAAGCTTCATGGCCACCCTGAACTATTCTTGGTTTGCTTATGCCTTTCAAAATTATCCTTAGGAGAGTTCTGAGAGCCTGGCTCTTGGGAAAGAGTACATTTTGTTCCAAATCTGTTCTTAGCTAAGCCAGAATGGAGCCAGATCTGGGTGCTTTCAAAACAGAACCTCTATATTAGTCACAAAAATTAGAGGCAATAAAACCTATCAGATCATCTGCTCCCTCCTCACGTCAAGCCCAGGGAAGTCGGACTGCTGATCATCTTAATTTACAGTGTTTATCGGAAGAGTAACTAAATCAAGCTTCCTCAGAAACAGACGCTGAGGGGCTCACTATGTGTCAGCATACATATTCAGAAATGTATCCAGAGCACATGGAGAAGAACATACTTCAACAAAAGAAAAGTGTACTGACTCATTTTCACCACTACGTCAGTTTAATTGCTTAGTCAACTTCCCACCTAGCACTCAAATCATACCTACTTTTTTAATGTTCACTTTTATTTTGTTGAAATTATTCTCATCAGAATCATTATCTTCCAGGTAAGATTTTCAATGAAAACCAGTTCTTGCTAATCAAGTTTTTTATTCGTATCAACAACTGGAAAATTTGGTTTATGGACGTCCTACCAAATCCACTTATTCTCAGTCAAATTCTGCAGAGAGAAATTTTCTAAAAATGGTTTGCTTTCGTCAATTTTTAGTTAACAACCAATTTTACCATATGTAGTTTTTGTTTTGCTTTGTATGCTTATTTTTATCATTAATATTTATTATGAATTGGATAGAGCAAAACAGTTTATATTTATTTCTTAGCCGATTTGTGAGAAAATACTAAACAATTCACCAGTTATTGCAGGATTACTGTATGATACAGGATTGGACTACTGTATTGCTAACTCAACTCTACTATATGTTTCTCCATCACTCTGAGTATTATATTTTAAAGCACTTCTTCTCCTGGTGTAGCCAAGAGCATATGAAAGGGCCAAAGGTCTTGCTTTGTTCCATATTTATCAATATTTGGAAGAAAAGAAAGCTAGGAGTGTTAAAAAAAATTCTTTGTTCTCTTTTTTCTTTCTGTTTGCTGTGACTTTGTTTTATTTTTCTTCTTTTCAGCCTTATGAAAGTTTCTCTGATTTATCCTTCTATGCTTCTGTCACTATTTCATCCTCTTTGTCTCCTGTTTGGTACTCTGCCTGCTGTTGGCTTTATTTTTTCTTTCTAGCATCTTCGAAATCTCAGTATCTTGAACACTCTCCTCTGAAGCATTTAGCTGAATGTTTATCATCCTACCTCCATCTCTCACCAAGAGCTGCTTTTCTGAGCACTGGATGTTATGTTGATAAAGGCATAGGGAAGAACTTCTTGCCCTTGCCACTTAGCATCCCACTTGGATCCAGTCACCATGACAAAAGAGGCTGTGAAACTGTTTTTTGGTATGGCTCTAAAAGCAGCACTGAAAATGACCCTCCCATCTGGGCTTGGTTTTATGGGGCAGAGGGATGGAAGTTCTGATCTCAGGATGACTTTGCCAGATCAAGGAACTTGGAATCACCATAGATTTATTGGACAATAAATCTGCATGCTTGGACCTGCAATAGTTGATTTCATCCTTCATGCACTGAGATACAGTTTCTGCCTTTTCTCAACTGTTTAAAATGTTGTGGTATTGGGCTGAGATTTTGCAAGCATTTGTTATTGTCTCTGTTGTTATTTACTACTAACTGCATTTGCATGTTTGCTTGTCTTATAGTTCAGTGTATAACCATCACCACAGTCTATTTTCAGAACATTTACAAACTCCCTAAAAGAAACTCCAAACCATATTCATTAGCCATCTTTCCTCATTCCCCAACTGAGGAACTACTAACATTCAGTTTTCTGCCTCCATGGATTTGCTTATTTAGGGCATTTCAAATAAATGGAATTCTACAATGTGTGGTCTTCTGTAAGTGATTTCTTTCATTTAGCATCATATGTTCAACGCTCATTCATTTTAAAGCGTGTATCTGTACTTCATTTTTTTATTGCCAAGAAACATTCTATTGCATGAGTATGCCACATTTTGATTATCCATTCATCAGTTTATGGTTATTTAGCTTGTTTCCACTTTTTAGTCATTATAAATAATCGTTATTCATAGTAATGAACATTCATGAGTATCCTTTTGTGTGGATATATGTTTTAATTTCTCTTGGGGTATCTATCTAGCATTGGCATAGATAGGTCTTATGATAATTCCACAGCCATCATTTTGAGGAACTTTCAAACTATTTTCTAAAATGCCTGCCCTGTTTTACATAAATTCATTCTTTTGATTGTGGGCATCTTGTTTTCCCAACACCATTTGCTTAAAAGACTGTCCTTTGTTCATTGAATTGTCATGGTGCTCTTGTTGCAAATAAATAGGGCATAAAGGTAAAGATTTTATTTCTGGACTGTCAATTTAACTATATATGTCTAATAATCTCATGCCAACACCACATTGTCTCAATTACTGTAAATAAATTTTGAAAATGAGAAATATGAGTCCTTTAATTTTGCTCTTTTTCAAGATTCTTTTGGTTATTGAGTCCCTTGACTTTTTATATGAATTTTAGAATCATTTTGCCAATTATTGCAAGAAAGGACTACACTGAATTGGTAGATTAACTTACTGAGTAGCAATACATCTTAAAAATATTAAGTCTTCTTATCCATGAAGATAGGATGTTGTTCTATTCATTTAGATCTTTAATTTCTTTCAGTAATGTTTTATACTTTTCAGTGTATAAGCATTATACTTTAAAATGTTATTTCTATTTATTTGATATATTTTGCTGTTCTTGCCTGGAGAATCCCAGGGACGGAGGAGCCTGGTGGGCTGCTGTCTATGGGGTTGCACAGAGTCGGACATGACTGAAGTGACTTAGCAGCAGCAGTAGCTATTATTGTAAGTGGAATTGTTTTCTTATTTTAATTTTTGTATTATTTGTGGCTTGTTATTTTTGTACTTTGAGCTTAATATCAAGGTACAAAGTTGAATTTGTTTATTAGCACTAATAATTAATTTCTTTGGATTTTCTATATACAAGATCAAGTCACTTGCAAATAGAAATGGTTTCAATTCTTCCTTAAGGTAGGCTGGAAGTGAGTGACTGGTCCTGTCTTTTTTCTTACATATTTTCTGCTCATGCACCCAGATTTGCATGTGCATATGGCCTTTTGGATCCTCAGAAATATGTTAAACTCCTCTGTGGCCATCTACTTCTCTAGCAGTTCCTTTAAAATTTCAGGTGAGGTCCATGTTTTCCATTGCTGAAATCATAAGCATAAGCAGTTGCTTCTAGAAGTTTGTTATTGTGTTAGAAGTGCCCTGGAGATAGGCCTAGGTAAGCTGAGCTCTGAGTCAAATCAAAGATCCAACATACTCTGGGAACAGAGATTTTCTAGGGCACTGCAATTTTGAACAGGCTATTGACCTTTTTCTTGGATAATGCTTTTACTGGAATTCCACAAGAGGTCAGATTTCTCTATTGTCAGCAATGTCGTCAACTTTTGTCTAGGATGTCACTGAGCTGGGGAGTGAAAGGGTGAGTATAATCTAAGTCGGAATGGCAGATAAACCATTGTCTCACTGAGGTTCAGTAATTTTTTTTTCTATATAGATGGTTTTTAGTTTGTTGCTGTCATTAAGTCATGTCTGACTCCTGAGACCCTCATGGACTGTAGCCCACCATGTTCCTCTGTCCATGGAATTTCCCAGGCAAGAATACTGGAGTGGGTTGCCATTTCTCATTCCAGCAAATCTTCCCAACTCCAGGGATCAAATCTATGTCTCCTGCATTGACAGGTGGATTCTCTACCACTGAGCCATCTGGGAACCTATAGGTAGAGTATTTCAGGTGAAATAATGGGCTGGATGAATCACAGGCTGGAATTAATATTTCCAGGAGAAATATTAACAACCCCAGATATGCAGATGATACCACTCTAATGGAAGAAAGTGAAAAGGAACTAAATTGTCCCTTGATGAATGTGAAAGAGAAGAGTGAAAAAACTGGTTTGAAATTTCATGTTCAAAAACTAAGATTTTGGTATCTTTTCCCATCACTTCATTGCATGTAGAAGGGGGAAAAGTGAAGCAATGACAGATTTTATTTTTGGGGGGGCTCCAAGATCACTGCAGTTGGTGACTGCAGCCATGACATTAAAATAAGCTTGCTCCTTAGAAGAAAAGCTATGACAAACCTAAGCAGTATATTATAAAGCAGAGACATCACTTTGCCAACAAATGTCTGTGTAGTCAAAGCTATGGTTTTTCCAGTAGTCATGTACAGATGTGAGAGTTGGATCATAAAGAAGGCTGGACTGGAATCATAATGGAAACTTATTCAGAAACATGACTGGTGCCCAGGCTATAATGACTCAAAAGTTGGGCATGCCTTGCATGGGTGAGTAGAGCCTATATGTGTAAGTTCTTGGGTTTCTCATGGAATGAGACTAGTTCCAAGAGGAAGCATCCAAGTCACTGTAGATAGTTCCATTATACTGTATTGATCAAAGGAATCAAAAGCTCATCCAGATTCCAAAAGAAGGTTCACAAACTCAGCCTCTTTTTGGACTGTAGGAAGGTGTTATTGCAAAAGAGCATGTGGGTGGCAGATACTGTGTGGATATCTATTGAAAGCACAAATGTCCACATTCATTGCAATGTAGTTACCTTTTTAACTGTCTATCATCTCATCTGAAACTCAAGTTCAAGGAAGTTGACTTAGGTCTCTCTATATCCCCAATGCCAAGCACTCAGTAAATGTTTGAACTGAAGGCTTAAAGGCTGGAGAGATGTAAAGAAGAAATGTGAGAAGAAAAAGGAACTTGAAATTGACTAATTGTATCAGCTTTATAATGAGTGAGGATTTCTTCTTGATGTAAAAACAGCTTGGTGTGAAGATCTACGTTTCTTTAACCTACTTTTCCTTTCTGCGTTTTCTTTTTCATTCAGCCAAGATGGGAATATTCATCATTTCCAAGGCTCTGTGCCATTACCCTCAATTACCATTTTGTTTTTAGCTTTATACTGGCAAAACTGTGCCCCTGGCCAACCTAACCATTCATACTCTGTATTCTACAATGAATTATTGATCACTGCCAGATAAAATTCACCCGGGCTTCTAGGATGCTGCTGTGAGCTCACAGTTGATGCTTGTATTAGTTTGGACAGGTTTATAGATTGATCAGGCTTCCCTCTTGGCTATAGTTTTTCATTTCTCTTCCTAAGGCCCAGGCTGAAGGGGCATCAACTACCTGAGACATGTTCTCCTGATGGGGGTCAGAAACACCAGAGGCACCATGAGTAGAAATAAACACCGTATTTACTACTTAGAATCAAAACTGGCACATTGCCCTTTCAGATGCACTCTACCATCCAAAGAAAGACTAAGCCAAAAAATATGAAGCAAGCATATTCCTTATTTAGATAGAGGCAAACAATGGTACACTATATTTCAAATTTTTACTGGATCCTCTCAGCTGTCCCTCGTCCTTTCTATGTATCTCCAATTAGTGATTTTTATAATTTTCCTTGAAAGTCATTTACAATTTCATTCCGGATCTCAATCTCTCCATTAACCTACCTTATTCTGAGTAAAAGAGTCACTCCCCAACTTCAAAGATAAATTAGAGATTTTTCAGCAGGAACTTTCTTAACTTCCAGTGGATCCCTTATAATAGTCACTTCTCTGTATGTTCCCTTCCAAGCTTAGTGGAAATCATATCCGTAGTTCAGTTTAATGCTAATTCTTTCACTTCTTTTCTGGAGCCCAGCCCTTCTGATCTTCTTTGGTTTGACACTGTTAATTATATCCTCTTATAATTTTAAATTGTTCTTCTCGTCTTATTAATAGAGTAGTTATGAGACAGTATAAACTATGAAAACTATCAAAAATTCAGCCATATTGATTTATCATATGAATATTGGAAATATCATTTTAATATAGGAAAAGCATGAAAATAATTCAGTATAGAATGAAGTAGCAGATTGAATGAATAATCCAAGTGGTATAGACACCTATGTGGGAGGATTTAAACTGACAGGGGACATGAATTCTTTAAATTTTATTTTCTGTGGCACAGCAATTATAAAAAGAGACTCCAAATGATAGCTATGGTAGTTAGTGAATTTTCTTGGATGCCTTCATCTCTAGGCTTTAAGACAATTGAAATCTCGTTGCTAAGCCAATGCTGTGAGCTGAGGATGAATTAGTTTTCTGTTCCTGAGTAACAAATTACCATCATATATTTATGGACTTAATACATATTTTTATTACCTCAGTTTCTATAGTCTCAGTGCTCTTTTTTGGAGCCCTTGTCTTGGAATTTTATTAATTAATTAATTTCTTTTAATTGGAGAATAGTTACTTTACAATATTGTGATGTTTTTTGCCATGCATCAACATGATATCAACATGCATCAACATGATATCAACATGCATCAACATGATGATAGGTATACATGTGTTTCCCTCATTCTGATTCCCCCTCCCACGTCCCTCCCCACCCTGTCCCTCTGAGCTGTGCACTGACTTCCCGGAGCACTGACTTTGGGTGCCCTGCTTCATGCATTGACATGTTTCAGTTGTATTCTCTCAAATCATCCCACTTTCGCAGCCTTCTGCTGTGTCCAAAAGTCTGTTCTTTACCTCTGTGTCTCCTTTGCTGCCCTGCATGTAGGATCAATGGTACCATCTTTCTAAATCCATATATATGTGTTAATATACAATATTCGTCTTTGTCTTTCTAATTTACTTCACTCTGAATAATAGGCTCCAGGTTCATCCACCTCATTAGAACTGACTCAAATGCATTCCTTTTTACAGCTGAGTAATATGATATGTACCACAACTTCCTTATCCATTCATCTGCCAATGGACATTTAGGTTGCTTCCATGTCTTAGCTATTCTAAATGGTGCTGCAATGAACATTGGAGTACAAGTGTCTCTCTCTTTCAATTCTGCTTTTCTCTGGGTGTATGCCAGCAATGGGATTGCTGGGTTGTATGGCACTTCTATTCCCAGGTTTAGAAAATGTAGGTCAGAACTTTGATCTCCTCTGAGCCTTGGGATCACTTTCACAGCTTACACTGATTGTTGGCAGAGTTCAATTCCTTGTCGTTGTAAGACTGAAGTCCTTGTTTTCTTTCTGGCTGTGGTCTGGGACTGCTCTTAGTCCCTAAAGACTGCCCTCAGCCTTGCCACATGGTCCTTTAGACAGGCAGCTCACAACATGATTGTTTGCTTCTTTATGCTGCAGGAGAACCTATCTGTTGTAAAGCTCTCTTTTAAGAAAAGCTTAGATTCTATTTTTTAAATTTACTTTTGTTTTTAAAGACTGTATAGTTTCTTTTATGCCTACAATTTTTTTTTTTTTTTCGGTGAGCCATGCAGCATGTGGGATCCTGGTTCCCCAATCAGGGATCAGACCTATGCCCTCTGCATTGGAGCGTGGAGTCTTAACCATTAGCTGCCAGGGAAGCTCCTAGATTCTAATTTAAAGACCCACTCAGGCAAGGTTCTCTTTTGTTTATCTCAGTTTGGTGCCTCAATTATATCTACAAAATTCCTTCTCTATTGCCATGTAATATAAAGTAAACACAAGAATGAAATCTTATATTCATGAATCTCTTCCACACTCAAGAGAAGATTGTAGAGGTCGTATATGCCAAGGGTAAATCACCAACTTAAAATTATTTCTATCACAAATCAAAACCTCCAAATTACCTTTCAAATGAAATTCAGAAATTTTAAGGCTGACATAAATGTTTATTTAATGAATATTTTCCTTTTCTTCTGACTGAGGAATAATAATAAAAGCTTTAAATGTGTTTTCAGTTTTGTGCTTTGTGACTTTTTTTTAAGTAAAAAAAGATCTTTTATTTTTTATTTCTTACCTGTTACTCTGGAAAATTCCTTTGCTTCTCTTGTGTTAGATCTTTTCTTCTTGGATTATGTCTTAATTTCTTTTGTTTTAGTCATTCCGTTTGGTTTTATACATCCTTTGCTGCTGCTGCTGCTGTCACTTCAGTCGTGTCTGACTCTGCAACCCCATAGACAGCAGCCCACTATGCTCCTCTGTCCCTGGGATTCTCCAGACAAGAATACTGGAGTGGGTTGCTATTTCCTTCTCCAATGCATGAAAGTACCTCTAGTAGCCTCCTAAAAGTGAGTTAAGGAAAGACACACATTTTTAATTCATATTCATCTAAAAATCTTTATCCTATTTTTATGCTCCACCTAGCATGGCTGGATATAAAATTCCAGATTGAAATACTTTTTTCCTTGGAATTTTGAAGTCATTGCTCCATTCTTCAAAAAATTCCAATGTGGTTATTAAATCCTGTGTCATCCTGATTTTATTCCTTAGTTTGTGACATATTTTAATCTTTCTGGAAGCTTTTACAACCAGATCTTTGTCTTTAGTGCTCTAAATTTTCACAATGACCTGTCTCACTGGAAGTCTTTAAAAAACTCATAGATCTGACAGGCTGTAGTTCATAAGAATCACTTTGGTTGAGTGATGTAAAAATAANAATTCTAGCAGTGGTTTGATATGACCATACTGTCTAGCATAACAGAGTAATGGATGTAGTTATATAAACATTTATTCACCTTTACATAATTTTTAATGGTTTAAATATTCATTTTTTGAACACTTTGTGCATATAGTGTCTTTCTGGTTTTATTAAAGATTTGTAATTATGTCCTACAAATCTAGCTATTATTTACAGTTGAGGTTTGTCATGAGATTTTCATTTTCATGTAATAAAGCCATATTACATTAATAGACCTATGGAATATAAAATATCTTGTGTTGTTTGGATATTATATGATACGCATGGCCATGTTTCTTTAATCTATTTTCCTATATACTTCTTTCTTTGTGAAATAAATAGTTAAAAAATATTTTTAAAGGCCAAGGACTTACAAAGAAAACTATCCACAATACCATTTATCTCAACAAAAATGAATAATAACTTTTCAAAATTATAAAATATCATGCCACTGTTGAAGGGAAATTACCATTTGAATTAAGTTAGTGAATGAAATATATTGAATCTAAATCTTGGACTGCACTGTATTTTACCAAGAGTGACTTTTGCAGCTAAGGCACTGTCATCAGAACAAAGACTGCAGTTTCTGCAAGGGAATATTTTTCATGTTTTAGTAATCCATAACACTGTTTTCTATTGACAGAAAGACGGGGATATCTTAGATACCAGTTTTTTATAGGATTGTCCGTTCTCATGGTGGCCCCCTAGTGGTCAGATGCACTTTGCATGTGCTTCTTGCCTAAGTGTTTTAAAAACTGTGTGTGTGTTTTTGTGTGTGTAAGTGTGAGAAGAGAGAAGGGGAAAGACTTTCAGAGGGTATGATGGAATAAATGCTAATGTATTCCTTTCTTCACAGACAGAAATACTCTTAAGTCCACTGAAAGCTGTTCTATCAGTTATGTCTCAGTTGTAATGAAACCAGGGGTCTTGATTTAGTGTTAGCTGGGTTATGGAAACCAGAAGACTATAGCCTGAATCCTTGATAGTCCAGCCTCTAGGTCAATTTGGATTTTAACTTCTTATTTCATAAAGCTGGAAATCATAATAAATGAACTGTGCAGGCCCTTTATAATCCTCCTGACTGCATGTAAAGTGTAAGGTGTTAGTCGTTCAGTCATGTCCAGCTCTTCCCCGTCAGGGTCCTCTGTCCATGGAATTCTCCAGGCAATACTGGAGTGGGTTGACATGTCCTTCTCCAAGGAATCTTCCCCACCCAGGGACTGAACCCAGGTCTCCTACATTGCAGGCAGATTCTTTACCATCTGAGCCATATAGTACTATAAAATAAACTCTTCCATCAGTAGCTCCCTCAGAAGGCAAATGCTTACATAAATAATCCAGTTAAAGGATTTTGATTTTGAAATGGTTGAAGAAATGAGCAAGTTCTGTTCTCTTCTAATGAAATACTTGCAGTACTTTTTTTCCAAAATTAAATTTTATTTTATTTTTTAATATAAATTTATTTATTTTAATTGGAGGTTAATTACTTTACAATATTGGATTGGTTTTGCCATATATCAACATGAATCCGCCATGGGTATACACGTGTTCCCTATCCTGAACCCCTCTTCCCTCTTCCCTCCTCGTACCATCCCTCTGGGTCATCCCAGTGCACCAGCCCCAAGCATCCAGTATCATGCATTGAACCTGGACTGGCAATTCATTGCATATGTGATATTATACCTGTTTCAACGCCATTCTCCCAAATCATGCCACCCTCTCCCTCTCCCATAGAGTCCAAAAGACTGTTCTATACATCTGTGTCTCTTTTGCTGACTTGCATACAGGGTTATCATTACCATCTTTCTAAATTCCATATATATGCATTAGTATACTGTATTGGTGTTTTCCTTTCTGGCTTACTTCACTCTGTATAATAGGCCCCAGTTTCATCCACCTCATTAAAACTGATCCAAATGTATCCTTTTTAATGGCTGAGTAGTACTCCATTGTGTATATGTACCACAGCCTTCTTATCCATTCATCTGCTGATGGACATCTAGGTTGCTTCCAAGTCCTGCCTATTATAAACAATGCTGCGATGAACATTGGGGTACATGTGTCTCTTTCAATTCTGGTTTCCTTGGTGTGTATGTCCAGCAGTGGGATTGCTGGGTCATAAGGCAGTTCTATTTCCAGTTTTTTAAGGAATCTCCACACTGTTCTCCATAGTGGCTGTACTAGTTCGCATTCCCATCAACAGTGTAAGAGGGTTCCCCTTTCTCCATACCCTCTCCAGCATTTATTGCTTGTAGACTTTTGGATCACAGCCATTCTGATTGGCATGGATCAGAAGAATCAATATAGTGAAAATGAGTATACTACCAAAAGCAATTTATAGATTCAATGCAATCCCTATCAAGCTACCAACGGTATTTTTCACAGAGCTAGAACAAATAATTTCACAATTTGTATGGAAATATAAAAAACCTCGAATAGCCAAAGCAATCTTGAGAAAGAAGAATGGAACTGGAGGAATCAACCTGCCTGACTTCAGGCTCTACTACAAAGCCACAGTCATCAAGACAGTATGGTACTGGCACAAAGACAGAAATATAGATCAATGGAACAAAATAGAAAGCCCAGAGATAAATCCACGTGCCTATGGACA
>SJYW01021238.1:999798-1010310 GCA_006410735.1 Raphicerus campestris | reverse complement strand
ATTCTGGTTTCCTTGGTGTGTATGTCCAGCAGTGGGATTGCTGGGTCATAAGGCAGTTCTATTTCCAGTTTTTTAAGGAATCTCCACACTGTTCTCCATAGTGGCTGTACTAGTTCGCATTCCCATCAACAGTGTAAGAGGGTTCCCCTTTCTCCATACCCTCTCCAGCATTTATTGCTTGTAGACTTTTGGATCACAGCCATTCTGATTGGCATGGATCAGAAGAATCAATATAGTGAAAATGAGTATACTACCAAAAGCAATTTATAGATTCAATGCAATCCCTATCAAGCTACCAACGGTATTTTTCACAGAGCTAGAACAAATAATTTCACAATTTGTATGGAAATATAAAAAACCTCGAATAGCCAAAGCAATCTTGAGAAAGAAGAATGGAACTGAAGGAATCAACCTGCCTGACTTCAGGCTCTACTACAAAGCCACAGTCATTAAGACAGTATGGTACTGGCACAAAGACAGAAATATAGATCAATGGAACAAAATAGAAAGCCCAGAGATAAATCCACGTGCCTATGGACACCTTATCTTTGACAAAAGAGGCAAGAATATACAATGGATTAAAGACAATCTCTTTAACAAGTGGTCCTGGGAAAACTGGTCAACCACTTGCAAAAGAACACCATGCACAAAAATAAACTCAAAATGAATTAAAGATCTAAATGTAAAACCAGAAACTATAAAACTCCTAGAGGAGAACATAGGCCAAACACTCTCCGACATAAACCACAGCAGGATCCTCTATGACCCACCTCCCAAAAAATTGGAAATAAAAGCAAAAATGAACAAATGGAACCTAATTAAACTTAAAAGCTTCTGCACAACAAAGGGAACTATAAGCAAAGTGAAAAGACAGGCTTCAGAATGGGAGAAAATAATAGCAAATGAAGCAACTGACAACTAATCTCAAAAATATACAAGCAACTCCTGCAGCTTAATTCCAGAAAAATAAACAACCCAATCAAAAAATGGGCCAAAGAACTAAATAGACATTTCTCCAAAGAAGACTTATAGATGGCTAACAAACACATGAAAAGATGCTCAACATCACTCATTATCAGAGAAATGCAAATCAAAACCACAATAAGGTACCAAAATTAAATTTTAAAATGTTAATTCAGTTTTCAAAATGCTACTGAGTCTACAGTAGACAATCTACTTTGTTAGATAACTGGGGTAGAGATAAGAAGACAAAAAACATACATAATCTGTCATAAATAAGTCTGCAGTTTGTAGATGAAGATTAAAGTGACCCACTTTGAAAAAACATTTAAACTTGACAAGATAAATATATCATGAAATAGTTATTTGGACCGTAACAGAAATGTTAAAGGTCATGCTTTCATGCAGTTCATGTATATAAAACAAGCCAATTACATGTACATGCACATATACATATAATCATTTGCAACCTGAGTTCTTTATCTACTGTGAGTACAAATTAAAAGTAATAGTTATTTTGCCTAAGTTGAGCGTTTTAGGTGTATATCTCACTTAACCATTATCAATAATGCTGCAAGAGAAACATTAGTGAAGCACCAAATCCAAGGTAATTTCCTCAAATGACAAAGCCAGCCAGAGATGAGATTGGGATTTGTCTTCTTAGCTTATGCCCTTAATCATTTGACTATGTATGGCTTTACATTTGGTGCCCTTCCTGGTTGAACTGTTGTAACATTTAGGTCAAACAGCACTGTTCTAGAGGTAAGTACTGGTCAGAGGGCAGGGATGTTAAGGACTTAACTGAAGCAGAAGAGATTAAGAGGAAGTGGCAAGAATATACAGAAAAACTATACAAAAAGAGATATGACAGCAGAAGATGAGCCCCTCAGGTTGGTAGGTGTCCAATATACTACTGAGGAAGAGCAGAGAAATAGCTCCAGGAAGAATGAAGAGGCTGGGCCAAAGTGGAAATGATGCTCACTTGTGGATGTGCCTGATGGTGAAATTAAAGTCTGATACTCTAAAGAATAATATTGCATAGGAGCCTGGAATACTAGGTCCATGAGTCAAGATAAATTGGACATGGTCAAGCAGGAGATGGCAAGAGTAAACATCAGCATTTTAGGAATCAGTGAACTAAGACAGACAGGAATGGGTGAATTTAATTCAGATGACCATTATATATACTACTGTGGGCAAAAATCCCTTAGAAGAAATGGAGTATCCCTCACTGTCAACAAAAGAGTCTGAAATGCAGCACTCGGGTGCAGTCTCAAAAACAACAGAATGATCTCAGTTTGTTTCCAAGGCAAACCATTCAATATGACAGTAATCCAAGTTAATGCCCCAACAACACAATGCCAAATAAGCTGAATCTGAGTGGTTCTTTGAAGACTTACAAGACTTTCTAGAACTAACACCAAAAAACATTTCCTTTTCATGATAGGGGACTGGAATGTGAAAGTAGAAAATTGAGAGATACCTAGAATAACAGGGAAGTTTGANGTCTCAAAAACAACAGAATGATCTCAGTTTGTTTCCAAGGCAAACCATCCAATATGACAGTAATCCAAGTTAATGCCCCAACAGCACAATGCCAAATAAGCTGAATCTGAATGGTTCTTTGAAGACTTACAAGACTTTCTAGAACTAACACCAAAAAACATTTCCTTTTCATGATACGGGACTGGAATGTGAAAGTAGAAAATTGAGAGATACCTAGAATAACAGGGAAGTTTGACCTTAGAGTATAAAATGAAGCAGGGCAAAGGCTAACAGAGTTTTGCCAAGAGAACACACTGATCATAGCAAACATTCTTTTCCGACAACACAAGAGATGACTCTACAAAGGGATATCAGCAGATAGATGGTCAATACTGAAATCAGACTGATTATACTCTTTGTAGCTGAAGATGGAACAGCTCTATACAGTCAGCAAAAACAAGACTAGGAGTTGACTGTGGCTTAGATCATGAGCTCCTTATTGCAAAATTCAGGCTTAAATTGAAGAAAGTAGGGGAAATCACTAGACCATTCAGGTATGACCTAAATAAAATCCTTTATGATTATACAGTGGCAGTGACAAATAGATTCAAGGGATTAGATCTGGTAGACAGAGTAGCTGAAGATCTATGGACAGAGGCTCATAACACTGTACAGGAAGTGGTGACCAAAAGCATCCCCAAGAAAAGAAATGCAAGAAGGCAAATTGGTTGTCTGATGAAGCCTTAGAAAATAGCTGAGAAAAGAAGAGAAGTGAAAGGCAAAGGAGAAGGGGAAAGATATACTCACCTGAATGCAGAATTCCAGAGAAAAGCAAGGAGAGGAAACAAAGCCTTCGTAAGTGAACAATGCAGAGAAATAGAGGAAAACAATAGAATGGGAAGGACTAGAGATCTATTTAAGGAAATTGGAGATACCAAGGGAACTTTCATGCAATGATGGACACAATAAAGGACAGAAACAGCAAGGACCTCATAGAAGCAGAAGAGATTAAGAAGAGGTAGCAAGAATACACAGAACTATACAAAAAAAGTCTTAATGGCCCAGATAACCATGATAGTGTGGTCATTAACCTAGAGCCAGACATCCTGGAGTGTGAAGCGGGCCTTAGGAAGCGTTACTATGAACAAAGCTAGTGGAGGTGATGAAATTTCAGCTGTTATTTTAAATCCTAAAAAATGATGCTGTTAAAGAGCTGCACTCAATATGACAGCAAATTTGAAAAAGTCAGGAGTGGCCACAGGACTGAAAAAAGTCAGTTTTCATTCTAATCCCCCCAAAAAGCAATACCAGATATTCAAATTATACCTCTCTAATAGCAGAAATTGAAAAGGAACTAAAGAACCTCTTGATGAAAGTGAAAGAGGAGAGTGAAAAGCTGACTTGAAACTCAACATTCAAAAAACTAAGTTCATGGCATGTTGTACCATCATGTCATGGCAAACAGAAGGGGAAAAAGTGGAAACAGTGACAGATTTTATTTTCTTGCACTTCAAAATCACTGTGGATAGTGACTGAAGCCATAAAATTAAAAGATGCTTGCTCCTTGGAAAGAAAGCCATGACAATCCTAGACAGTGTATTAAAAATCAGAAACGTTACTTTCCCTACAAAGGTGCATGCGTGCTAAGTCATTTCAGCTGTGTCCAAGTTTTTGTGACCCTATAAACTGTAACCTACCAGGCTCTGTCTGACAAAGGTCCATGTAGTAAAGCTATTGTTTTTCTATTAGTCATGTAGAAAGGTTGAGTTGAGTCATGATCCATAAAGAAAGCTTAACATTGAATTAATGCTTTCAAATTGTGGTGTTGGAGAAAACTTGAGAGTCCCTTTGACTGCAAGGAGATCAAACCAGTCAATCTTAGAAGAAATCAACCCTGAATATTCACTGGAAGAATTGATGCTGAAGCTGAAGCCCCAATACTTTGACTAACGATGTGAAGAGCTGGCTCATTGGAAAAGACCCTGATCCTGGGAAAGACTGAAGGTAAAAGGAGAAATGGGTGGTGGCAGAGGATGAGATGGTTAAATAGTACCTCCAACTCAATGGACACGAATTTGAGCAAACTCTGGGAGATAGTGGAGGACAGAGGAGACTTGCAGTTTGTACTCATGGAGTCACAGAGTCAGACACAACTTAGCAATCAAACAACAAAAAGCTGATCAGACAATACATTTTGTCTTTCTTTAATCCTAGGGATTAAGGTAGCAGGACACTAAAAATATTTCCATTCCTTCAAAAGTTTTTAAAGAAAGTATTAAATGTAAGAAGATTTACAAGCAATTAAGATTAGCAACAGATTACTACTGATAATAATTATTATTGTGGAAAAAACACATAACATGAAATCTACCTTCCTAACAATTTTTCAAGTGTACAGTGTAGTACATGACTGTACACAGATCTCTAGAACTCACTCACCTCACATGACTAAAACTCTATACCCATTTCAACAGCAAGTCTGTTTCCTTCTCCCCAGTCCCTGGCAATCACCAATCTGCTTTCTGCTTCTATGAGCTTGATTACTTCAGATACAACAAATAAATGGAATTGTGCAGTATTTGTCCTTATGAGTGGATGACTTCACTTAACATAATAAATTCATCAAGTTGCAGCATACTACAGGACTACCTTTTTTTAAGATTGTAATATTCCATATATGTATAAGCTGCATTTTCTTTATTAATTCATCTGTCAACAGACATTTAGCTTGTCTCCATTTCTTGGCTACTGTAAAAAATGCTGCAATGAGCATTGGAGTGTAAATACTTCTTGGAGATCTTGTTTCCAATTCTTTTGGATGAATACCCAGAACATGTAGTAGTTCTAGTTTTAATTTTTAAGGGACTGCCATACTTTTTCCATAATGGCTGCACTGATTTACATTCCCACAAACACTTGCTGTTTACTTTTCTTCTTTTAAAAAAAATAATAGCCATTCTAATGCAAGTGAGGTGATTTCCCTGTGATTTTTGATTTGAATTTCCCTGATAATCTGTGCTGTTGAGCACTTTTTTATACAACTTTTTCTATTTGTATGTCTTCTTTGGAGAAAAGTCTGCACTAATGATTATCTACTTTGTCTTTTGAAGCAAGTTCATTCTTTTTCCATGAATCAAAATGATTTAACTCCTTGCAAAGAGCATGCACTGAACACATGCTGCAGAAGGTAAACTTAGAAAGATGCCCAGAGATGCATGTCCTACAGAGATGCGCATCTCCCCTTTTTGAAAAGCACTTTGCATCACAGAAGAGAAGTAAGTCACGTGTATTAAAATCTTGTTATAAGACAAGGTCTGAATTGTGTTAACAACAATACTGATTTCAGTGGGGTTGCTGTGAGGGGAAGGGAGATAGCATTTATTATTCATCAAGTGCCATCACATACAAATCTGATTTGGTGAGTACGGATCACCATCAGAGCTATCTGAGGTTCAGAGAGGTTAGCTCATGGTCCCAGGGTTACCAGCACATAGATCAAAGAGTAAACAGCTGAACTGAGCCCCAAATCCATACTCTTTCCTACTGTAGGCTTTTGTATCCTTTTCTTGGTAATTGAGGGAAACTTCAGAGAGCTTTGACTCCAGAGTTGAAACTCAGAGTGGATCACTGTCAAAATTAGAGAAAATAAAATAGTCTCATTGATTCTTCTGCTGTCTCTGTCACCTGCCTTAGAAATGAAGTGATAAACACCAAGATAACTCCTTTGTCCCTGAACAGAAAAGGGGTAAAGGGGGTGAGTTTCTGAAGTTTGTGTTAAAAGCCCTACTGACCCCAAGGGCACTGTTTAGTTTTCAAGGGCCTACTTGTTTTAAAGACTGAGGTTTCTAATTAGTCAGTTAAGCATGACCCTTAATCTGACTGTTCTGAACTCTTCCTACATCCTAGGGACCTTAGACCCTTGCTTCCATCTGGAGTAATTGCTCTAAAGTGAGCTTTCTCACAGCTACTATATTTTCTCTCTCTGGAGCATCAGTTATTTCCTAATTGCTAAATGCAAATGGCAATTTGTAGATTCTGAGGACAATTTTGGGGACTGCACAGCTATTAGGCAAATTAGGATTTGAATTCTGGTCCAAAGGCAAAATCTGGTCCAGCATCACCAAGGACCCAGTGCCTAAGGATATGTTGTAATCAAGATTTGGAGCTCTGCAAAGAAACTGTTCTTGCCCAAGGGAGGCTAGTCTTGAGTGGTGGAGGGGCTCTGCAGATCCTTGTGGCATCCTTGGTGTTTTTTTCCCATCTGGAGTTGTTAGTTGAAATGTGTTTCTCATTAGAGTCAACTGTGGGAATCCAAAGAGTTTTATGTGTGCGTGCAGGCTCAGTTGCTCAGTTATGTTCAACTCTTGGCAGTCCCATGGACTGTAGCCCACCAGGCTCCTCTGTCCATGGAATTTTCCAGGAGAGAATATTGGAATTCCTACTCCAGGGGATCTTCCTGATCAGAGATCAAACCTGCATCCCTTGTGCACCCTGCATTGCAGGCAGATTCTTTCCCACTGCGCCACCTGGGAAGCCCGAGCTTTATACTCTCTCTATTCATTTTTACCTGACAGATACTGAGAGACTGCAGAGCGTTACTAGGACATCATAAAGTCTGAGTGATGTTCAGAAAAGAGAAGAGATGAGGATTGTGGGAGTACTTCTGAACCCTTTGCCAGGCCACCCAGTCTCTTAAAGTGGTCTCAGAACTGACCCTACCCTGAAGATGGCCCATCTCACTATTAGAACAGGAGAAAGATACAGTCAGGTGGACACGTCTGTGAAAATGCCCAATCACTGGCCTTGATGTTTTGTTTCACATTTTAATAAACTGAACGTAAAATTGACAGATTGTCACCACCTGTCAGTTAATAAGCTGCTCTTAGGAAAGCGGTATTGATGGTGTGAGGTGCAGAGAGGGGACAAGCAGATGTCATTTTGAAAGCTGACTTTGTCACAGGCTGTGTATTTTGGGGCAGGTGACTTTACCCCTGGAATTTTAATTTCATTTGCAACATGGACATACTAATGCATGGGTTTTGCAAGCAGTGCATGGGATTTATTTTGTGAATGCTGTTATTATATTAATTAACATTTGATATATGCCTAGTGAACAGCATCTCCCTTTTTGATAAGGTACAAGAGCAAAGGCAATCTTGGAAAAAGTGCAATGTGTTGAAGTATATGTTAAAGAATTGCCCCATATGAGGATATAATTGACATTTGATATATGCCTAATGAACAGCATCTCCCTTTTTGATAAGGTACAAGAGCAAAGGCAATCTTGGAAAAAGTGCACTGTGTTGAAGTATATGTTAAAAAATTGTCCCATATGAGGATATATCTTCACATTTAGGCAATGTTGAAAAATGTATCATGAAATTTGGATTGTCATCAGCAAATAATAATATTCCACATATTTGGCAAGAAAGTGAATTTAAAAAATTTACTAGTGTGTACATTCTGCAAATGTTCTTGAGATTCTTATTAGGTTTATGTAACTAAACTGAAAGAGAAGGTGAGGGTGATTAAGGTAAAATAAGAACCTGGGGGTTTAAAAAAAGAAGAAATTAGTAGAATTAAGCCAAACTTTATAGTGAAAGAAATAGAATGCCATATCCCTAGGTTCAAAGGACAGAAATTAGGGATAATGTTCTTGGAGGAGGACTTGAGAAAGAGGGCTGTGTTGGCAAGGATATGAAAAAAGGGAAACCTTTAAACATGAGTGGTAGGATTGTGAATTGGTAGAACCACTATGGAAAACAGTATGCCAGTTCTTCAAAGGATTAAAAATAGAACTACCATAAATCCATTAATTCCAGTCGTGGGTATTTATTCAAAGAAAAAGAAAGCACTAAGTCACAAAGACAGAGGCACCCATAAGGTCACTGCAGCAGTATTCACAATAGTCAAGATAGAGAAGCAACCTAAGTGCCCATCAGTAGATGAATGAATAGAGAAGGTGATATATATATATATATGTGTGTGTGTGTGTGTGTGTGTGTATACACACACATATATAGTGGGCTTCCTTGATGGCTCAGCAGGTAAAGAATTCACTGGCAATGCAAGAGACTCTGGAGACACTAGCTCGATCCCTGGGGTGGGAAGATCCCCTGGAGAAGGCAATGGCGACCCACTCCAGTATTCTTGCCTGAAGAATCCCATGGACAGAGGAACTTGGCGGGCTACAGTCCATCTGTGTGTGGGGGGTGGAGGGGGGCGAGAGGGGTTGTCAACAAGAATCAGAAACAACTGAGCGAGTAAGCACATAAATAAAGAATGAAATCTTCCCATTGGCAACACCGGGGGGGGGGGCCCTAGAAGGAATTACAGTAAGTGAAATATGTCAGAACAAGAAAGGCAAACACTGTATGATTTCAGTTATGTTTGGAATCTGAAACACAGATGAGCAAACCTAACTTAGTAGAGGCACAGTCATGGACACAAAACAAACAGGCAGTTGCCGCAGTGGAGGGAGGGTCGGGGAGAAGAGAAATAGACGAGGGCAGTTAAGAGGCACAAATTTCCCCCAAAAATTATGCAGCTGTTCTTGACTAGAGAAACTGATTGAAATAAAAATCCTGAAATAGAGCAGGATTTTAAGTGCTAGCGTAAAGAACCCAAATTTTATTGTGTCTGGGAATGAAGGGACAAGTGAAATGTCTAGGGTTATGCGTTAACCATGAAAGCCATATGACAATTATTTTATTAAGAATTTATATATGTTGGGTATAAAGAGAGAGGACAGGTAAGGAAGGAAGTCATTTCTGCTGGGATCACACAGTTCTTGGTCTGCTTAGGGCTGCCCTGGTTTACGATAACTATCCTGATGTAATTTTTAATAGTGGCGTCTCTCAGATGATTAATTGTATAATCACCCAAGTTGTTTTCATTATCTAGGGAAATTAAGCCTTGGAATTGAATGAGGACAGGAGGTATGGTGAATAGAGAACCAAGAAGGAGGATAAATGGCAAGTCTTACCAAACTTTGAGTCTGAATTTCCCTTTTAACATCAATAAATTCTGTAAATGCCCATGTTCTAGTAGTTAAACTTTTGGTATCTGTGACTTGAGAAAATCCATGACTAAAATTACTTGGAATTTAGTGTACTGTTAGATAAACAGATATTTTATTAGTCACTAGACATTTGAAGATTTATATTTTGTGTCTGAATGAAACATTATTCATTCCATTTAAAGTCACTGCTTTCTGTGCTTCTAGATTGGTGGAACTTGAGCAAAATTCCAATCCTCCCTCCATAACAAGGTATCCATCCATGGCCCAAAAGAGCAGACTCACTGATTTGGATGCAAAGCTTAAAGTTTTTAGCACAACATTGAAGATACCAGTCTGTACAGAATTTAAAGTGGAGCCTGTGTATTACAATTTGAAGAATTCACTAATGGATGGCTCATGAGAAAAGGTGACAGTGTGTGTGTGGAGACGTGGTGGGGGTAGAGTTTTATAGAAGTTGTATTCCCACATAAGAAAAAAAATAAAATAATTTTCATATAAAATAATATAAAGTAATCAATACTTGATTTTTACCAAATTTTTACATTGCATATCCACATACTTCCTTTGAGATATATTTGAAATCTATGGATGTGATGAAAAGAGCGTTGTGAAATTGCAGATTTAAATCCTGGTGCAACAATTTATCAGTTCCGTGAAATTAAGCAAATTCTTGAGATTTCCTGAGCCTGCCTTTCTCCATTTATAAAGTTGGGTTAGTGAAACCATTGTGCAGGCTGTCACGAGGAGCAAAATAGACATAGTGTGTAAAATGCTTTAAAAACTCTGAATCAGTGGTTCTCGAACTTTAGCATACATTAGAATTACTTAGAAGCCTTATTAAGACACATTGCTGGGTCCCACCCTACCCCCTCGAATTTCTGATTTAGCAGATTCTGCATTTTAGCAAGACCACCTGTGTTACGGACTGAATGTTTGCTGCTGCTGCTGCTAAGTCACGTCAGTCGTGTCCGACTCTGTGTGACCCCGTAGACTGGAGCCTCCCAGGCTTCTGTCCCTGGGGTTCTCCAGGCGAGAACACTGGAGTG
>SJYW01021238.1:978436-998721 GCA_006410735.1 Raphicerus campestris | reverse complement strand
GGGGGGCGAGAGGGGTTGTCAACAAGAATCAGAAACAACTGAGCGAGTAAGCACATAAATAAAGAATGAAATCTTCCCATTGGCAACACCGGGGGGGGGGGCCCTAGAAGGAATTACAGTAAGTGAAATATGTCAGAACAAGAAAGGCAAACACTGTATGATTTCAGTTATGTTTGGAATCTGAAACACAGATGAGCAAACCTAACTTAGTAGACGCACAGTCATGGACACAAGACAAACAGGCAGTTGCCGCAGTGGAGGGAGGGTCGGGGAGAAGAGAAATAGACGAGGGCAGTTAAGAGGCACAAATTTCCCCCAAAAATTATGCAGCTGTTCTTGACTAGAGAAACTGATTGAAATAAAAATCCTGAAATAGAGCAGGATTTTAAGTGCTAGCGTAAAGAACCCAAATTTTATTGTGTCTGGGAATGAAGGGACAAGTGAAATGTCTAGGGTTATGCGTTAACCATGAAAGCCATATGACAATTATTTTATTAAGAATTTATATATGTTGGGTATAAAGAGAGAGGACAGGTAAGGAAGGAAGTCATTTCTGCTGGGATCACACAGTTCTTGGTCTGCTTAGGGCTGCCCTGGTTTACGATAACTATCCTGATGTAATTTTTAATAGTGGCGTCTCTCAGATGATTAATTGTATAATCACCCAAGTTGTTTTCATTATCTAGGGAAATTAAGCCTTGGAATTGAATGAGGACAGGAGGTATGGTGAATAGAGAACCAAGAAGGAGGATAAATGGCAAGTCTTACCAAACTTTGAGTCTGAATTTCCCTTTTAACATCAATAAATTCTGTAAATGCCCATGTTCTAGTAGTTAAACTTTTGGTATCTGTGACTTGAGAAAATCCATGACTAAAATTACTTGGAATTTAGTGTACTGTTAGATAAACAGATATTTTATTAGTCACTAGACATTTGAAGATTTATATTTTGTGTCTGAATGAAACATTATTCATTCCATTTAAAGTCACTGCTTTCTGTGCTTCTAGATTGGTGGAACTTGAGCAAAATTCCAATCCTCCCTCCATAACAAGGTATCCATCCATGGCCCAAAAGAGCAGACTCACTGATTTGGATGCAAAGCTTAAAGTTTTTAGCACAACATTGAAGATACCAGTCTGTACAGAATTTAAAGTGGAGCCTGTGTATTACAATTTGAAGAATTCACTAATGGATGGCTCATGAGAAAAGGTGACAGTGTGTGTGTGGAGACGTGGTGGGGGTAGAGTTTTATAGAAGTTGCATTCCCACATAAGAAAAAAAATAAAATAATTTTCATATAAAATAATATAAAGTAATCAATACTTGATTTTTACCAAATTTTTACATTGCATATCCACATACTTCCTTTGAGATATATTTGAAATCTATGGATGTGATGAAAAGAGCGTTGTGAAATTGCAGATTTAAATCCTGGTGCAACAATTTATCAGTTCCGTGAAATTAAGCAAATTCTTGAGATTTCCTGAGCCTGCCTTTCTCCATTTATAAAGTTGGGTTAGTGAAACCATTGTGCAGGCTGTCACGAGGAGCAAAATAGACATAGTGTGTAAAATGCTTTAAAAACTCTGAATCAGTGGTTCTCGAACTTTAGCATACATTAGAATTACTTAGAAGCCTTATTAAGACACATTGCTGGGTCCCACCCTACCCCCTCGAATTTCTGATTTAGCAGATTCTGCATTTTAGCAAGACCACCTGTGTTACGGACTGAATGTTTGCTGCTGCTGCTGCTAAGTCACGTCAGTCGTGTCCGACTCTGTGTGACCCCGTAGACTGGAGCCTCCCAGGCTTCTGTCCCTGGGGTTCTCCAGGCGAGAACACTGGAGTGGGTTGCCATTTCCTTCTCCAGGCCCTGAAAGTGAAAAGTGAAAAGTGAAAGTGAAGTCGCTCGTGTCCGACACTTTGTGATCCCATGGGCTGCAGCCTAGAGGCTCCTCCGTCCATGGAATTTCCCAGCCGTGGGTTGCCGTTGCCTTCTCCGGGACTGAATGCTTATGTCCCCCTAAAATTCATACTTTGAAACTCTAACCCCCAATGTGATGACGTTAAGAGACCTTTGGGAGGTAATTAGTTCATGAGGGTGGCATCTTCATGAATGGAATTAGTACTTTTATGAAAGAGACCCTCTTGAGCTCTCTCACCCTCTTCCTACCATGCGGATGATACGCGGAGAAGAGAGGCTGTTAGTCGGCCACAGAGAGGAAGGCACTCACCTGATCATGCCAATACCCTGATCTTGGTCTTCCAGTCACCAATAATGTGAGAAATAAATTTCTGCTGTTTACAGGCCATCCAATCGATGCAATTTTTTATAGTACTTGAACTACTGAGAGTCCATGTCATTTTAATGCTGCTCTTCTGGGTACCACACTTTGACATCCATGGATCTTAGCAGAGTTAAAAGCATAACTCCCATCTTCTTAAGGGATAGATTGTTTTTGGGGGTGTGGAGTGGGGGAGGTTGCACATTATAAGAGAGACTTTAACAAAGAAGTACATGTAACTAAATATTTTACTAGAGAACGAAAATCTTGGCTATGTGAAGAAAATAATAAAGATTGCTATGAATCTGTCTATTGGTCTCATGCAAACTAAAACCAAGGATTATACATTCAGCTTAATTTCAACTTTATAATGATTTCCTTTAATTACTGTAAAGGGCCAAACATGAAGATGCAGTAGTGTGAAATTAATACTGACAACACTGAGCTTGCCTGGGCTCTGCAGATTAACCAGCATTTTACTGCATCAATAAAGGAATGAGGAAATAAAATTAAAACCTGATAGTGAATGGAATTACTTATTTGAAGCTGGCGATTATGTCAAGCTGTCACTCCCACAGATGGATTAGGCATAGAAAGACAACCAGATAAATTATAAACCACTCTACGAAGCTCATATCCATCTAGTCCACAAGCGTGGTGACAATGGAAATCTGAAATCGACTTGGTCATGGCAGATTTGGGTTGCGTGTTTAGCATTTCATAGCCCTCTAGTATCTTGAAGAGTAGAGATCAAAAAGACCCTAGAGGTCATGTGAGATTAGATTTCATTTTTGAGGCATTACACTGAATTATTTAATCTAAATGGAAAAAAAGTTTTTTCTTCCCTTTTAAAAAATCACTGATACAATTTAGAGAAAAAGGAACAGTGCCAAATAGTATAACTAAACCATATGAAACATAGAAATTACCTTAAGAAATAGCAAGGTTAGTTCTCTGCACTGGAATAGATTGTGTTTATTCAGGCGATAGATTTGATTTGTTTCCCTTTGCTTTTATTTCATTATTTTCCTTTCCCCTCTCTCTGTTCTTCTCATTACCACAGCTACTTTATAATCTAGACTCTTAGATCACCCAAAAGTCTCCTTAAAGTTGACTGGAGCACTGATTTCTGGGCAAATAACGTCTGTATGATTATAGAGGATCCTGGCTTTAGCTGAAACAAGACTGTGGGTTTTTGTTTTTGTATAGATGAAAGTAAAGAATTGTAGAATTGAACGTGATCTTAGAGAAGCACTCCTGTGTCTGTCAAATTGTGATGAGTTGTGGTTCTATCTTGCCTTTGCTCCTTACATCGTCATTGTTGCAATGGAGAGAGGCAAGCATTAGGATTTTGCTAGAAGGGACATAATATTAGTAATGAGATTTTGTTTTGTAGCTGATCCCTTCTGAAGAGTATAAGGATCCTTTTAGGTTGGGACTTTGATACAACTTATGGAAGCAGGCTGGAATCTGAAGAAAAAAACACAAAAGGGGGGAAAAAAAAGAAGGAGATTAAGGGGCTCCAGGCATACAGGTAAGATGGACTCTCTGTGGCCTAAGAGACCCTGTGTGGTCATGTTAAGGATAGATTGATTTCTTTCAGGTAATGGACAGAATTTGACCACCTCTCCTGTCACTGAGGGGTTTAATGGTAGAAACTTAAATATGGTAGATCTCAAAATTGTACTAGACACATTTGTAAGCCTGCTGTCACAGAGTCAATCCTTTCAGTTTGGTTAGGATTCCCAGTGGAAAAAAAAAGAACGTCACAATTGGAATTTTCCTTTAAAAATTTGCTATCAAATAATTCCCCCATATGCCAGTCTATCCTAGGGGTCCTCTGATTTACCCCTTTAGGAATCTCAAAACCTGGGGACAATCATCAAATCTTCCAGTTAGAGGGGTTCCCTGGTCATGTATCTCTTCATTATCCATGATGCAAGCTTCACTGAAGCACTTAAGTAATGGAAAGTGATGGAGCCTTCAGTGACAGAGCTCTGGCTGTGTTCCATTTTTCTCATGGTTTTATTGTTGGAGCATTATTTCAAATGAAAACTCTCCCACCAGCTCTGAGAGAGTGGAGTCAATCCAAGCTCCTAATGGACTAAGTCTGACTTTTCTAAATGTTCTGTATACTCATCCTGTATAGAAGATAATGCTCCTTAGTACTGACTGTTCAAGAACACTGTAGTAAAACCTCACAGTAATTCCAGATCCTATTATTATACTCATTTTATAGTTGAGGAAATCAAGGAATATAAAGATTAAGCATATCACCCAAAATTACACAAGATTTAAACAAAAGAGCTGGTATATGCTGGTATATGCAGGTGGTCTTATTGCCAGAGCCCATGGACTTAACCACTAGGTAAATAACCTTTGATATACTGATGGAAAATCAGTATATCAGCTTTTTGTTGTCCTCTCTCTTCTCTGGATATTTATATTCTAACAAAGAGTGTCACTGGTTCTCCAATTAGACACAGGACCTTTGAATTATACAAAAAGCAATCTTAATATTTAGATGCATTTCTCAGTGTCATTCAATAAATTAATTTTAATACAACTAAATACACTTCTTAATGGGGTAGAGGATACGTGAAAGTTAATGGGAGATATATTGTGCAGAATAGAGCTTTGTGCAGCTTTAGAGCTTACAAGTGGTACTTTAACAGGTTTCCATTCAATGTCATAAGAAATTGATCTCAGATGCTAGAAAATGGAACTGCTTATGGAAATCTCAGACTCATCCATAGCAAGCATGTATTTTTCACATTTCTTTCCAGCTTGCCTCCCACTTACTGTCAGAGCAGTAAGAAAACCTGCAAATGGAGAAGAAATGTTGTAAGCTCTTCAAAAAGCATTCAAATACAACTGAGGGAGACAGATTTTTTTTTTTTAAAGCTTTAACCTGTCCTTTCTGGGTGATTTGATGATAAACTCAAAAGGCTAAAAAAACTCAATATGCAAAGGACCTACTTGCTTTCTGTGGAAAGCTACTGCTTTTCTTCCACTCTCTCTTTCTCCTTCACTTTCCCTCCCTCCTGCTCTTGTATACAACTCATTATTATCACCCAAGCTTGCTTCCAAAATTCTGAAAATTATTCAAAAGAAGTGATTAGTACAAAATATTAAAAATACAAGGAAAATAAAAATGGGGGCAGCCACTGGATGAAACAAATCAAATCAAGGGGTAAGTCTTAAAAACAATAGTAACAATTTTTATTCAAAACTAAAGGAATTACAGTGATAAAAGTAACATCAGAATCCTGAAGTCCAATTCAAGCTTGATTACTGTCATGAATATTTGCAGTAAATATATGCCTTAAACTCAAGAGTTTCTCAAAAAAATAATGATAGAGGGAAATGTACCTGGTTCTTTCTTATATATTGATAATTACCAGAAGTCCACTGAACAAGAGATGAAAATATTATAGAGTGTGTTCAGTATGTGTGGAATTTCCCTTGCAAAAAGTTGTCAATTTAGGTGGTACGGGCAAACTTTTCTGTCTTGAGATTACTGTTGAAGCTGGTGGACATGTCTGAGGACTACTCTTTATTTCTCATCCACTGATGGACCATCTCTGAGACACAAGTCTAACACACAAAAAAGCAAGACAAAGTCTTTAAGACTCTGAGACTAAATACAGCCTTTAAGTGTATAACCAAAAGAGTGGATCATTCCAGTTACTAAAAACAAAAGTATATCTCAGAGTTTAGTTGTTTATCATATAGCAATCTTTGCAGATACAGAGTGCTGAATTGGTCCTGGTGTGTGTGGCACATTATCATCAATTAACTGTTCATTTGAAGTTAGAGGTTGATAAACAATGTCACTATTGGACATAAACATCATATTAGATACATTAATGTTAGATATTTATATAAAAGGTTTTCCGGAGGAGGGGGGAAATAAATGAAAACCCACAATATGAAATTGAGCAGACATCTGTTACCATGGCCAAACCTCCAGCAGGCTGTATTGATGATTATGAACCTATTACTGTTGATATATTACACAGAGCTGTGAGAATAAAAAGCTTTTCAAATTACAGGGAGAGTAATCAACGGCCAGCAGCGATAGCCCTATGCTCTCNTTTATAATCTAGACTCTTAGATCACCCAAAAGTCTCCTTAAAGTTGACTGGAGCACTGATTTCTGGGCAAATAACGTCTGTATGATTATAGAGGATCCTGGCTTTAGCTGAAACAAGACTGTGGGTTTTTGTTTTTGTATAGATGAAAGTAAAGAATTGTAGAATTGAACGTGATCTTAGAGAAGCACTCCTGTGTCTGTCAAATTGTGATGAGTTGTGGTTCTATCTTGCCTTTGCTCCTTACACCGTCATTGTTGCAATGGAGAGAGGCAAGCATTAGGATTTTGCTAGAAGGGACATAATATTAGTAATGAGATTTTGTTTTGTAGCTGATCCCTTCTGAAGAGTATAAGGATCCTTTTAGGTTGGGACTTTGATACAACTTATGGAAGCAGGCTGGAATCTGAAGAAAAAAACACAAAAGGGGGGAAAAAAAAGAAGGAGATTAAGGGGCTCCAGGCATACAGGTAAGATGGACTCTCTGTGGCCTAAGAGACCCTGTGTGGTCATGTTAAGGATAGATTGATTTCTTTCAGGTAATGGACAGAATTTGACCACCTCTCCTGTCACTGAGGGGTTTAATGGTAGAAACTTAAATATGGTAGATCTCAAAATTGTACTAGACACATTTGTAAGCCTGCTGTCACAGAGTCAATCCTTTCAGTTTGGTTAGGATTCCCAGTGGAAAAAAAAAGAACGTCACAATTGGAATTTTCCTTTAAAAATTTGCTATCAAATAATTCCCCCATATGCCAGTCTATCCTAGGGGTCCTCTGATTTACCCCTTTAGGAATCTCAAAACCTGGGGACAATCATCAAATCTTCCAGTTAGAGGGGTTCCCTGGTCATGTATCTCTTCATTATCCATGATGCAAGCTTCACTGAAGCACTTAAGTAATGGAAAGTGATGGAGCCTTCAGTGACAGAGCTCTGGCTGTGTTCCATTTTTCTCATGGTTTTATTGTTGGAGCATTATTTCAAATGAAAACTCTCCCACCAGCTCTGAGAGAGTGGAGTCAATCCAAGCTCCTAATGGACTAAGTCTGACTTTTCTAAATGTTCTGTATACTCATCCTGTATAGAAGATAATGCTCCTTAGTACTGACTGTTCAAGAACACTGTAGTAAAACCTCACAGTAATTCCAGATCCTATTATTATACTCATTTTATAGTTGAGGAAATCAAGGAATATAAAGATTAAGCATATCACCCAAAATTACACAAGATTTAAACAAAAGAGCTGGTATATGCTGGTATATGCAGGTGGTCTTATTGCCAGAGCCCATGGACTTAACCACTAGGTAAATAACCTTTGATATACTGATGGAAAATCAGTATATCAGCTTTTTGTTGTCCTCTCTCTCCTCTGGATATTTATATTCTAACAAAGAGTGTCACTGGTTTTCCAATTAGACACAGGACCTTTGAATTATACAAAAAGCAATCTTAATATTTAGATGCATTTCTCAGTGTCATTCAATAAATTAATTTTAATACAACTAAATACACTTCTTAATGGGGTAGAGGATACGTGAAAGTTAATGGGAGATATATTGTGCAGAATAGAGCTTTGTGCAGCTTTAGAGCTTACAAGTGGTACTTTAACAGGTTTCCATTCAATGTCATAAGAAATTGATCTCAGATGCTAGAAAATGGAACTGCTTATGGAAATCTCAGACTCATCCATACCAAGCATGTATTTTTCACATTTCTTTCCAGCTTGCCTCCCACTTACTGTCAGAGCAGTAAGAAAACCTGCAAATGGAGAAGAAATGTTGTAAGCTCTTCAAAAAGCATTCAAATACAACTGAGGGAGACAGATTTTTTTTTTTTAAAGCTTTAACCTGTCCTTTCTGGGTGATTTGATGATAAACTCAAAAGGCTAAAAAAACTCAATATGCAAAGGACCTACTTGCTTTCTGTGGAAAGCTACTGCTTTTCTTCCACTCTCTCTTTCTCCTTCACTTTCCCTCCCTCCTGCTCTTGTATACAACTCATTATTATCACCCAAGCTTGCTTCCAAAATTCTGAAAATTATTCAAAAGAAGTGATTAGTACAAAATATTAAAAATACAAGGAAAATAAAAATGGGGGCAGCCACTGGATGAAACAAATCAAATCAAGGGGTAAGTCTTAAAAACAATAGTAACAATTTTTATTCAAAACTAAAGGAATTACAGTGATAAAAGTAACATCAGAATCCTGAAGTCCAATTCAAGCTTGATTACTGTCATGAATATTTGCAGTAAATATATGCCTTAAACTCAAGAGTTTCTCAAAAAAATAATGATAGAGGGAAATGTACCTGGTTCTTTCTTATATATTGATAATTACCAGAAGTCCACTGAACAAGAGATGAAAATATTATAGAGTGTGTTCAGTATGTGTGGAATTTCCCTTGCAAAAAGTTGTCAATTTAGGTGGTACGGGCAACCTTTTCTGTCTTGAGATTACTGTTGAAGCTGGTGGACATGTCTGAGGACTACTCTTTATTTCTCATCCACTGATGGACCATCTCTGAGACACAAGTCTAACACACAAAAAAGCAAGACAAAGTCTTTAAGACTCTGAGACTAAATACAGCCTTTAAGTGTATAACCAAAAGAGTGGATCATTCCAGTTACTAAAAACAAAAGTATATCTCAGAGTTTAGTTGTTTATCATATAGCAATCTTTGCAGATACAGAGTGCTGAATTGGTCCTGGTGTGTGTGGCACATTATCATCAATTAACTGTTCATTTGAAGTTAGAGGTTGATGAACGATGTCACTATTGGACATAAACATCATATTAGATACATTAATGTTAGATATTTATATAAAAGGTTTTCCAGAGGAGGGGGGAAATAAATGAAAACCCACAATATGAAATTGAGCAGACATCTGTTACCATGGCCAAACCTCCAGCAGGCTGGATTGATGATTATGAACCTATTACTGTTGATATATTACACAGAGCTGTGAGAATAAAAAGCTTTTCAAATTACAGGGAGAGTAATCAACGGCCAGCAGCGATAGCCCTATGCTCTCTCACCTGCTGCGTGCCTCCCGTAGGAATACATGCATCTCCAAGTCTGGAATTACTGGCAAGACAGAAGGAGCTTTCTTTCGCCTTTAGTTGGACTTTTAAATTACAAAATAAACCATTTTGGCTAGCCAGTCCCACAGTGGGGGTGACAGGAACCACGCTGTCAAAGTACTGCTAGTAGAGGCAGCCTCTGCCTCCTCTTCTCAGCATCTCAAGCCCCATTACTGAAGCTTGTTCCCTTATGATCTCTTTCTTTGGTCTGTCTCCACTGCACAGATCACATATTTTTAAGAAAAATCAAAGCTCTAAAAACTCACAGTGTATCTCAAGGAAAGGGAGAAGCAGAGGGAGAGGGAGACAGGGAGGGAGGGAAGAAGAGAGAGACAAAGAGGGAAGGAGGGGGAGAGAGAGAGGATGGAAGGAATACGAAGGATTTCTTTAGGGATTTGAATACAATTCTGAAACAGGAACATTTTAAAATTATGAGAATAGAAATTTCAACTATTATGAATCAGACAGGAGGCTCAGAATCTACCTAACCAAAGTCATAAGTTACCAAGTGTTGGTTACTAAAACCGGGTGGATAACCTGGTGGTCTGCACTGGTTGTGGACAAATGTCCAATTTCATGCCTACCATATAATGTGTTGTGCACTCTTGAAAAGTACAGCTAACATTGAGTTGAGGTTAAGATAACTGGGTTTCCTTTATAATCGTTAGTCTTCTTTGTGTATTTTCTATATAAAAACAATAGTTGGCATTATTTTAGCCGCTATAGCAGCTTCATGTGAATTTGAAAATGGCGTGCCTTCCTCAAGGTATGTTCTCATTATGTTATAAAATTGTAATAAATGTAAAAATATATTGCAACTATTCTGTGAAGTGCGCACCTCCCCCGACCCAGGAGTTTACCACTTGTACAACCACATACAATGCTTTTGGTACTTTGTATATGATTGAGTCCCCATAATTCCAATCCATTGCTTCTTGGCCATCCCATGCTATGCTGTGTTTGCCCAGATACAGCTCAATCTGTATTTTGATCCAACTTGTCATCTCCAGACACACTAATTTGCACAGTGCATGGCAGCTCTTACACCAGTAGAATACATGGCACCCAATCTTGGCCATTTTCACTTATTTATTTTATTTTTCTAGTTGTCCTAGATTATCCATGCAGGCTTTCTCTAGTTGTGGTTTATGGGGGCTTCTCCCTTGTTGCGGCACAAGGGTTTCTCTTGTTGAGGAGCAGAGGCTCTAGGGTGCATGGGCTCACTAGTTGTGGTGCAAGGGTTTAGTTGCCTCACAGTATATGAGATCTTAGTTCCCTGACCAGGGCTCGAACCTCCATCCCCTGCACTGGAAGTCAAATTCTTAATCACTGGATCCCCAGGGAAGTCTCCACATTCACTTATTTTTACACTTGCACTTTGATTCTGATCTCATCTCTCTCCTGACTCTTGACTATATTTCTTATTCAAGTTCTTTGTTTACAGAATATTCATGATAGGACTCAAGCTATATTTCATATGTCATACACCNACGGGGGCTTCTCCCTTGTTGCGGCACAAGGGTTTCTCTTGTTGAGGAGCAGAGGCTCTAGGGTGCATGGGCTCACTAGTTGTGGTGCAAGGGCTTAGTTGCCTCATGGCATATGAGATCTTAGTTCCCTGACCAGGGCTCGAACCTCCATCCCCTGCACTGGAAGTCAGATTCTTAATCACTGGACCCCCAGGGAAGTCTCCACATTCATTTATTTTTACACTTGCACTTTGATTCTGATCCCATCTCTCTCCTGACTCTTGACTATATTTCTTATTCAGGTTCTTTGTTTACAGAATATTCATGATAGGACTCAAGCTATATTTCATATGTCATACACCTACACACATATACATACACAAAAAAGATCACTTTCTGATGTCAAACTGGTAGCAATCAGAATAAAAATGATACCTTAAAGAATTAAATACTTTGAAAGATGTTTACAAACACTTTATTGAAGAAAAGTTCATCTGGTAAAGAATCTGCCTGCAATGCAGGAGACCCAGTTTGATTCCTGGGTCGGGAAGATCCCCTGGAGAAGGGATAGGCTACGCTCTCCAGTATTCTTGGGCTTCCCTGGTAGCTCAGCTGGTAAAGAATCTGCTGCAGTGTGGGAGACCTGGCTCTAATTCCTGGGTTGGGAAGATCCCCTGCAAAAGGGAAGGACTGCCCACTCCAGTATTCTTGCCTGGAGAATCCCCATGGATAGAGAAGCCTTGCAGGCTACAGTTTATGGGGTCCCAAAGAGTCAGTCATGACTGAGCGACTAAGTACATGAAATACTCCATCACAATGGCATCCTTAGGTTTGGAAGGTAACTAAACCAATTGTTATTCAGAAGGTAGACTGCATACAAAACGGGGAAACACAAGAATTTTCAGTGTTTATCCTCTACTACCTGGTGGAAACGTCTCCCTTATCCGAGAGGTGTGCCCTACTTATTTAGACAGAAATGTTCTTTCCTTAGAGAAAGGACAATTCACCTGCCAGTGATTATCTGATATGATTGTGCCAGATTTTAACAAGCAGCTGATCTACAACTTAGTCTCCTGAGAGGTCTTCCATACAGGATCCATCATGATTCTTGACTTAGGCCTATTTTTTTCACTGTATTAAATTGGGGCTAAAGTTTTTTTTAAGTGTCTCCTATGAGTAAGTTTAACGTGAATTCCCTAGGATTTGAAATACTATATATAGATAAGTCGATCAAGTGTAGTTTTTGTTCATAAAACCTGACAATCTGACCCAGATACATCTGCATGATACCACAACACTCCAGATCTGCCTGGGAGACCTGTGGAGCAACTAGCAAGACTTTCCCTTGAGTTTTTGCCATTCGAATGCCTCACTCTTAAGTTAGATGCCTGTTAGGGTATTTATCTGAAACTGGGGGTGCAGTCACTCTGCATGGTCACAGGCATAGCTCTCAGCAACCATCCTGGTTCTGCATGACTTCTATTCTCAGCCATTTACTACATGGTAAATAGCTGAGGGTAGAAGGTGGACAGAATCACACAGCTGCACACTGTTGATGGGAATAAGAAACAAGAGTTGTCGTTTGATTCACCCTGGAAAATTCAAGGTACTTCGCCAAGAATCTGAATTTTGAACTGAGAATTTTAGTTGTTCCTTGTGGCTGGAATTGTAACACATTAGTTTGAAAGCCATGGATTGTCATATATACTGGGGAGCAGAGAAAGAGAAATGCCACAGTTAAGCAGAGAGGCAAATATGAGAAACAGAAAAGACCCTGCGATACTCCTGACAGATTTCCTATTTTTGATTCTGGTCCTTTCAACATGCCTGGATATCATCTGAACCTTGGGGTCTGCAATACGTCTCCAGAAGCATCACTACATTTGTTTGTTTGTTTGCTTAGGTTAATTTATGTTTCTAGTACTTACAGCAAAGTACTAACTATGACAAGTCTATAATTCCGAACTTTTATCAAAACACCTGATCTTCTTACTCGTTAGTTTAGTTAATAGAATCTTTACATTCATGAATTACAAAGTTATCTGTGGGTTTCCCAGGTGGTACAGTGGTAAAGAATTTGCCCTAAGGCAGAAGCGGCGGGTTCGGTCTGTGGGTCGGGAAGATCCCCTAGAGGAGGGCACAACAACCCAGTCCATTGTTGTTGCCTAGGAAATCCCACGGACAGAGAAGCCTGGCGGGCCACAGTCATGCGGGTCACAAAGAGCTGGGCACGACTGAGCAACTGAGCACACACGCACTCATGCAAACTCATCTGTATCCTATCATCTAACAAGATCCTTCACTTCCAAAATGGCACAATACATCACAGAGTTATTGTGGGGATGAAATTATTTAATATAGATATGCAGTCTGAATAACAGTATCAGGCTCATGTGCTAAGTCTCTTCAGCATGTCCAGCTTTTTGTGACCTCATGGACTGTAGCCTGCCAAGCTCCTCTGTCCATGGGTTTCTCCAAAGCAAGAAGACTATAGCCCACCAGGCTCCTCTGTCCATGGGATTCTCCAGACAAGACTACTGGAGTGGTTTGTCATGCTCTCCTCCAGGGGAGAAGGGACCCTCCCTCCTGACCTAGGGGTCGAATCCACATCTCTTTACATCTACATGCATTGGCAGGTAGGTTCTTCACCACTAGTGCTACCTGGGAAGCCCACCAGGCACACAAGTGTATTTAAATTTAAATATACCAAGTATACCAAGAATATTTAGATTTAATAATTTTATAATTATCTGCATTAGCATGATTAATGAGGGTCTTTTCATAATCTTTCGATAATAAGAAAGCATATTGGGAATGTTGTTTATGTTTTAGCTTAACTCNTCTGCATTAGCATGATTAATGAGGGTCTTTTCATAATCTTTCAATAATAAGAAAGCATTTTGGGAATGTTATTTATGTTTTAGCTTAACTCATAAGTCCAAAATGGAGTCTTATTTTATTTTTTGGCTACAATGTGTGGCATGCAGGATCTAAGTTTCCTGACCAGGGATTGAACCTATGTCCCCTGTAGTGGAAGCTCAGAGTTTTAACCATTGGACTGCCGGGAAAGTCCTCAAAATGGAGTTTTACTTAGTACTTAGTAATACTCTATTGATTAATTCACTCATTCAGGCAACAAGTTATGGGTACTTCATATGTTCATGTGTATTATATAAAAATTACATTACATTACTATTTAGAGACAATCTTATGTTCAATTTAGGATTTTAATTAATGAGACACTTTCTCAAGTTATGTCTTATCTGGATTAATCATTCTTTGGCTTCAGAGGAAAAAAAAGAACTGATCTTTGAAGATAATTCTGTAATATATAGCTAGATGTGAATGTTTGTTTACTAAGCAAAAGAGGTACAAAGGTGAGCATATTTTAAGTTTTATGATTACTCAGGTGATTTAACTATTAAGAAGCTAGGCAGAATCCCACTAGGGATGGTTACATCCCTTCATTCTGAGGCTTCTCTAAAAAGAGGGTTCTTTTGATGCTGAGGAATACTTGTTCCAACAGGCTCACTGAGTATTTGAAGCTTATTCAACAAAAGGTCACATTTTCAGGCAAGACTTCTGTCATATAGTACAGATGGGCTAAAATACAAAGGATTTTAAGTACTTCGAAGTTTGAGCTGTTAATACAAGGATTCGTGGACTGACTTCTTAGATGCTACTTTAATTGAGGAGAGTTCCATTTGGAAATGTTATAAGTAATTCTCAAGAGGGGTTAAAGTGACATGAAGTCGCCTCTACCACCAACACATAACAACTTGGCATGGACAAATATCAATGAAAAACTTTTCTTTGGACAGTTTGAAAAGGTACTCTTAGAAACTATTGAAAAAATATCACTTAAATCAATACTTGACTCTGCGATTCACTAAGAGATCTGAGAAGGTCAAGCTACTAAACCAAACCTGGTCACTATAACGTATCATCAAATTTTATCCCTCATAACATTTCTTTGAACATTTTCTAGTCTAGGAGTCTCTTAGCCTTCTTCATATCTTATCCTGTAGATCTCAGCTCTGTGAGATAATAAAATATTTTTATAACAAATATTTTCACTTTTCTGAAATGAAATGAATAGATGACAAAACTACAAATAATGCAATTTTAAGTCAATGTAATATCCCAGCTTTAACAATTTTAAGAAATAAAAGGAAACTATTTATATTAAAATAATTTGCACAACTAGAGAAGAACATAAAAGATTCCATCTGATGCCTGTTCTTGACTATCTGGGAAAACTGAATAAGACAACTCTGTGCATCTTCATGATGCTTAGCAGTTGTTTCCATTCACCGGCTGTCTTACCACACTCATCACTGATATAACAAAAAAGTCTTCCATAAAATTCTAAAACACCCTCTAGTAACAGAGCTATCTCATTGTTCTAACCTTTACCATTTCTAAAAGAAAATTAAACCATAATTCCAAATGATAATCATTCAGTTCAGTTCAGTCACTCAGTAGTGTCTGACTGTTTGCGAGCCCATGAATCGCAGCACACCAGGCCTCCTTGTCCATCACCAACTCCCGGAGTTCACTCAGAGTCACACCCATTGAGTCAGTGATGCCATCCAGCCAACTCATCCTTGGTCGTCCCCTTCTCCTCCTGCCCCCAATCCCTCCCAGCATCAGGGTCTTTTCCAGTGAGTCAACTCTTCNAGGCCATAATACAGGAATGGGTAGCCTTTCCCTTCTCTAGGGATCTTCCCAACCCAAGAATCGAATCAGGGTTTCCTGCATTGCAGGCGGATTCTTTACAACTGAGTTATTTTAACTGGGAGGAAAAAAACAAAGGTATAAGAAGATGAGCTCAAACGGGATTTAGGTAGCAGTGTATGACTTCTTGGTACATTTCTACTGCCCTGAACCTAGAATATTTCATCTACTGTGGAATCCTGACTAATTCCCAAAACTTAATTTTTTTAGTGAGTTATAAGTATGTATATTCACCTCCATGCAAAGCTCACAGTAGACCAGAATCATCTACCACCCATAATATTTTTTCCTTACTCCTAAAGGGGTGTTTTCCTATACTAGGTACATATTTTAAAGGCATTGATATATTCTACTACTCCAGAAACGTATTTTATTTGGCAGCCATAGCCACCCCACTGCAAAATGAATGAATGAGTAAATAAATATATAAATAAGTAAGAATACAGGCAGCATGTTCCAAGAACTGTACATCTTCTTGATGGAAAATCAATATATAGTGGATCTGGAAATTGAGACTGTTGAGCTAAGTTTTTGTTTACGTTCCAGATAATTCCAGTTTCTGCTGTCATCAGGACTGTAAAAAGAGGGCTTTCCTGCATTCCCATTTCATAAAATCCTTCATGGATCATAAGAAGCTATTTGCAATTATGTTAATTCAAATTCTAAATTCTGCCTAAATGAAGTTGACAGACTGCAGACAGCTAAGTGATGGGAATGGGTACAAATAAATTCTGTGAATGATCATTATTTATTGATCTGCAAAGTGCATTTGATTTGGATCAGTACTAGAACAAAGGCACAAATGTGGCGAAAGCTCATACAATCCTATCGAAGACATGGACAAGAACATCTTCCTAGCATGGACAGAGCTGAAAAGTTCCTGAGAGAAGAGTAAGAATTCCTTCTGTTTCAATTTCTTTTAACACATGAACGTTTAAAGCTTAGTGGTTTCTGTTTCCATACCCAAATCCTGATTTAAGAAGCTACTTTCAAAATATTTATTACCACTCCAGCCATTGCACCACAACCCTGTTATTGGTGTTTAAAATGTATACATTTATAAATTATGAATAGAAATTTATAGTCAGTAAAAAATCAGTGTCTTTCTTTTAATTTAAATTAGCAAAAGTTCTATGACAGTGAAAAATCTCTTTAATTATTCCATTCATTCTGGATATGGAGATCTTACTTTTGTTTTAAGCAAAGTTGTCTTTGTGCAATCATTGAAATCGTCCTGCCCCAAACACACCACTGAATGGTGCCAGTATGGGCCAGTCAGTTAAGCAGAACTCTAGCAGGGGTCTCATAGGTCTCATAAGGCAGGTACAACAGCCTGCCTTTACATCTACAGGAAGGAGTCAAAATAACCTTGTGTCCTTTTCTACCATTAGATCAATCCAAACATAAAGATGACCAAGTCTTAGCTGACTAGCTTGTTCTAGGTGCTCATGCCTAGACATTCTTTTCCAATAAATCTGAATTTGATTTGAGGAATTTCTTATTTTTTAGCAGCACTCTGAGTGGTTATAATGAAAGAGCTCCTTCAGAATAGAAAATTTCCATCTTGTATTCCTGGTACCCAACACGTTGCCTGGTACATATCAGACTCTTAAAAATTAATCTTTTAAACTAAGCTAAATTAAAAAAAAACTGAAATATGATTGGACATGAGTATGGCTATGTTAGTCAAAACAGGTTGTATTTGCAGCAGGAAGAAATACCACTGGAGTTTCGGTTGTTTCAACATAGGCCTGTTGACTATGCTCATAGTCCTGGCCACTTTCCAAGGGCAGCGAGTGCCCATGAAGCCACTCAGGGGTCCAGGCTGACAGAGATATTACCGTGACGTAGCTTCACCTTGCAGTTGTCTTACTTTCCCTGTGGTGGCTTTCGGAATCACTATGGAAGGGAAAAGGTGTGTGGGAAGGGTTTTCTCTATCAATCAAGGGTTTTAGCTTGGGATTAATACACATTAGTTTATTTCCCATCCTTTGGCCAGAATTAGCCTGTGACCCCACCAGAATGCAAGATGGCTGGAATGTGTGACACTCCTATGCCCTCAGAAGGAGAGAACTGATGGCGATGAACATCAGAGGTGTTAATCGCTGAAGGTGACATATCAGAGTCATTTTTCTCATACGCTTCTTTACGACATTTTAGGTAGTGCTCAAATACCATTCACGAGCTCCTCCACGTCAGCTCTCCTGTCATGCTTCCCCACTGCAGCTCAGCCGATGCATACGCATTCTTTTCATGGAAAAGCTGATGAATGACAAGATCACCAAATAGGCACACTGTCTTTTGTAGAGTGTGTTAGGTGCTCAGTTGTGTCCGACTCTTTGCATTCCACGGACTATAGTCCCCCAGGCTCCTCTGTCCCCATGGGCAAGAAATTCCCAGGCAAGAATACTGGAGTGGGTTGCCATTTCCTTCTCCAGGAGATCTTCCTTACACAGGAATCGAACCTAGGTCTCCTGCACTGTAGGCAGATTCTTCACTGTCTGAGCTACCAGAGAAGCCCTAGCCCTTCCCACAAAGATTTACATCAGTAAAATATGATATAAATTGCACTCAAACATTGATCCCTGACTTTTAGAGAGTTAAAAAAAACACATGTGAGAATTGAACACAGCCGAAAAGGTCTCCAAGAGCATGTGGTTGGTGGTTAGATATTGAACAAAACACTTTGGAACTTAACCCAAATAACTATTAATTCTTCCAGATTGATGTCAGTATTTCGTCTACCAAATAACACTGTGGACTGAAACTACTTGATATGTCTTCCTGATACCTGAATAAGAGAGAGAAAAGGGTTTCGTGTGTAATCACTGTTACATGGGAATAGAATAGAGACATAGTTTTAAATATTGTCTTAAATACAAAAAGATAGTTAAACTGGCTGGTGTGTGTGTGCTGTCTATCAGTCATGTCCAACTTTTTGAGACCCCCTGGTAGCCTACCAGGCTTCTCTGTCTGTGGGATTCTCCAGGCAAGAATACTGGAGTCGGTTGCCATTTCCTATTCCAGGGGATCTTCCCAACCCAGGGATAGAGCCTGCGTCTCCTGCATTGGCAGGCGGATTCTTTTATCATTGTGTCACCTGGGAAGCCCAAACTGGCTGCTAGTATAAGTCAAAATTTTATTTAAAAAAATGAAACTTACAAGTTGTTTTGTTACTATATGAGAACTCTGATGGTTAGCTCTATACTCAGCTTAAAAACAATGCTGTCCCCCAGAGTGAATTTTAAGTAAATGGTTAAAAACATTTAAGTGTTACAAAAGAAATAGATGCTTTTAAGTAAATTCAAACAAAGTAAGAACAATTGAACATCTCTTACCTCTTTTCAAATCCCTGATAATAAAATCATTTTTCTTGATTTATTTTGTTCCAAACTTTCGATATGTATATGAAAATACACACATGCAAGAAAACACTAGCACTTACATCTTTATCCACATATTACAAATACATATTGATCTCATCTAGACCTTAAGTGAAATGAAACTAGAAAAGGGTATTTCCGTACGTTTATCCCTGGTATCAAACACAGTGTCCAGCACACCATGGATTCTTGATTGATCACCTAAAGAACAGAAGGCCCTTAAGTTAACAAGATACCTTAGACAATTTTTGATATGAGCCTTATTATTTTTTTATTTAAACTTTTTATTTTGTACTGGAGTATAGTTGATAGTTGATTAGCAGTGTAGTGGTAGTTTTAGGCATAAAGCAAAGTGACCAGTCATATATGTACATGTATGCGTTCTACCCCACGAACCACATTATGGTTGTCAGCAGTATAGTGTCCCACAATGGCTGCCCTAACGGCTTAGTGGGTAAAGACTCTGCCTGCAATGCAAGAGGCTCAGGAGACATGGTTTTGATCCCTGGATTATGAAGATCCCCTGAAGGAGAAAATGACAACCCACTTCAGTATTCTTGCCTGAAAAATCCCAAGGACAGAGGAGCGCAGCATGCTACAGTCCAAAGGGTCATAAAAAGTCAGACACGACTGAGAGACTAAGCATGCACGTATAGTATTCCATAATATAAATGTGCTATAATATTTTGAACTATTTTCTATTGATGGATTCTTTAAGATTTTTTCCTCTTCTTTCACTATTACAGACAACTTGGAAGTTGTTCATTAGTATGATTCCTGGAAATGGAATGTTTAGCTCAATGTTACAAACATTTATTTTGAGAGATATAAGTGAGATTGTTCTTCACCTTTTTGTGAAAATTACAAAACCGTCTGACAATCTGATTAAAGTTAATATACCCTCTCCCAGTAAACTGTACAAATGCTCTATGTAATTGCTGAAGCTTCTGGTAATAATTCCAATTTTAAGAATCCCGCTTTAGAGTGTTACACTGACTATTGTGGTTGATTTTGTCACAGAGGATCTCAACTTTTAGATGCAACATGATCTGTCAGTTTTCCTTCAGGAAACAGATATACTGAAAGGAGAATTATGAGATCTTGAGATACTACATGCTAATTTGCCCCTCTGAAAATTTTAAGTTCAGTTAACCTAATTTCAAAGGCAAATACTTCAATGTCAGTGCATTTGTATGAAAATAAGAAGCTCCACACTCTGTCACATTAAAATCTCC
>SJYW01021238.1:883603-969613 GCA_006410735.1 Raphicerus campestris | reverse complement strand
AGATCAACCTTGGGATTTCTTTGGAAGGAATGATGCTAAAGCTGAAACTCCAATAATTTGGCCACCTCATGTGAAGAGTTGACTCATTGGAAAAGACTCTGATGCTGGGAGGGATTGGGGGCAGAGGAGAAGGGGACGACAGAGGATTAGCTGGCTGGATGACATCACTGCCTCGATGGACATGAATCTGTCTGAGTGAACTCCAGGTGTTGATGATGGACAGGGAGGCCTGACATGCTGCAATTCATGGGGTCAGAAAGAGTTAGACACAACTGAGCGACTGAACTGAACTGTAAAGAAAAAGAAAAATCTACTTTTGTGGTGCTTACATCCTTGTGTGGAAACATCAGAAATAAATACCCAAAAGAAGTAAATTGCATAGTAGGTTGGAAGTGATTAGTGCCATAAAGTGCAGGGTTTGGAGCAGGTAGATGGCTGCCATGTTAAGCAGGGCTATCAGTTGTAAAGGCACCATTTGCGCAAGACTTGAAGGAAGCAAGAAAGATCATAGAAAGTAGTGGAAAGCCTAATTGTTTCAGCTTGTGAATGATACATGTGAATCTTCTCCATGTATTTAATATTTTTCTTTTTTTCTTTCAGTTTTATTGAGATATCATTGGAGGAGAAGGGGATGACAGAGGATGAGATGGCTGGAATGCATCACCAACTCAATGGACATGAGTCTGAGTAAACTCTAGGAGTTGGTGATGGACAGGGAAGCCTGGTGTGCTGCAGTCCATGGGGTCGCAAAGAGTCAGACACAACTGAGCGACTGAACTGAACTGGCATGCAGCATTTTGGCTCAGCTGGTAAAGAATCTGCCTACAATGTGGGAGACCTGGGTCCAATCCCTGGGTTGGGAAGATGCCCTGGAGAAGGGAAAGGCTTACCCACTACAGTATTCTGGCCTGGAGAAGTCCATGGACTAAGTCCATGGGGTCACAAAGAGTTGACACAACTGAGTGACTTTCACGTCAGTCTGTAAGTTTATAGAATAGAACTTAATGATTTGTTTTATATGCACCATGAAATGATTACCATAATAAGACTACTAAATCCATCATCTCATAGGGACGTGAAGCAAAAAGAAAAAAAATTCCTTACAATGAAAACTCTTAGTATTTGCTCTCTTAATAACTTTAAAATGTAATATACAGCAGTGTTAATTACATTAATCATATTTACATTGCATCCCTTGTATTTATTTATTTCATAACTAGAAGTTTGTACCTTTTGACCACTTTCATACAATCCTCCTTCCTCTCAGCCACTGCCTTTGGTAGCCACAAATCTGATCTTTTTTCTATGAGTTTGTTTATAAAGTATATATAACCTACAATAGCATGTTAGTTCCTGGAAAATAATACAGTGATTTGGTATTTCTCTATATTATAAAATGAACACCATAATAAGTCTAGTTTTCATCTGTCACCATACAAAGATGTTAGATTATTATTATGTTTCCTATGCTGTATGTCTCATTCCACTGACTCATTTATTTTGTAACTGGAAGTTTGTATCTAATTTCCCTTGTTTATTTCACTCATCTCCTGATTCTCTTCCCTTCTGGCAACCACTTGTTCTCTGTATCTATGCATACATTTCTGTTTTTTTCCATTTATTTTGCTTTTATATTCCACCTATAAGATGAAATCATACGGTATATGTCTTTCTCTGTCTGATTTATTTCACTTAGCATAATACCCTCTAGGTTTACTCATGTTTTTGTAAATGACAAGATCTCATTCTTAATTATGGCTGAGCTATATATTTTATATATACCATATATATATTCTTCATTCATTCGTCTACTGATGGATATTTAGGTACCTTTCATATCCTGACTATTGTAAATACTGCTGCAATGAACGTGTGTGTGTGCTTAGTCATGTCTGACTCTGCGACTCCAGGGACTGTAGTCTGCCAGGCTCCTCTGTCCATGGAATTTTCCAGGCAAGAACACTGGAGTGGATTGCCATTTCTTACTCCATGGTAGGAGTGCACATATCTTTTCAAAATAATGTTTTTGTTTTTGTTTTGGAAAAGTACCCAGAAGTAGAATAGCTGAATTGCATAGTAGTTCTGTTTTTAATTTCTTTGAGGCACTTCCATACTCTTTTCCTTAGTGGCTGCCCCAATTTACATTTTAATCAACAGTATATGAGGATTTCCTTTTATCCACATCCTTGCCAGTGCTTGTTATGTGTTGTCTTTTGCTTCATAGCCATTCTCATGGGTGTGTAGTACCTTTCATTGTGATCTAGTTAGCATTGCTCTGAAGATTAGTAATGTTGAGCATCTTTCTCCGAGCTGACAGTTTGTGTGAAAAATGTCTATTCACATCATCTACCCATTTTAATCGTGCTTTTCAATGTTGAGTTGTATGTATTCTTAGTATATTTTTGTTATTAACTCTTTATGAGATAATATCATTTGTTATTATCTTCTTCCATTTAATAGGTAGCCTTTTATTTTGTTGATCATTTCCTTCACCCTGCAAAAGCTTCTTAGTTTGATATAATCCTATTTGTTTAATTTGAAAAAGTATTGCTCAGACAAAGAGTATACTGCCTATGTTTTCTTCTAGGAGTTTATAGTTTTGGGTCTTGTGTAAGTCTTTAACTCATTTTGAGTTCATTTTTACATATAGTATGAGAAAATAGTCCAGTTTGGTTGTTTTGCATGGAGCTACCCAATTTTCCCAACACCGTTTGTTGAAGAGGCTGTTCTCTCTCACTATGTGTTCTTGATTCCTTTGCCATGGATTATTGACCTTACAAATATGGATTCATTTATGGGTTCTCTATTCTGTTCCATTGATCTATGTGTCTTTACTATCTTCCCTGGTGGCTCAGATGGTAAAGCGTCTGCCTACAATGCCTACCATGTGGGAGACCTGGGTTCAATCCTTGGGTCAGGAGGATCTCTTGGAGTAGGAAATGGCAACCCACTCCAGTATTATTGCCTGGAAAATCCCATGGATGGTGGAACCTGGTAGGCTATGGTCCATGGGGTCGCAAAGAGTTAGACACAACTGGGCGACTTCACTGCTCACTATGCGTCTTTATTCGTGCCAGTACCATACTGTTTTGATTACAGCGACTTCATAGTGTAGTTTGAAATCAGGAAGCATGGTACTTCAGCTTTGTTCTCTCTCAAGATTATTTAGGTTATTCAGGGTCTTTTGTGTTTTCATATAAATTTTAGAATTATTTGTTCTATTTCTGTGAAAAATGCCATTAGTATTTTGATGGGGAATGCTTTCTATCTGTAGACTTCCTTGGGTAGTACGGTCATTTGAACAATATTTATTCTTTCAATGGTATATCTTTTCATTTGTTTGTGTTGCCTTCAATTTCTTTCAAGGGCGTCTTATAGTTTTCTGACTACAGGTCTTTTTCCTCTATAGTTAGATTTATTCCTGGGTGTTTTGAGTATTTTATTCTTTTTGATGCAATTATAAATGGACTGTTTTTAACACTTAAGGAAGAGCAAGGGAGGGAGATGTTCTCCTAACTTGTAATATGATTGTTGATCCACTGCTTTAGTGAGAGTGTAAAATCCCACTCTATAAATTACATATTATCCTTTCTGGTGAGCCATACATTCAGCCGGGAGTGAATTCAGATTTCATTTTTCAGTTGCTCTTATTTTATATGTAATTACATCTAGAAATTAAACATGATAATAACTTTATTATGTGCTTACTATGTACAAAGTTTATCTTTTTCTAATCTTGGAAGAAGGTACTTGGTGCTTTAGAGATAAAGAAACGGAGAGTCTAAGATGATGAGATGGCTTCTCTCAGAAGCCAAAGTCCCATTTTTTAAAAAATTAAGCTACCCCCACAATTTGAACTCGGTGCATTATGTTAGACACTTGTAATCTCTAATTTCATTACAAGTTTACTTATGGGATGGAATACACAGATGCCTTATTATAGACTTTATACAGTAGTAACAAACACAAAAAAAGACCACACAGACAAGTAAATGCTGTTTGACGGCAGGTCAATATTAAACCATACTACAACTTCAAGTTCCTAAAACTGTCTACAATACTACCATTTATCAGTTGTGGTGCTTGTTTTTTGTTTTTACATATAATCACGATCATATTCCATACATATATTTGCTTTCAGACTGAATTCTTACTATGAGCTGAAGACTATACTATGTACTCCAAATATATAATTTAAATTTAACTTAAAAACATCATTTTAGAGATAAGAAAACAGGCCCAAGGAGGTTAAGCAGGACTGTGTCCTTAAGTTTCACAATGAATGATGAGTCTTAGCCCCTTAGAAACTTCTGTGCAAGAAACTGCTTAAGGTATGCAGAGCAGAGGAAAGAAAAAACCTATCAGAATATGATAAATCTAGAAATTGGCAAGGAGTAATTATATTGGACTAGGGGCAGGAAGTCAGGACAAAATACCAGTTGTGCCTCTAGAAAGATGGTTCTGGAACCAATGGCATTGCATATTAGTGATGAATCTGTCATTTCTGCCCCTGAAGACTTCAGCAAAGGACCTAGATGCCCTAGGTGACCTATCTTTATAGATCTAACTTTGCTGGGAGGTGGGAGGACAAAAACTCTTTCAGAGTCTGAAATGATTCTTAGTGTCCCTGTTCATCATAAACTGCTGGCAAACTGAAATGGAAAAGAAGACTAAAAAATCAAACAGCACTGTGTGCAGCTCTAAGTACAATAAGCTATTGATAACAGAGATCCTGAGTCATCAAGAACACATTGAGGGAAACAGAGATGTGTGCAGTATATGATAGAAAGCTTTTCATTTAAAATTGTTAAACTGAAAGACTAGGCACTTGATCTGGCAAGTTTTATGAGCCCTACTGGAGGATTCACTTTATGTGGAATTCTCATTTCCTGACAGCCCTGGAAAGATCAGGCCCAACTGTGATAATGCTCATCTCTGTGCATTATAATGAAGCTGCCATGGTAACTCTAGAAGTCACTTTTAAAATGTGCAATTTTAAAAGTTAATTTCCCAGAAAAAAAAAATTAGTATAGCTGTAACACTCATAATAATCTAATGAGACTTGAAAGGAACATTCAGGCAAAAGAAAAAAAAAACATACAGACTGCTTGGATTTCACAATTGCACTGTCCTTCTGAGAATGACATGGTCCACTCATGACTTCCCTAATCGATAAAACAAGGGGNATGAGATGGCTTCTCTCAGAAGCCAAAGTCCCATTTTTTAAAAAATTAAGCTACCCCCACAATTTGAACTCGGTGCATTATGTTAGACACTTGTAATCTCTAATTTCATTACAAGTTTACTTATGGGATGGAATACACAGATGCCTTATTATAGACTTTATACAGTAGTAACAAACACAAAAAAAGACCACACAGACAAGTAAATGCTGTTTGACGGCAGGTCAATATTAAACCATACTACAACTTCAAGTTCCTAAAACTGTCTACAATACTACCATTTATCAGTTGTGGTGCTTGTTTTTTGTTTTTACATATAATCACGATCATATTCCATACATATATTTGCTTTCAGACTGAATTCTTACTATGAGCTGAAGACTATACTATGTACTCCAAATATATAATTTAAATTTAACTTAAAAACATCATTTTAGAGATAAGAAAACAGGCCCAAGGAGGTTAAGCAGGACTGTGTCCTTAAGTTTCACAATGAATGATGAGTCTTAGCCCCTTAGAAACTTCTGTGCAAGAAACTGCTTAAGGTATGCAGAGCAGAGGAAAGAAAAAACCTATCAGAATATGATAAATCTAGAAATTGGCAAGGAGTAATTATATTGGACTAGGGGCAGGAAGTCAGGACAAAATACCAGTTGTGCCTCTAGAAAGATGGTTCTGGAACCAATGGCATTGCATATTAGTGATGAATCTGTCATTTCTGCCCCTGAAGACTTCAGCAAAGGACCTAGATGCCCTAGGTGACCTATCTTTATAGATCTAACTTTGCTGGGAGGTGGGAGGACAAAAACTCTTTCAGAGTCTGAAATGATTCTTAGTGTCCCTGTTCATCATAAGCTGCTGGCAAACTGAAATGGAAAAGAAGACTAAAAAATCAAACAGCACTGTGTGCAGCTCTAAGTACAATAAGCTATTGATAACAGAGATCCTGAGTCATCAAGAACACATTGAGGGAAACAGAGATGTGTGCAGTATATGATAGAAAGCTTTTCATTTAAAATTGTTAAACTGAAAGACTAGGCACTTGATCTGGCAAGTTTTATGAGCCCTACTGGAGGATTCACTTTATGTGGAATTCTCATTTCCTGACAGCCCTGGAAAGATCAGGCCCAACTGTGATAATGCTCATCTCTGTGCATTATAATGAAGCTGCCATCGTAACTCTAGAAGTCACTTTTAAAATGTGCAATTTTAAAAGTTAATTTCCCAGAAAAAAAAAATTAGTATAGCTGTAACACTCATAATAATCTAATGAGACTTGAAAGGAACATTCAGGCAAAAGAAAAAAAAAACATACAGACTGCTTGGATTTCACAATTGCACTGTCCTTCTGAGAATGACATGGTCCACTCATGACTTCCCTAATCGATAAAACAAGGGGAGCATTAGATCAGAAACTTAATTAAATTTTGGTGCGTAGAACCCAGCAGTAGAATTCATTCAGTTTCTACTTAGCTCAGTATGCTTGCTAATTCAGTCACAGAAGTGCTTGCATAAAAAATTTCATGTACTTGTCATCTTCATAATTTAAGGAGCTAGGTATAATCAATGTTCCCGGCATTAGTTATCTAGGAAAGGTGACTGTACCTTTTGTGACTGGTCACAGAAATCAGACTGGGAAGAAACAAATGTGACACAGTGGAATTGGGTCCGTTTCAAAAATAAAATCCTCTATCCTCAGCTCCATCCACCCCCAGCTTTTTGATAGGGAAAAGGTGTAAATCAACACCCGAGGTCTCTATGCCTTCTTATGGAAAGTATTTATCTATTTTTCTTTTTTTTTATTTTTTAATACTTTATTCTATGTTACAATACTGTATTGGTTTTGCCATACATTGACATGAATCAGCCACAGGTGTACATGATCTCCCAATGAGTTTGTAACTTTTTAAAAGTTCATTGTTTTTTGGAGACTGAATCAGTGCCAGTCTAGAGATATAGCATGCTCAGAGTGCTCTTGTTGTCTCAGAGACCTCATAAGCACAGGATGCATACATTCCTGGAGGCATGATGTGAGTCATTTCTTCAAGTGGCATGTTTCATTATAATGCCTTTTCTAGGATTTTCCTTGAAGGCTTACAATTTAGGATCAGGGCCCTGGCTGCAAAATTCAAATAAGTCAAATTTAATAAATCTTTACTAGCAGAAGGCTTTTATGGCCATCTGCTAATAGAAGAAGAACCTTAATTTATACATAGCATTTCAAGTTGTTCAGAAAACTGTCCTACAAATTTCAAGTAGATATTAACCTCGCTTGTTTGCTTGCTTCATCACTTAGGTCGTATCTGACTCTTTTTGAACCTATGGATCGCAGCCTTCCAGGCTCCTCTATCCATGGAATTCTCCAGGCAAGAATACTGGAGTGGGATGCCATTTCCTTCTCCAGGGAATCTTCCTGAACCAGGGATGCCTTTTAAAGAAACTAAGCTACTTTGTCCAGAAATCATAGAATTTTATTTCCCCACTTAGTGTGACTTTCCAAAACACCCAACAGTGACTTGATCAACAATTTCACCAATTTAGTTAAAGAAAAGGATACTCTTTGATTATCCTGCCAGCCCTCCCCGCTCACACACACACTCATGCACACGCGTAAGTCCTGCCGCAGTCAGGTGAATTGATCATTTGACATCACGTGGAGAAAACAGGGGAAATACACTGAGCCATCTGTTTTGGTTTCATGTCAAACCAGCCTTGCCATCCAAACGTTATTTTGGCCCTTTCAATAATTTCTAAACATGTTGGTGGCAGTAGAATCAGAGCTGCACAAGTTTCCTCAAAACTGATTATATTACACACAACAGGAAAGAAGTAGAAAATCAAATTAGGCCAGTAAGCCTGCTCAGTAGACTTCCATAATATTTGATTGTCAAAGGACAAGAAATGCTAGCTCAGCCTTGTCCCCTGAGAACAGTGGCAGGGCTCATTCTACCTCACACATGTTTAACTTGAATCTTTTATAATCTTTTATAAATTTCCTGGGGGCACTTCACAATTTCCTGGAAAGTTCTATTCAGCAGGTGGGAGCAAACACCGGTGAACTCAGAGTCCCTGCCAGTTCTGTGCCCCATTTTAGCCATAAACTGATAATGGTTAGACAAACTCCACCCTCAGCTTTTATAATTATAGTTGCTACCTTGTCCTGAATTGTATTTAAAGCATTGGGCCACAGAGTGGAAAAGACAGAATCCTTTCTTTTAGGAAGTTTGCTCCAAAGTAAATAAACCACCAGTGCACTGGGAAGAATGGACCCTCTTTCCACTCAGCCATTCACATTCATCTGTCCCCACGCACCTCGCTTCCCCTTTTCATCTGAATGTTTTCGAACGGTTTCAGTATTTAACTTCAACCACACCACTGCCTTTTTGATTTTATCAGGAGATCTTACAACTTATTTTATTCATTATAAAAGACATGTGAGATAACAAAGTTTTTCAACTTTTGTCCCTTCTATCTCAAAATTTATGTCTAAAATGAACTGTGCTCAGGTCCTTTCCTTTGATGCTGTCTTTATCCCCTGCAAACCTACCACTCATTTTCTAAATATGCTCCCTCATGCTTCTACTCTCATGTCCTCGTAATTCACGGGCACAGCCGGCTGCTTCATAGTCCCGTATCTCCCTTCCACTCAGCCTAGAACATTCTTCCACATTTGCCCTGCAGTAACATGACTGCTCAACTCTTGAAACTTAAAGATGAAACCCAAATTTCCATACCAAATACCATGACTTATGAAGTCGTTCCTATCTCTTCCCATCATGAATGCCACACTCCAGTCTCACTAGNTTACAATACTGTATTGGTTTTGCCATACATTGACATGAATCAGCCACAGGTGTACATGATCTCCCAATGAGTTTGTAACTTTTTAAAAGTTCATTGTTTTTTGGAGACTGAATCAGTGCCAGTCTAGAGATATAGCATGCTCAGAGTGCTCTTGTTGTCTCAGAGACCTCATAAGCACAGGATGCATACATTCCTGGAGGCATGATGTGAGTCATTTCTTCAAGTGGCATGTTTCATTATAATGCCTTTTCTAGGATTTTCCTTGAAGGCTTACAATTTAGGATCAGGGCCCTGGCTGCAAAATTCAAATAAGTCAAATTTAATAAATCTTTACTAGCAGAAGGCTTTTATGGCCATCTGCTAATAGAAGAAGAACCTTAATTTATACATAGCATTTCAAGTTGTTCAGAAAACTGTCCTACAAATTTCAAGTAGATATTAACCTCGCTTGTTTGCTTGCTTCATCACTTAGGTCGTATCTGACTCTTTTTGAACCTATGGATCGCAGCCTTCCAGGCTCCTCTATCCATGGAATTCTCCAGGCAAGAATACTGGAGTGGGATGCCATTTCCTTCTCCAGGGAATCTTCCTGAACCAGGGATGCCTTTTAAAGAAACTAAGCTACTTTGTCCAGAAATCATAGAATTTTATTTCCCCACTTAGTGTGACTTTCCAAAACACCCAACAGTGACTTGATCAACAATTTCACCAATTTAGTTAAAGAAAAGGATACTCTTTGATTATCCTGCCAGCCCTCCCCGCTCACACACACACTCATGCACACGCGTAAGTCCTGCCGCAGTCAGGTGAATTGATCATTTGACATCACGTGGAGAAAACAGGGGAAATACACTGAGCCATCTGTTTTGGTTTCATGTCAAACCAGCCTTGCCATCCAAACGTTATTTTGGCCCTTTCAATAATTTCTAAACATGTTGGTGGCAGTAGAATCAGAGCTGCACAAGTTTCCTCAAAACTGATTATATTACACACAACAGGAAAGAAGTAGAAAATCAAATTAGGCCAGTAAGCCTGCTCAGTAGACTTCCATAATATTTGATTGTCAAAGGACAAGAAATGCTAGCTCAGCCTTGTCCCCTGAGAACAGTGGCAGGGCTCATTCTACCTCACACATGTTTAACTTGAATCTTTTATAATCTTTTATAAATTTCCTGGGGGCACTTCACAACTCTCACAATGTGAATATTTAGTTCCTGGAAAGTTCTATTCAGCAGGTGGGAGCAAACACCGGTGAACTCAGAGTCCCTGCCAGTTCTGTGCCCCATTTTAGCCATAAACTGATAATGGTTAGACAAACTCCACCCTCAGCTTTTATAATTATAGTTGCTACCTTGTCCTGAATTGTATTTAAAGCATTGGGCCACAGAGTGGAAAAGACAGAATCCTTTCTTTTAGGAAGTTTGCTCCAAAGTAAATAAACCACCAGTGCACTGGGAAGAATGGACCCTCTTTCCACTCAGCCATTCACATTCATCTGTCCCCACGCACCTCACTTCCCCTTTTCATCTGAATGTTTTCCAACGGTTTCAGTATTTAACTTCAACCACACCACTGCCTTTTTGATTTTATCAGGAGATCTTACAACTTATTTTATTCATTATAAAAGACATGTGAGATAACAAAGTTTTTCAACTTTTGTCCCTTCTATCTCAAAATTTATGTCTAAAATGAACTGTGCTCAGGTCCTTTCCTTTGATGCTGTCTTTATCCCCTGCAAACCTACCACTCATTTTCTAAATATGCTCCCTCATGCTTCTACTCTCATGTCCTCGTAATTCACGGGCACAGCCGGCTGCTTCATAGTCCCGTATCTCCCTTCCACTCAGCCTAGAACATTCTTCCACATTTGCCCTGCAGTAACATGACTGCTCAACTCTTGAAACTTAAAGATGAAACCCAAATTTCCATACCAAATACCATGACTTATGAAGTCGTTCCTATCTCTTCCCATCATGAATGCCACACTCCAGTCTCACTAGATTTCCTACAGATCCTTAAACCCCATCTCTATGCTTGTGTCTTCACATCTTTCTCCTCCTGGTTGAGTCCTCTTCCTCTTCAGTGGGGCTCAAATGTCTCCTCTTTGAAATCCATCTCAGAACCTAGGGTGGGCATGATCGAGTCCATAACTCTTTCTACCATCAGAACCCATCACAACCTCTTCATTAAAACAGTTATTTGTATACAGTCTATCTGTCTCTCTTTGAACTGTCCCACCCAGATTATGGAAATTGATAAACTTGGAATGTTCTTTATAGTGTGATAGCCAGGAAATAGGTGCTTAGTAAGTACTGTTTCAGAGTTGGATAAATTCTTCTTCCTCATTAAAGATTTTGCTAATTTGTTTTCAACTGTAACATATAAATACACAAACACATACAAGTATACAATTGTGATAGTTAATTTTATACATCAACATAAAAGCCACAGGACCCAGTTAGAAGTCTCTGTGAAGAGATACATAACGATGAGATTATCATTTAAATGGGCAGACTTTGAATAAAGATTACTCTTCCTAATGTGGGTGAGCCTCATCCAAACAGAAGGGTCTTAATAGGAAAGAGACTGATGTTGCTTGAAGAAGAGGAAATTCTGTCAGAAGACATCTTTGAACACAAACTGAAAGTCTTCCCTGGATCCCCAGCCTGCTGACCTACTCAAGATTTTGGACTTGGCATCCTTCACAATCTCATGAGTCAATTCCTAAAACAATCTCTATTTGTACATCCTATTGGTTCTGTTTCTCTGAAGAACCCTGATGAATACAATAGTCAACACATGCTTTTTATCAGCTGAAATATTTCAGTGGTTTTCTCTCCACACAAAAGTTTCTAAAACAAAATAATGCAAAAACAAATTGTAAATAAACTTTATGAGTTTCAGTTCAGTTCAGTCGCTCAGTCGTGTTCGACTCTTTTCGACCCCAAGAATCGCAGCACGCCAGGCCTCCCTGTCCACCACCAACTCCCGGAGTTCACTCAGACTCAACGTTCATTGAGTCCGTGATGCCATCCAGCCATCTCATCCTCTGTCGGCCCCTTCTCCTCCTGCCCCCAATCCCTCCCAGCATCAGAGTCTTTTCCAGTGAGTCAACTCTTCACATAAGGTGACCATAGTACTGAAGTTTCAGCTTTAGCATCATTCCTTCCAAAGAAATCCCAGGGTTGATCTCCTTCAGAATGGACTGGTTGGATCTCCTTGCAGTCCAAGGGACTCTCAAGAGTCTTCTCCGACACCACAGTTCAAAAGCATCAATTCTTCAGCACTCAGCCTTCTTCACAGTCCAACTCTCACATCCATACATGACCACAGGAAAAACCATAGCCTTGAGTAGACGGACCTTAGTCGGCAAAGTAATGTCTGCTTTTGAATATACTATCTAGGTTGGTCATAACTTTTCTTCCAAGAAGGAAGTGTCTTTTAATTTCATGGCTGTAGTCACCATCTGTAGTGATTTTGGAGCCCCCCCAAAATAAAGTCTGACACTGTTTCCACTGTTTCCCCATCTATTTCCCATGAAGTGATGGTATCGGATGCCATGATCTTCGTTTTCTGAATGTTGAGCTTTAAGCCAACTTTTTCACTCTCCTCTTTCACTTTCATCAAGAGGCTTTNTTATAAAAGACATGTGAGATAACAAAGTTTTTCAACTTTTGTCCCTTCTATCTCAAAATTTATGTCTAAAATGAACTGTGCTCAGGTCCTTTCCTTTGATGCTGTCTTTATCCCCTGCAAACCTACCACTCATTTTCTAAATATGCTCCCTCATGCTTCTACTCTCATGTCCTCGTAATTCACGGGCACAGCCGGCTGCTTCATAGTCCCGTATCTCCCTTCCACTCAGCCTAGAACATTCTTCCACATTTGCCCTGCAGTAACATGACTGCTCAACTCTTGAAACTTAAAGATGAAACCCAAATTTCCATACCAAATACCATGACTTATGAAGTCGTTCCTATCTCTTCCCATCATGAATGCCACACTCCAGTCTCACTAGATTTCCTACAGATCCTTAAACCCCATCTCTATGCTTGTGTCTTCACATCTTTCTCCTCCTGGTTGAGTCCTCTTCCTCTTCAGTGGGGCTCAAATGTCTCCTCTTTGAAATCCATCTCAGAACCTAGGGTGGGCATGATCGAGTCCATAACTCTTTCTACCATCAGAACCCATCACAACCTCTTCATTAAAACAGTTATTTGTATACAGTCTATCTGTCTCTCTTTGAACTGTCCCACCCAGATTATGGAAATTGATAAACTTGGAATGTTCTTTATAGTGTGATAGCCAGGAAATAGGTGCTTAGTAAGTACTGTTTCAGAGTTGGATAAATTCTTCTTCCTCATTAAAGATTTTGCTAATTTGTTTTCAACTGTAACATATAAATACACAAACACATACAAGTATACAATTGTGATAGTTAATTTTATACATCAACATAAAAGCCACAGGACCCAGTTAGAAGTCTCTGTGAAGAGATACATAACGATGAGATTATCATTTAAATGGGCAGACTTTGAATAAAGATTACTCTTCCTAATGTGGGTGAGCCTCATCCAAACAGAAGGGTCTTAATAGGAAAGAGACTGATGTTGCTTGAAGAAGAGGAAATTCTGTCAGAAGACATCTTTGAACACAAACTGAAAGTCTTCCCTGGATCCCCAGCCTGCTGACCTACTCAAGATTTTGGACTTGGCATCCTTCACAATCTCATGAGTCAATTCCTAAAACAATCTCTATTTGTACATCCTATTGGTTCTGTTTCTCTGAAGAACCCTGATGAATACAATAGTCAACACATGCTTTTTATCAGCTGAAATATTTCAGTGGTTTTCTCTCCACACAAAAGTTTCTAAAACAAAATAATGCAAAAACAAATTGTAAATAAACTTTATGAGTTTCAGTTCAGTTCAGTCGCTCAGTCGTGTTCGACTCTTTTCGACCCCAAGAATCGCAGCACGCCAGGCCTCCCTGTCCATCACCAACTCCCGGAGTTCACTCAGACTCAACGTTCATTGAGTCCGTGATGCCATCCAGCCATCTCATCCTCTGTCGGCCCCTTCTCCTCCTGCCCCCAATCCCTCCCAGCATCAGAGTCTTTTCCAGTGAGTCAACTCTTCACATAAGGTGACCATAGTACTGAAGTTTCAGCTTTAGCATCATTCCTTCCAAAGAAATCCCAGGGTTGATCTCCTTCAGAATGGACTGGTTGGATCTCCTTGCAGTCCAAGGGACTCTCAAGAGTCTTCTCCGACACCACAGTTCAAAAGCATCAATTCTTCAGCACTCAGCCTTCTTCACAGTCCAACTCTCACATCCATACATGACCACAGGAAAAACCATAGCCTTGAGTAGACGGACCTTAGTCGGCAAAGTAATGTCTGCTTTTGAATATACTATCTAGGTTGGTCATAACTTTTCTTCCAAGAAGGAAGTGTCTTTTAATTTCATGGCTGTAGTCACCATCTGTAGTGATTTTGGAGCCCCCCCAAAATAAAGTCTGACACTGTTTCCACTGTTTCCCCATCTATTTCCCATGAAGTGATGGTATCGGATGCCATGATCTTCGTTTTCTGAATGTTGAGCTTTAAGCCAACTTTTTCACTCTCCTCTTTCACTTTCATCAAGAGGCTTTTGAGTTCCTCTTCATTTCTGCCATAAGGGTGGTGTCATCTGCATATCTGAGGTTAGCTACACAGATAATTAAGGTATTCTCTTAGGTGATGGAGAGTCTAGATATGAGCCCTGGGGCTCTTCCATCAGGGGGCAGTGGTCGGGGTGAGGATTCTGGTTTTCCAGTTGGTATGTTGTTTCCATAGATATTGGGCATACAGCTCAAAGTCCACAGTCCAGCCCAAGATGGAGTCCTGCTTTCAAGATGGAGCCTGTTCTGTCTGTTTCCTCCTGCANACTTTCATCAAGAGGCTTTTGAGTTCCTCTTCATTTCTGCCATAAGGGTGGTGTCATCTGCATATCTGAGGTTACTGATATTTCTCCCAGCAATCTTGATTCCAGCTTGTGTTTCTTCCAGTCCAGAGTTTTGGGAATACTTATTTGGGAAGGTGTGTTTGTGATCCAGTAACCCTGAAGTCACCCTGAATGTGAGTTTGAGTTCTGGCTCCAGCAGTTGGGTGACGGTGGTCAAGTTACTTAGCCTCTTGGTTTTCTTTGACTTCACTTTAGAATGAGGTCAAGCTACCTACCTTATATGATTGCTATTGTGAGGACTACGTTTTATGATGAAAACATGTAAAGTGCTTAAAACAGTGCCTGACACATAATCTGTGCTCGTGAGTGTGTGCTAAGTCACTTTAGTCCTGTCTGACTTTTTGCAACCCTATGGACTAGGGCCTGCCAGGTTCCTCTGTCCATGGGATTCGCCAGGCAAGAACACTGGAGTGGGTTGCCATGCCCTCCTTCAGGGGATCTTCTCTACCCAGGGACTGAACCCGCATCTCTTATGTCTGCTGCATTGGCAAGTGGGTTCTTTACCACTGCTGCCACCTGAGAAGCCCAGTCTGTGCTCAGTGAATGTTAACTGTCAGGTTTACAAAGCCTGCTCGGTCTGCCTAATTGCTTCAGTTTATTCACTTCCCCTTGTTAACTTACCAAAAAAATAGGAATTATTCTTTTTTGCAGCTCCTAGAGTCCAAAAATTAATGCACAATAATATATTTGTTATCATGAAATTCAATGTTTTTTTTTTGATGGTTTATATGTCTTGATGTAGTGATATTATATATGTGTTCCTAAGGTGATATTTTTTATTGCTTATCATTTTTAAAAAATCTGTCTACTTTGATTCTAGGGTATAGGAAATGTGGAAAGTTCAAATATATAGGTAAAAGTGAAAGATATTTTCATTTAATAAACCTATAATCAAGACAGAAAGCATTAATTAAGTAATTACTTATGGGAATAAAAATATTGTTTTTGAGTTTGCTAACTATTCTTCCTTGCAGTGGGGTTGCTAGCATTCTGTTTTGAGCTATAACGTATGCAAATACATACATAATTAGAGCCAACTCTGGGATTTCTTATTATGAAAGAAAACAGTAGTTCAAAAAGAAGGATCTCAAAAGAAATTTTGTTTGGCTGGGTACTGGACCATATGATTTAGGGGGAATTAGTAGATTTATTTTGGAATACGTGTGTGTGTTTTAAGCCTTAATCTAAAACAAGACCTAAATCAACCTTTATTTCTTAGCACAGTCCTGCTTATTATTTAATGATTTGTTTCAGAATTGTGTTAGTTAAATAGGAAAGTCAACCAGGAAGAAAGGAATGAATGTGTGTGTGTATGCTTCACACATCAATCCTGTAAGACTTTGCTTTTTCCTCATTACTTTCTGTTTTCCACTGATGGAACTGAATTCCTCTTGCCCTTTCTTGATAAAACATTAGGTCCCTAAAGTATTTACTAAATGTTGAAAGAAAACATTCTTTTTTCCCCCCGCTTTTGAGTATGTGAAAGATTGATGATGAAGATATTTTCTATCTTTTCTCATTCAGTTCTATCTTTACATCATTACTAATAATTTGGCAATCAAATGCACTTGAAAGATGTAGATGAAATAATCTTCATTCTTTTATCAGTGGTAAAAGAATTTCTTATTTACAAGCGGATCAAGAAACAGATACTTTTCACTGAATTATATTATAATAATAAAAGACCTATAAGCATAAATGATAAACTGAGCATAATGTAATATAAGTTAAAAGGACCTATATTCCTGAAGTCATTTAAATCATTTCCCATCTTCCAATCAGGTTTCGTTAAGTCGATACAGATTGATGAGTGTTGATCTCTTTCTTGTAAATTTCCAGGAAGAAAGATGCCTCATTTAAGGAATCATTACCTATATATGTACATATGTGTGGGTTTGTGTGTGTGTGATATGCTATTTAAAAAAAATTCAAATTAAGCTTTAACATGTGACTTTGCATTAAGTATTTACTTCTTTTTGACTTCTGACAGAACAACCTCACTATAGTCGTAAGAAATCAGAATTTCTATCCTATTTTGTAGCAAGGAATGAAGCACAGACATGCCTTCATTCCACAGATCATTGAGTTTTTTAAAAAGGGTTTTGCTTTTTTATAAAAAATTAATTTTTAAAAAAAAGTCTAAACCATTTCCCACAAAACTATCATGAATGGAGGGAAATCCTCAGTTGGCATCATTTTTCTCTCTCACATCTTTTCTGTCAAAACTTTCATGTTTAAATAAAAACTGCTTAGAATTATACTCCATTGGTACATTATGGTAAACAGAGATTAAAGTAGGCCCTTATTGCCAATATTTCTGTGTGTAAAGATCAGTTGAGCTACAAACCCAGAAACCTTTTGGAAGACATGCCTGCTAGATCCCACTAGGTAGTTGTTTGATACCCATGGCCAACCTAGTCTGGCTGCTTTCTGGAGCTGGGAAAAGAAATGTTTCCTGATGGTTCCATCAAGTTCTTACAAATGATCTGTGTTGTATGTTTAACTGGACACTTCATCCTTCATATCCCTGCTTTTTTATCCCCACCCCGACTTTTCTGTCTTTTCTTCCAAACTAATATTAACAACGTGGGAGCTGAAACGGTGTAATGGTATCAAACCCATTTTCCTTTGACTGATATGCCGAACGTTATTTCTAAGTCTCCTAATGCCTAATTTCCAACCAGGCTGTTCCTCTCATCTCTCTTTCTCTTCAGTTTCTCCTTCAGTGCAAGAGGAGTTTTCCTTAATGCATTCAACAGATGCCTCTTCCCAATGCCATCTTTTCAGAGCGCTGAAAAGTGCTCCATTGTGGAGCCTAGCGGATATGCTTGAATATACAAACACAGCAATGCTTCTTTTCTTTATTGACTTGCACAGAAATCTGTGCCTCTACTAAATAAAACACTTCACCATCCTAGTATCAGGCCGCCCATGTGCTGAGACATTTGCGTCTCCTTTAAATTCATCAAAACTTCCCAGGTTTGCCTCCAACAATATTTTAACAGATAACATGCTGCCAAAACCCGATCAAACGCTTTCCAAATCTTCTCGACAGCATTATTGATGACAGATGGTTAGCCTCCACACTTCACCAAACCGTGGGACAGTATTAGAAATAACATTGCCTCTATATGATTATGTAGGAGGACGGCATATGTAATCCCTGTTCAACTCTTGAACCTTGCAAGAACATAAACATTTAGAAGAGTTCCAAAGTACTAGAAGGACTATAATTGCACATGATTTTATGTGAACTGTTTACTTACTGGCCCCTTTAGCTGAAGGGAAATTATTTATTTGCTTTTCTTTTCATAGGAATCCTAAGTGTCATTCTACTATATTTGTAAGGCCCATTCTCACAGCTTACTAAAGAAAGGCAGCTAATTTTTCATGAGTGAAAAAGTTCTGAAAATAAATGTACTCAGGGCTTAAAAAATGCTATTTCTCAGAAGTCTGTTAGGAATTTCCAGTTAGGAATTTCTAAACCAGAAATGAAATGATATATTGTTTTTTCTAGTTACTGTTTGGTTCTCTGCAAATGTTAATTCTTGATGGGTAAGTGTCAAAAAGGCCACTAATATTGCATAAAATGTGTTACTAATGTAGCTGCTTAAGCAAAAATTTTAAAATTTGTAGGATAGTTATTATTTAAATAAGTCTCTTGGGCACCAAAATATGCTAGCATAATAAATGGCTTACCATGGATGCATGGAATGATTGTCATGTTCCCAGCTTCTTAAATACTCTGAAATATTACCTTCCTAAATTATAAACTCCCTGAAGATGGGAATTGTGTCTGTCCTGTTCACTTTTGTATACCCACTGACAAATATAGAATCTGTTCCATAATAGCTGCTCAGTAAATATAATAAGACAATCCAGATGAATAAACAGGTGGATAAATGGATGGATGCATTTATCTAGGTATAGCATATTTTAACTTTTATCTTTTACTTTAAAAGAATATCATAGTGAAAGTTAGTATACATTAATGGCAAAATCCTGGCTTTAGCTCTGATTGTGCTTATTCACTTTATAAAAATGGAAGGTTCTTAAAATCTAGTGCAATTTTCCCATCTTTAAAGTGGGAGGAGTAATAATTTCTGAAACATATGAATACAAACAGTATTGTGACGGTGCTAAGCACACTGATTCTGGGTATGGATTGTCTGTGTTTGAATCTATGTTCTACATGTGATAGTTCTGTGTCCTTGTTCAAGGCTTTTATGAGAATTTGGTAAGTTGATATTTATAAAGCTATAGCACTGAAGGCTTAGTAAACACCTAAAATAAATATTAGTTATTTTCATTGTACAATACTATTTCTTCTTTCTTGAACCAAGAAAACAAGGTTTTCTGTTTGTTTCTCATTGTGATTAGTTTAACAGAAAAAAATCAGCAATTATAATTTAGGGGCTATAAATATGAATTCATCAATCAAGTTGCAAATGGCGGAAGGACTAGGAGTGGTGATATAAAAATAACCTTTTGATGTAATAACATTTTATAGAAAAAGATTGACTTGTTTTCATATCCATCTATTCATCAACTTCATTTATTCATTCAATCACTTAGTTATTCAACAGTATGTATTGAGCCTTGGCTCTGTGAAAGACACTACTTTAGGTGTAGTAAATACAGTTGGCAAAGAAACAGAAATAAACAGAGCCTCCAACAGTTCTTAAGAACATATATGTGTTGTGGGATGTGTGCATGTAGAAAAAAATAATAAGCAAGAGAAGTAAATATATATTTTATCTAGTCCTAAAGTGAAGTTAAATTCATATAGGCAATTCATGTCAAGAGGAAACTAGCTCAGACAGAGAGAATTTGAAGTTTTGGCAGTATAATTTTTCCAAGGTAGACAGGAGAATCTTCATTTACATGGTAGATTTTAGAATAAAGATCTAACATAGGTGAGGGAGTGAATCATGCTGGTATCTTTGGAAAGGACAGCCAAACAGACTGAGAAGCTGTGGGAAAGACCCTGAAGAGGAACCCTAGCTAGTACATTCCTGAAATGTCAAGGAGGCCAGTCTTTTTGCCATCAAGCTCCATAAGAAGGAGAGTGGTAGCAGCTGAAGTTGAAGAGGTAGGTGGGAAGAGATTGGATTGTACAGGGCCTTCTGTGTCAGTGGGATGATATGAACTTTCATTTGTGAATTTCAATGTTTTTAGCAGGAGGAAGAAATTCTCTGATCACCATTTTAACAGGATCATTTTAATTACTGTCTTGAGATTATACAACAGGGGGTGTGTGCTGTCTCTTCAGTTGGGTCTGACTCTTTGAGACCCCGTGAACTGTAGCCTGCCAGGCTCCTCTGTCTATGGGACTTCCCAGGCAAAAATATTGGAGTGGTTTGCCATTTCCTTCTCCAGGGGATCTTCCCAACCCAGAAATCAAACATGAGTGTCCTGGGTCTTTGTCATTGGCAACAAATTCTTTACAACTGAGCCACTCATATATGTAGTATTTAAGCATAAATGTTTTTTACTGTACATATTGTTTTCCCACATGATTATTTTTTCACTGAAAATATATGTTGGAGACTTTCATATATATATATATATATATATATATATATATATAATTCCTTGGTATTTTTAATTGTTGCATGATATTTTATATGATACCCTCTTGATGAAACTTAGATAATTCTCAATTTTATCACCATTATCAAAAATTATGTAACCAACATCCTGGGGATGCCTTTTTGGGTATATAGTTGAGTAGGACTCTAGAGTTAATATTTATAATCAAAGTTGTTGTATATGTGCAATGAAAGTTTAACTGATACTTCAAGTTTTCCTCTATTAAGATTCTTCCAGTTTATACTTTCACTAAGAAAATAAAAGCTAAAATAAAATTTGTTTGTTTTTTAAAAAAAAAAAACTAAGAAAAAATTTGCAAAAGATAATTTCCTAGCGCTCTTTTCACATCAATAAAACACTGGCAAGATGTTATGGGTTGGTTGACAACATGAACAATCATTGATTTTTTCAAGCATACTTCCAGGTAGTGAGGATATCAGTTCAGTTCAGTTCAGTCACTCAGTTGTATCCTATTCTTTGCAACCCCATGAACTGCAGCACACCAGGCTTCCCTGTCCATGACCAACTCCCAGAGCTTACTCAAACTCATGTCCATTGAGTTGGTGATGCCATCCAACCATCTCATCCTCTGTCATCAGCTTCTCCTCCTGCCCTCAATCTTTCCCAGCATCAGGGTCTTTTCCGATGAGTCAGTTCTTCAAACCAGGTGACCAAATTATTGGAGTTTCAGCTTCAGCATTAGTCCTTCCAATGAATATTCAGGACTGATTTCCCTTAGGATTGACTGGTTTGATCTTGCTGTCCAAGGACTCTCAAGAGTCTTCTCTAACACCACAGTTCAAAAGCATTGATTCTTTGGTGCTCAGCTTTCCTTATAGTCCAACTCTCACATCCATACATGACTACTGGAAAAACCATAGCTATGACTAGATGGACCTTTGTTGGCAAAGTAATGCCTCTGCTTTTTAATATGCTATCTAGGTTGGCCATAGCTTTTTTTCCAAGGAGCAAGTGTCTTTTAATTTCATGGCTGTAGTCACTATCTGCAGTGATTTTGGAGCCCCCCCAAAATAAAGTCTGCCATTGTTTCCACTGTTTCCCCATCTATTTCCCATGAAGTGATGGGACTGGATGCCATGATCTTAGTTTTCTGAATGTTGAGCTTTAAGCCAATTTTTTCACTCTCCTCTTTCACTTTCAAGACATTCTTTAGTTCTCCCTCACTTTCTGCAATAAGAGTGGTGTCATCTGCATATCTGAGGTTATTGATATTTCTCCTGGCAATCTTGATTCCAGCTTGTGCTTCATCTAGCCCACATTTCTCATGATGTACCCTGCATATAAGTTAAATAAGCATGGTGATGATATACAGCCTTGAGGTACTCCTTTTCTTATTTGGAACCAGTCTGTTGTTCCATGTCCAGTTCTAACTGTTGCTTCCTGACCTGCACATAGATTTCTCAAGAGGCAGGTCAGGTGGTCTGGTATTCCCATCTCTTTAAGAATTTCCACAGTTTGTCATGATCCACTCAAAGGTTTCGGGATAGTCAATAAAGCAGAAGTAGATATTTTTCTGGAACTCTCTTGCTCTTTCAATGATCCAGCAGATGTTGGCAATTTCATCTCTGGTTCCTCTGCCTTTTCTAAAACCAGCTTGAACATCTGGAAGTTAATGGTTCATGTACTGTTAAAGCCTGACTGTGAGAATTTTGAGCATTACTTTGCTAGCATGTGAAATGAGTGCAGTTGTATGGTAATTTGAGCATTCTTTGGCATTGCCTTTCTTTGGGACTGGAATGAAAACTGACCTTTTCCAGTGTAGCCACAGCTGAGTTTTCCAAACTTCCTGGCATATTGAGTGCAGCACTTTCACAACATCATCTTTTAGATTTTGAAATAGCTCTATCTCCACTAGCTTTGTTTATAGTGATGTTTCCTAAGACCCACTTGACTTTGCATTCCAGGATGCCTGGCTGTAGGTGAGTGATCACACCATTGTGGTTATCTGGGTCATGAAGATCTTTTTTTATAGTTCTTCTGTGTATTGTTGCCACCTCTTCTTTATATCTTCTGCTTCTGTTAGGTCCATACCATTGTGCCCATATTTGCATGAAATTTTCCCTTGGTATCTCTAATTTTCTTGAGGAGATCTCTAGTCTCTCCCATTCTATTGTTTTCTTCTATTTCTTTGCATTGATTGCTGAGGAAGTGAGGATATATCATCAGGATGCTGACAAAGTTGTGTTGAAGACAACATTCTAGGAGGTACAAATTTTGTGGACTCAGAGCTTTGCTTGGATTCCCTAATATATTAAAGAGTACTTTCTTTCATATTCTCTAGTTGCCATATTTCTCAGAGAAATTGAAAATGTACACCAAAACAGTGTGAAAAAACCTTTTTGCATAAAAAATAATATGTAATAATTAATGACCAATCAGGAAAATAGTTTTCAATGTATAACAAAGATTAAAATTCTTTATAAAATTTCTTTAAATGAGAAAAAATACTAACAGTGAACAACTCAATGAAGAAAATGCAAATAGCCTCAAAATAAATGGATGTCTGCATTCTCTTTATGAAAGATTTACAAATTAAAACCACAGTGAGATAATACTTTTCACATTTAAGACTGGCAAATACCAAGGACTTTGACCATTAACTTTTTGGCAAGGCTCTGGGGAAACAGGCACTTTCATTTATTGGTAGTGGAAATGCAAAATGTCATTCTAAGGGAATTTGAAATAACCAGCAAAATACATGTCTTAAACCTTGTATCTTGTAATTCCTCCAAGGAATCTACCTGAAGATCCCCTTGCAGAAATACAAAATGATATACATACAAGGATATTGATTCTGACAATATTTAAAATAGTGAAAGCCTGGAAACAACATATATCCATCCACAGTGAACTGGTTTCATAAACTATATGTCCACATAATACAGTATTAATCCTCTGTAAAATATGATGAGGAAATCTCTTATACTGATATTAGGTGACTCCTGAGTCTTTAGTTAAGTGAAAGAAAAAAAAACACAGAAAATGCAGGAGTAAAGGTGAAGGAACCAAGTTGAAAATAAGATTTCTTTGGATATATACTGCAAGTATGATTTAATACTTGGTAAGGTTAGTAGTAATAATATCCCTATTATTTTTTATAATTTTCCCAAATGTTTTACTTTTTAATTTTTGAATCACCTTTCTCAGCTACAAACAACATCCCCCACTAAAAAATAAATCCAAAATGGGAAGAACATGGCTTATCTTTCCCTTTATGAAGCATACTTTTGTGTTTTTCAGAACTGTTTTAAAATTTTCCTTGCAAAGAATTTGGACATTTCCTATTAAGCACTTCTAATAGTTATTAAGGCTGAAAAACCACCCTAACTTAGTGGTGTAAACCAACCATTTTATTATGCTTATAGAATCTATGGTTTAAGAATTGGGAAAATAAAAGAATGTTGACAGCTCACTCCCTCTTCTCTATAATGTCAACTGAAAAGAACCAAAGGCTGAGGTCTCTCAGCTGCTGGGGACAGGAATCATCTGAGGGAAAGTCTTCACTCATAAACCTAGGAGTTGAGTCTGATTGTTGTCAGGAGTCTCAGCTGGTGCTGTAATGTGGAAAACTGTACTGGCCTCTTTATATCATCAGCATGACAGCCTTGGACATCTTACATGATGTTCAGGGCCCCAAAGGCAAGTGTCTCAAGAGAACCAGATGGAAACTGTATCCCTTTTGACCATCTATCTTTAGAAGCCACATTGTACCACTTCTGCCACAGTCACAAGGCCATACAGTTTCAGAGGGAGAGGCATGGTTCCCACCTCTTTTGATAAGAGGGATGTCTAAGTCATAATAGAGGAGTATGTGGGATGAACGATATTGCTGAAGTCATTTTTTGAGAATACAGTGAGCCAGAGGATTTTTCTTTAACTCTGTTTTTCTGGTGCCATAAAGGCAATAAAAGATGAGGCCTTTTCTTTCATTTTATATCTTGCTTGTTTTCATTTAATGAATGTTCAGTTCAGTTTGGTCGCTCAGTCATGTCCGACTCTTTGCAACCCCGTGAATCGCAGCATGCCAGGCCTCCCTGTCCATTACCAACTCCCGGAGTTTACTCAGATTCACATTCATCGAGTCCATGATGCCATCCAGCCATCTCATCCTCTGTTGGCCCCTTCTCCTCCTGCCCCCAATCCCTCCCAGCATCAGGGTCTTTTCCAGTGAGTCAACTCTTCGCATGAGGTGACCAAAGCATTGGAGTTTCAGCTTTAGCATCATTCCTTCCAAAGAAATCCCAGGGCTGATCTTCAGAATGGACTGGTTGGATCTCCTTGCAGTCCAAGGGACTCTCAAGAGTCTTCTCCAACACCACAGTTCAAAAGCATCAATTCTTCGGCGCTCAGCTTTCTTCACAGTCCAACTCTCACATCCATATATGACTATTGATTTCTATATATGACTTCTATATCCTGCAACCTTATTAAACTCTGTCCATTACTTTTTTGTGTGTCTGATTCTTTTGGGTAATTGGTTATACAATCAGATAATCAGTATAAAGAGTTTCACCTCTTTCATTCAAATTTTTGAGGTCTTTTTACTGTAAATTTCTACTCTTGCAAATTGTGTTGGCTATGAGCCTCAACATGATATCAAAACGTAATGGTGACCACGGATCCTTTTTTTCCTGATTGTAGAAGACATGCCTTTTTGTTTCCATTAACTAAAATGCTACAACTGAAAAGAATATTTTCTCTATTATCATCTTATTTTTAAAAGTTGTGCTATGGTATTTGATACAGAAATAATCATGACTATCAAATTTTCATTTTGAATCACAGTCTTAACTATTATAAAGTGCCTGTCATTTTCTTTCTTTCTTTTCCTTAATAATTTTTGGTCTTATTTCTACCTGATTGGATATTAAGACCACCAACTCTGGTTTTCTTTTATGGCTTACACTTTTCTTAAACGGTCTTCTGGTATTAAGAGGTACTGTTTGAAAAGTTCATCATTGTCTTAGCCTGTTTGGGCTTCTATAACAAAACACCAGAGACTGCAGTAGCCTATAAGTAACAAGAAGTTTACTTCTCACAGTTCTGAAGAATGGAAAGCTAAGATTAGGGTGTCAGCATGGTTGGGTAAGGACCTTTTACTGATTGCAGACTTCCTTGTATCCTCACATGAATAATAGACTAGAAATCATCCAGAGCTGCTTTTTAAAGTATGTTAATTCCATCTATGAGGACTCTGCCCTTATGACCTAATCACCTCTGGGTCCTACCTTCTAATACTATCATACTGGATATTAGGATTGAACATATATCATACTGGGTATTAGGATTTAACATATAAATTTTTAGGGAGACACAAACATTCAACCCATAGCATACACCAGCCTTATTTTTTTCCCTTTATAACAGTGTTGATGTTTGTGTCTATCCAGTGAAAATTTTCTCTATCTTTAAATCCCAATACGTTTATTAGGATATGTCTTGGGACCAATTTGCCTTGGTTCACAGATTCAATGTACAGATTCACATCTTTAGTTCAGTTTTTAAAATATGCTTTACAGTATTAATTCTCTCCCATTGCTTTTCTTCTTTGGAAGCTTCAGCTATGTGCTTACTAAATCTCCTTCATCTGTCTTCTACATCCTCCATTTAAGATTTGTTTGCTTCCATCTCGTTTGCTTGTTTCCCTTACTTTGATTTGTCAGACCCTTTACCAAAGCGTCCGTGTCACCATTAGTTTTCTTTTCCTGAGTTCTGTCAATTCTTTTTTTCTCTCCGTTATTTTCTAGCCATCACTTCTGCTAGTTCAGAACACCTGTATTTCAGTTTTGTAATCTTTTTTCATAGTTGCAAATAATTCACTGTTATTTACAAATTAGTACTGAAANATTGATTTCTATATATGACTTCTATATCCTGCAACCTTATTAAACTCTGTCCATTACTTTTTTGTGTGTCTGATTCTTTTGGGTAATTGGTTATACAATCAGATAATCAGTATAAAGAGTTTCACCTCTTTCATTCAAATTTTTGAGGTCTTTTTACTGTAAATTTCTACTCTTGCAAATTGTGTTGGCTATGAGCCTCAACATGATATCAAAACGTAATGGTGACCACGGATCCTTTTTTTCCTGATTGTAGAAGACATGCCTTTTTGTTTCCATTAACTAAAATGCTACAACTGAAAAGAATATTTTCTCTATTATCATCTTATTTTTAAAAGTTGTGCTATGGTATTTGATACAGAAATAATCATGACTATCAAATTTTCATTTTGAATCACAGTCTTAACTATTATAAAGTGCCTGTCATTTTCTTTCTTTCTTTTCCTTAATAATTTTTGGTCTTATTTCTACCTGATTGGATATTAAGACCACCAACTCTGGTTTTCTTTTATGGCTTACACTTTTCTTAAACGGTCTTCTGGTATTAAGAGGTACTGTTTGAAAAGTTCGTCATTGTCTTAGCCTGTTTGGGCTTCTATAACAAAACACCAGAGACTGCAGTAGCCTATAAGTAACAAGAAGTTTACTTCTCACAGTTCTGAAGAATGGAAAGCTAAGATTAGGGTGTCAGCATGGTTGGGTAAGGACCTTTTACTGATTGCAGACTTCCTTGTATCCTCACATGAATAATAGACTAGAAATCATCCAGAGCTGCTTTTTAAAGTATGTTAATTCCATCTATGAGGACTCTGCCCTTATGACCTAATCACCTCTGGGTCCTACCTTCTAATACTATCATACTGGATATTAGGATTGAACATATATCATACTGGGTATTAGGATTTAACATATAAATTTTTAGGGAGACACAAACATTCAACCCATAGCATACACCAGCCTTATTTTTTTCCCTTTATAACAGTGTTGATGTTTGTGTCTATCCAGTGAAAATTTTCTCTATCTTTAAATCCCAATACGTTTATTAGGATATGTCTTGGGACCAATTTGCCTTGGTTCACAGATTCAATGTACAGATTCACATCTTTAGTTCAGTTTTTAAAATATGCTTTACAGTATTAATTCTCTCCCATTGCTTTTCTTCTTTGGAAGCTTCAGATATGTGCTTACTAAATCTCCTTCATCTGTCTTCTACATCCTCCATTTAAGATTTGTTTGCTTCCATCTCGTTTGCTTGTTTCCCTTACTTTGATTTGTCAGACCCTTTACCAAAGCGTCCGTGTCACCATTAGTTTTCTTTTCCTGAGTTCTGTCAATTCTTTTTTTCTCTCCGTTATTTTCTAGCCATCACTTCTGCTAGTTCAGAACACCTGTATTTCAGTTTTGTAATCTTTTTTCATAGTTGCAAATAATTCACTGTTATTTACAAATTAGTACTGAAATACTGGATTATAATTTTTATCTGCTGTATGTGTGTATGTGTGTACTCGGTCACTTAGTTGTGTCTGACTCTTTGTGGCCCCATGGGCTGTAGCACACCAGGCTCCTCTGCCCATGGAATCTTCTAGAATCCTGAACTTGGGTGCTATTTCCTACCCCAGGAGCTCTTCCTGACTCAGGGATCAGACCTGTGTCTCTGCATCTCCTGCACTGGCAGGTGGTTTCTTTGCCATTAGTGCCACCTGGGAAGCCCCTATCTGCTATACAGTATAGAAGTATTTTAGTGAGTGTTCCTTTGTGTTGAAAGAGCTCTGTATAATTTTTTTTTTTTTTTTACTTTGTTCTGACACTCTTTTCCTTTTTGTCTTTTTTTTTTTTTTGGTTGTTGTATATAAATTAGAGCAAAATGTCCCTGGATGTGAGCATGGACTAGAGTGGAGTAAGAACAGGAATAGCTTCCCTGGTTCCCAACTCCTGCTAGAAAGGTATGGACACTGGGATAATAAGTAAATTGATCAGTTAGACCAGCTATCTCAGGGAGAATTTCCTGGAGGTTCAGTGATTAGGACTCAGTGCTTTCCCTCCCATAGGCCCAGGTTCAGTCCCTGGCTGGGGGGGAAAAAAAAAAAAAGAGCAGATACATTAGCTAACCATTTCAGTTTATATATATATGGAGAAGGAAATGGCAATCCACTCCAGTACTATTGCTTGGAAAATCCCATGGCCAGAGGAGCCTGGTAGGCTACAGTCCATGGGTCGCAAAGAGTCAGACTGGGCTCGAAACTCTTGCCTTACACTGTGCTGCTTCTGCGTTGGCATCCTTCCTGTGCTGCTGGACTCTAAGTTGGCTCTGGGGGGCTTTTTCCTCCAGCCCTGTGTCTCCTCTGCCTATTTTGATGGCTGCTGCTACCATGGGACACAGGTCTTGTGTCCTTTGTAATCCACTCACTTTTAGAAAGTAGGTTTTTATTGACATTTTTAAAATATACTCTCCTCCTTGCTCATTTCTGGGCAATTTTCAGTCTTCCTTGTGTCCGCAGTGCTCATGTCCAGCTGTCTCTCAGTGCTCCTCAAAGCACTTGCCTACAGTTTGGGACCGTCACCTTGTGGAGAGTAGATTTGTATCTTTCTGTTGGTTTCCAGGGCGGCCTCTGCACTATCAGCATTTTATAATCCTCCTAACCACTGCATCATGGCTTCCCTGGGGCCTTCCTGTCTGGCTCTGCTGGTCTCAGTTGCTTTTGGCAGCATGCACACATAATCTGAAGTTTATAGGCTTTCTTTGTCTCCTATTTTTAAGTGAAACTGGAGCTTGTGTTTTTTTGTTGTTGTTCTTTTTCTTTTCCTTATCTTGTTGCTGTATTTCCAAGACAAACAGAAAGATTCAGAATTGAGCTGCCACCATGCTCTTAGAGAATCATAATTAATATAATTATTTTTGTTATAGTGAAGATATGAAGGACATTTCCATTTAAGTCAGGTGAAGAATGGACTTTTCATGTGGAAATATGAGATTCCTTAAAACATGGTCCCTGGGCAAAATATATTCCCCACTGGTGACTTTTCAAGATGTGCTCTGGACATAATTGAGGGAGGGTAGCTTGATAAACTTATTAGGTAAGCAAATCTATGCAGAGAGTCTGTCACTCCTGGAGAAATAAAACTGGTAGAGGAAAAAGAATCAGATTTACATGTTACAAAAATGCTGTTCTTTATTTTAATCGACAGAATTGGATTAGACTCCAGCATCAGCATGCATTTCCCATTGTTTTCTTTTTATATTAACTGCAGGAGACTCATTAGAATTTCATGGATGTAATTGTTTCTGGGTTACATCCTCAATTAATGACTATAATTGAAAGATCGGATAGGACTGGGATAACGTGACTGTAATTTAAGTGTAAGACAGACGTCTGGGCCTCTATTTACAATGCATGTGTTATTTTTTTTTTTCTTCCACTGTGGAGGAGTATTTACGAGAGGCAGAAATAAATGCATTTCAAACAGCAATGTCTCAATCAAAACAATGTGCATATTGTGTGCTGGTTGTTGTTTTTCCTGGGCTGTTTTGTGACTCTGCAGCCCTTAGCAGGATGCATGTGCATAAAAAGAGCTTGTGCTCAGATCTTCTGGGAGGACTTGGGGGAGCAGAACAAGCTTCAACAAAGGGGAGGTGGAAGAGAAGGCTATCTGTCCTTCCTCATGTTCTGTTAGAACACTGTTCAAAACCTAGCATTTCAGCCTGCACTTGCCCAAGATTCCTTAATCAATTTTAGATTATGTCATGGGGAAAGAAAAGAGGATCACTCCCAAGCTGCTAATTATGGCTCTTCTCTGCTTTCCTCTCCTTATACTTCCCCCTAGAAGCAGATATTAATCTTATTAACTTTTTTGAGCCATGCATCTCTGATTATCTATACACAGGCTTTGAGGCAGCTGCGAGGGGTAGCTGAACAATTATCCAGGGTGAGCCGGATTTGCTCCAGACTCAGGAAACATGGATCTATAGACCAAAGCTTTTGGGTTCAAGGATGACTGCTATTTCTTCACCCAAGGTCAGATGCAGACTATGTAGTTCATTATGTGTCTTTTACAGCAATTGTGACCTTTCTTTCTCTTTTGGATCTATTGATTTGGAAGGAATGGTAAAGACAATATCAGGATTGAAGATGAGCTGGACGGGTCAAGAGGTGTGGCTGGACTAAACCATATGGAAAGAAAAAAGCAAGTGGGACAATACAACAGTTAGGAACAGAATGAGAGCTAGGAGACAGAGAGGATGGGAAGGGATTGGAGACTGATTCAGAGATGATCAGACAATATGATAATTTGACACGATTTATTACAGACCTCATGCTAGTACTGTAGCTGAGGAAGATATCTTAATATGTCACTTCTGCTTCAGAAACACAAAGGTGGGTGCTTGCTGCTATGCAATTATCAGACCCGACCACAGTCCTATGGGAATTAAAATTTCTAGGTATGATTCCAGGATGCTTCATCTTTCCAAAGTCTTTCACCTTTCCAAGATCCCAGGTGATTCTGGTAAGATGTTGGAGTTTGAGAGCAAATGGAGAGGAGGCAGTGGAAAGCAGAAGGGATAAAATGGCAGTGATGGGCTGCGAGAGTATGGACTGAGGTCAGACTCAACAGGCATATATTCAGCCTTTACAGATAAGGGGGTGGCAATTAGAGGACTCCAGTGTCTTCTTGTATGTTATCCATCTATGCATCTGATAAGTGGAAGAGCCATTAAGTTCGATCATACTTCTATTAAGGTGAACTTCTACTCAGTTCAAGGTTCTTTCTTTGTACCAAACTTGCCAATAGTGATAGGAAAGTGTTAGAATTTGGATGGCAGATTATAGGAAGAAGGTAGCATGCCTTGGATCCAGGTCTCGATTTTATCTGTTGAGATAGGGACACTCTTTAGGAAGATAGTGTAGAGGTAAAATATATTCTAATTTCTTTAACCTTGTATCCTAAATTCTGTTTTTGCCTCTTTCATGAATATTTTTGGTCATGGTTGCATATTAGCTGTAAAGTTATATACTCAACTTATTCCTTCTTTAAACTGATGCTTTCTGAAATCTCATATGGTTCTAACTCATGATATTGTAAAACCATCATTTTGATATATGAATTAAGGTGTTCACCAACCTAGATAGCATATTAAAAAGCAGAGAAATTACTTTGCCAACAAAGGTCCTTCTAATGAAGGCTATGGTTTTTCCAGTGGTCATGTATGGATATGAGAGTTGGACTGTGAAGAAAGCTGAGCACTGAAGAATTGATGCTTTTGAACTGTGGTGTTGGAGAAGACTCTTTGAGAGTCCCTTGGACTGCAAGGAGATCCAACCAGTCCATCCTAAAGGAGATCAGTCCTGGGTGTTCATTGGAAGGACTGATGCTGAGGCTGAAACTTCAATACTTTGGCCACCTCATGCAAAGGGTTGGCTCATTGGAAAAGACTCTGATGGTGGGAGGGATTGGGGGCAGGAGGAGAAGGGGATGACAGAGGATGAGATGGCTGGATAGCATTACCGACTTGATGGATGTGAGTTTGAGTGAACTCCAGGAGTTGGTGATGGACAGGGAGGCCTGGCATGCTGCAATTCATGGGGTCACAAAGAGTTGGACACAACTGAGTGGCTGAACTGAACTGAACTGAGTACATATTAGTAAATATCCATCTAATAATTTCTTTAAAAATCTATCTGTATACTAGCGTCAAATCACTTTGCCAGTGGTACTACACACACTGAACTTTTTTAAAAAATTTATTTTTAATTGGAGGACAACTGCTAAGCAGCGTTGTGCCGATTTCTGCCATACACATTGCTTGTGCCACACTGAACTTTGGATGTAATGCTTTTACCAGTTTTAATCTTCTGCTCCAGTCAGATGCCTCTTTCCAGTGCCTCCCAGTCTAGTATGTCTGCATGATCTCAAATCACTATATTTAGCAGATCGACGAGTTCAGCACTGCTTTCCCAAGGGCAGCCTGGATCACCCTCTCTCTTCTGTGTCTTTTCTTGTCCCTCTCTCCATTTGCCCTGAGCTTCTTCCTCAGCTTTCATTTCTGGGTGAATTTTGCCTGCAGAATTTGGAACCCTGCCTTTAGTGGCCCTGACAAGCTCTCCTCCCTCTTTCTCTACTGAATGTGACCATTTTCATGAACAGCCTTCAGTCATAATGCCCTTTATAGATGTGGTATCATTAAAATGTTTGACTGATAGATAAATTAATAACTGATTTCAGACTTCTGCCTAATATATTTCAGGTGGCTTTCAAGTCCCCAAATGATAGCATTAAAAATTAGCAAATAAATATAACACCAATATGGATTCCTTCTATGAAGAAAATAAAACACTTAAAGTATTACACAGAGAAAGAGAGATGAGAAGATTTTTATTTTCTGTGTAGGATGGATGGGAAGATCTCCTTGAGAGAAGAAGACTTGAATAATGAGAAAAAGCCAGAAATGAGCTGATCTCATTTAATGGTAGAAGAAAGTACAAGGGAAAGCTGTGCAAAGGCCCTGGGATGAGGCTGAATTTGAAGCTCTGGGGGGAACAGAAAAGAAGCCCCCACAGAGCAAAGTAATAGGAGAAGTTTAGACAGCTAGGCAAAAAGAAGATTCTATTGACTCTTCTAGACCACTGCAAGAAGTATGATGGATACTCTAAGTGCAATGGAAGCCGCTGGAGTAGGTTTCCAAGGGACAATTTTGATCTAACCACCTCATCCAGGTTCTGGGAAGACTGGACCCCATGCAACTCCCTTTACTTTACATGCTTGCTCTTGTATGTCACATCCTCCTGCCAGGATTGCTACCCCTACCTAACTCCCCAGTTTGCCTAGATTGTCTTGTTCCTTTCTGACTATAGACTCCTACTGCAAAGAAAACATGATTAATTTTCTTTCACTCCATATTTTATCAAACTTGTTTGCCCACAAACTTTTTACATGAAATGCCTATTACCTTCTTCAGGGAACATTCTAGACGTTTAAGCTACCCTAGTTCTTTTTGTAGTTGTAAAATAGTCATTCTCTAGGGTTTGTATTAGAGTTTTGATTATATTAGGGTTCTCCAGAGAAACTGGTCCATCAGGATGTGTGTGTGTGTGTGTGTGTGTGTGTGCGTGTGTGTGTGTGTGAAAGACAGAGTGAGAAAGAGAGAGAGATCTTTAGGAATTGGCTCAGGCTATTAGGAAGGCTCACAGGCCTAAAATTTGCAGGGTAAGCTATTAAGCTGGAGACACACACAGTAGCCAAGCCTGCAGTTCAAGTCCAAAGGCCATCTGTTGCAGAATACCTTCTTATTTGGGGGAGATCAGTATTTTGTTCGATTCAGGTTTTCATCTGATTGAATGAAGTCTACCCACATTAGGGAAGGCAGACTGACTTTACTCAAAGTCCACTGGTTTAAACGTTGATCTCATTCAATATACCCTTATAGAAACAGCCAGAATAATATTTGGCTACTTATCTGGGCACTATGGTCCAGTCAAATTGGTATATAAAATTAATCATCACACTTTTATTACAGGAAAAGACAAAGGAAAAAAGCCAAGTTTTCCATCTTAAGAAGCAGTTCTGTATTTCATCACTGGTGGGTTTATGTGTACGCATTTTTGTTGTTACTGGTAAATAAAAAACCATAGAACTAACAATCTCCTCCCAATAATAGTCATATTTAATAAAAGCTGTTCTGAAATAAATGTTAAAAGTATAGTAATCAGACTGGAAGAGTGAAATAAAGAACAACAGAACATAGACTAGGTCAGGATAAGAAGAACAGAAAGGAAAAGATTTGTAGGAATTTACTAATGAGATTCCTTAGTAAAAGGGTATAGACAGCTAGTTGGCCTAAGTTCTGTTGATGCAGGATGGGATGATGAATTTTTTTCCTAGAGAAGCTTTAATTGATCAGCATTTCATGCAAATGAATAATGTAGGTACGCGTTAGTGTGCTGGAAGCTGCCAATTATTCAAATTACGCAAAGCCATAAAATATGTGAAAATCAAAACAACAGAAAGAACCATTAATTCCCATTCTGTTNGGTTCAGTCCCTGGCTGGGGGGGAAAAAAAAAAAAAGAGCAGATACATTAGCTAACCATTTCAGTTTATATATATATGGAGAAGGAAATGGCAATCCACTCCAGTACTATTGCTTGGAAAATCCCATGGCCAGAGGAGCCTGGTAGGCTACAGTCCATGGGTCGCAAAGAGTCAGACTGGGCTCGAAACTCTTGCCTTACACTGTGCTGCTTCTGCGTTGGCATCCTTCCTGTGCTGCTGGACTCTAAGTTGGCTCTGGGGGGCTTTTTCCTCCAGCCCTGTGTCTCCTCTGCCTATTTTGATGGCTGCTGCTACCATGGGACACAGATCTTGTGTCCTTTGTAATCCACTCACTTTTAGAAAGTAGGTTTTTATTGACATTTTTAAAATATACTCTCCTCCTTGCTCATTTCTGGGCAATTTTCAGTCTTCCTTCTGTCCGCAGTGCTCATGTCCAGCTGTCTCTCAGTGCTCCTCAAAGCACTTGCCTACAGTTTGGGACCGTCACCTTGTGGAGAGTAGATTTGTATCTTTCTGTTGGTTTCCAGGGCGGCCTCTGCACTATCAGCATTTTATAATCCTCCTAACCACTGCATCATGGCTTCCCTGGGGCCTTCCTGTCTGGCTCTGCTGGTCTCAGTTGCTTTTGGCAGCATGCACACATAATCTGAAGTTTATAGGCTTTCTTTGTCTCCTATTTTTAAGTGAAACTGGAGCTTGTGTTTTTTTGTTGTTGTTCTTTTTCTTTTCCTTATCTTGTTGCTGTATTTCCAAGACAAACAGAAAGATTCAGAATTGAGCTGCCACCATGCTCTTAGAGAATCATAATTAATATAATTATTTTTGTTATAGTGAAGATATGAAGGACATTTCCATTTAAGTCAGGTGAAGAATGGACTTTTCATGTGGAAATATGAGATTCCTTAAAACATGGTCCCTGGGCAAAATATATTCCCCACTGGTGACTTTTCAAGATGTGCTCTGGACATAATTGAGGGAGGGTAGCTTGATAAACTTATTAGGTAAGCAAATCTATGCAGAGAGTCTGTCACTCCTGGAGAAATAAAACTGGTAGAGGAAAAAGAATCAGATTTACATGTTACAAAAATGCTGTTCTTTATTTTAATCGACAGAATTGGATTAGACTCCAGCATCAGCATGCATTTCCCATTGTTTTCTTTTTATATTAACTGCAGGAGACTCATTAGAATTTCATGGATGTAATTGTTTCTGGGTTACATCCTCAATTAATGACTATAATTGAAAGATCGGATAGGACTGGGATAACGTGACTGTAATTTAAGTGTAAGACAGACGTCTGGGCCTCTATTTACAATGCATGTGTTATTTTTTTTTTTCTTCCACTGTGGAGGAGTATTTACGAGAGGCAGAAATAAATGCATTTCAAACAGCAATGTCTCAATCAAAACAATGTGCATATTGTGTGCTGGTTGTTGTTTTTCCTGGGCTGTTTTGTGACTCTGCAGCCCTTAGCAGGATGCATGTGCATAAAAAGAGCTTGTGCTCAGATCTTCTGGGAGGACTTGGGGGAGCAGAACAAGCTTCAACAAAGGGGAGGTGGAAAAGAAGGCTATCTGTCCTTCCTCATGTTCTGTTAGAACACTGTTCAAAACCTAGCATTTCAGCCTGCACTTGCCCAAGATTCCTTAATCAATTTTAGATTATGTCATGGGGAAAGAAAAGAGGATCACTCCCAAGCTGCTAATTATGGCTCTTCTCTGCTTTCCTCTCCTTATACTTCCCCCTAGAAGCAGATATTAATCTTATTAACTTTTTTGAGCCATGCATCTCTGATTATCTATACACAGGCTTTGAGGCAGCTGCGAGGGGTAGCTGAACAATTATCCAGGGTGAGCCGGATTTGCTCCAGACTCAGGAAACATGGATCTATAGACCAAAGCTTTTGGGTTCAAGGATGACTGCTATTTCTTCACCCAAGGTCAGATGCAGACTATGTAGTTCATTATGTGTCTTTTACAGCAATTGTGACCTTTCTTTCTCTTTTGGATCTATTGATTTGGAAGGAATGGTAAAGACAATATCAGGATTGAAGATGAGCTGGACGGGTCAAGAGGTGTGGCTGGACTAAACCATATGGAAAGAAAAAAGCAAGTGGGACAATACAACAGTTAGGAACAGAATGAGAGCTAGGAGACAGAGAGGATGGGAAGGGATTGGAGACTGATTCAGAGATGATCAGACAACACGATAATTTGACACGATTTATTACAGACCTCATGCTAGTACTGTAGCTGAGGAAGATATCTTAATATGTCACTTCTGCTTCAGAAACACAAAGGTGGGTGCTTGCTGCTATGCAATTATCAGACCCGACCACAGTCCTATGGGAATTAAAATTTCTAGGTATGATTCCAGGATGCTTCATCTTTCCAAAGTCTTTCACCTTTCCAAGATCCCAGGTGATTCTGGTAAGATGTTGGAGTTTGAGAGCAAATGGAGAGGAGGCAGTGGAAAGCAGAAGGGATAAAATGGCAGTGATGGGCTGCGAGAGTATGGACTGAGGTCAGACTCAACAGGCATATATTCAGCCTTTACAGATAAGGGGGTGGCAATTAGAGGACTCCAGTGTCTTCTTGTATGTTATCCATCTATGCATCTGATAAGTGGAAGAGCCATTAAGTTCGATCATACTTCTATTAAGGTGAACTTCTACTCAGTTCAAGGTTCTTTCTTTGTACCAAACTTGCCAATAGTGATAGGAAAGTGTTAGAATTTGGATGGCAGATTATAGGAAGAAGGTAGCATGCCTTGGATCCAGGTCTCGATTTTATCTGTTGAGATAGGGACACTCTTTAGGAAGATAGTGTAGAGGTAAAATATATTCTAATTTCTTTAACCTTGTATCCTAAATTCTGTTTTTGCCTCTTTCATGAATATTTTTGGTCATGGTTGCATATTAGCTGTAAAGTTACATACTCAACTTATTCCTTCTTTAAACTGATGCTTTCTGAAATCTCATATGGTTCTAACTCATAATATTGTAAAACCATCATTTTGATATATGAATTAAGGTGTTCACCAACCTAGATAGCATATTAAAAAGCAGAGAAATTACTTTGCCAACAAAGGTCCTTCTAATGAAGGCTATGGTTTTTCCAGTGGTCATGTATGGATATGAGAGTTGGACTGTGAAGAAAGCTGAGCACTGAAGAATTGATGCTTTTGAACTGTGGTGTTGGAGAAGACTCTTTGAGAGTCCCTTGGACTGCAAGGAGATCCAACCAGTCCATCCTAAAGGAGATCAGTCCTGGGTGTTCATTGGAAGGACTGATGCTGAGGCTGAAACTTCAATACTTTGGCCACCTCATGCAAAGGGTTGGCTCATTGGAAAAGACTCTGATGGTGGGAGGGATTGGGGGCAGGAGGAGAAGGGGATGACAGAGGATGAGATGGCTGGATAGCATTACCGACTTGATGGATGTGAGTTTGAGTGAACTCCAGGAGTTGGTGATGGACAGGGAGGCCTGGCATGCTGCAATTCATGGGGTCACAAAGAGTTGGACACAACTGAGTGGCTGAACTGAACTGAACTGAGTACATATTAGTAAATATCCATCTAATAATTTCTTTAAAAATCTATCTGTATACTAGCGTCAAATCACTTTGCCAGTGGTACTACACACACTGAACTTTTTTAAAAAATTTATTTTTAATTGGAGGACAACTGCTAAGCAGCGTTGTGCCGATTTCTGCCATACACATTGCTTGTGCCACACTGAACTTTGGATGTAATGCTTTTACCAGTTTTAATCTTCTGCTCCAGTCAGATGCCTCTTTCCAGTGCCTCCCAGTCTAGTATGTCTGCATGATCTCAAATCACTATATTTAGCAGATCGACGAGTTCAGCACTGCTTTCCCAAGGGCAGCCTGGATCACCCTCTCTCTTCTGTGTCTTTTCTTGTCCCTCTCTCCATTTGCCCTGAGCTTCTTCCTCAGCTTTCATTTCTGGGTGAATTTTGCCTGCAGAATTTGGAACCCTGCCTTTAGTGGCCCTGACAAGCTCTCCTCCCTCTTTCTCTACTGAATGTGACCATTTTCATGAACAGCCTTCAGTCATAATGCCCTTTATAGATGTGGTATCATTAAAATGTTTGACTGATAGATAAATTAATAACTGATTTCAGACTTCTGCCTAATATATTTCAGGTGGCTTTCAAGTCCCCAAATGATAGCATTAAAAATTAGCAAATAAATATAACACCAATATGGATTCCTTCTATGAAGAAAATAAAACACTTAAAGTATTACACAGAGAAAGAGAGATGAGAAGATTTTTATTTTCTGTGTAGGATGGATGGGAAGATCTCCTTGAGAGAAGAAGACTTGAATAATGAGAAAAAGCCAGAAATGAGCTGATCTCATTTAATGGTAGAAGAAAGTACAAGGGAAAGCTGTGCAAAGGCCCTGGGATGAGGCTGAATTTGAAGCTCTGGGGGGAACAGAAAAGAAGCCCCCACAGAGCAAAGTAATAGGAGAAGTTTAGACAGCTAGGCAAAAAGAAGATTCTATTGACTCTTCTAGACCACTGCAAGAAGTATGATGGATACTCTAAGTGCAATGGAAGCCGCTGGAGTAGGTTTCCAAGGGACAATTTTGATCTAACCACCTCATCCAGGTTCTGGGAAGACTGGACCCCATGCAACTCCCTTTACTTTACATGCTTGCTCTTGTATGTCACATCCTCCTGCCAGGATTGCTACCCCTACCTAACTCCCCAGTTTGCCTAGATTGTCTTGTTCCTTTCTGACTATAGACTCCTACTGCAAAGAAAACATGATTAATTTTCTTTCACTCCATATTTTATCAAACTTGTTTGCCCACAAACTTTTTACATGAAATGCCTATTACCTTCTTCAGGGAACATTCTAGACGTTTAAGCTACCCTAGTTCTTTTTGTAGTTGTAAAATAGTCATTCTCTAGGGTTTGTATTAGAGTTTTGATTATATTAGGGTTCTCCAGAGAAACTGGTCCATCAGGATGTGTGTGTGTGTGTGTGTGTGTGTGTGNAGTCAGACTGGGCTCGAAACTCTTGCCTTACACTGTGCTGCTTCTGCGTTGGCATCCTTCCTGTGCTGCTGGACTCTAAGTTGGCTCTGGGGGGCTTTTTCCTCCAGCCCTGTGTCTCCTCTGCCTATTTTGATGGCTGCTGCTACCATGGGACACAGGTCTTGTGTCCTTTGTAATCCACTCACTTTTAGAAAGTAGGTTTTTATTGACATTTTTAAAATATACTCTCCTCCTTGCTCATTTCTGGGCAATTTTCAGTCTTCCTTGTGTCCGCAGTGCTCATGTCCAGCTGTCTCTCAGTGCTCCTCAAAGCACTTGCCTACAGTTTGGGACCGTCACCTTGTGGAGAGTAGATTTGTATCTTTCTGTTGGTTTCCAGGGCGGCCTCTGCACTATCAGCATTTTATAATCCTCCTAACCACTGCATCATGGCTTCCCTGGGGCCTTCCTGTCTGGCTCTGCTGGTCTCAGTTGCTTTTGGCAGCATGCACACATAATCTGAAGTTTATAGGCTTTCTTTGTCTCCTATTTTTAAGTGAAACTGGAGCTTGTGTTTTTTTGTTGTTGTTCTTTTTCTTTTCCTTATCTTGTTGCTGTATTTCCAAGACAAACAGAAAGATTCAGAATTGAGCTGCCACCATGCTCTTAGAGAATCATAATTAATATAATTATTTTTGTTATAGTGAAGATATGAAGGACATTTCCATTTAAGTCAGGTGAAGAATGGACTTTTCATGTGGAAATATGAGATTCCTTAAAACATGGTCCCTGGGCAAAATATATTCCCCACTGGTGACTTTTCAAGATGTGCTCTGGACATAATTGAGGGAGGGTAGCTTGATAAACTTATTAGGTAAGCAAATCTATGCAGAGAGTCTGTCACTCCTGGAGAAATAAAACTGGTAGAGGAAAAAGAATCAGATTTGCATGTTACAAAAATGCTGTTCTTTATTTTAATCGACAGAATTGGATTAGACTCCAGCATCAGCATGCATTTCCCATTGTTTTCTTTTTATATTAACTGCAGGAGACTCATTAGAATTTCATGGATGTAATTGTTTCTGGGTTACATCCTCAATTAATGACTATAATTGAAAGATCGGATAGGACTGGGATAACGTGACTGTAATTTAAGTGTAAGACAGACGTCTGGGCCTCTATTTACAATGCATGTGTTATTTTTTTTTTTCTTCCACTGTGGAGGAGTATTTACGAGAGGCAGAAATAAATGCATTTCAAACAGCAATGTCTCAATCAAAACAATGTGCATATTGTGTGCTGGTTGTTGTTTTTCCTGGGCTGTTTTGTGACTCTGCAGCCCTTAGCAGGATGCATGTGCATAAAAAGAGCTTGTGCTCAGATCTTCTGGGAGGACTTGGGGGAGCAGAACAAGCTTCAACAAAGGGGAGGTGGAAAAGAAGGCTATCTGTCCTTCCTCATGTTCTGTTAGAACACTGTTCAAAACCTAGCATTTCAGCCTGCACTTGCCCAAGATTCCTTAATCAATTTTAGATTATGTCATGGGGAAAGAAAAGAGGATCACTCCCAAGCTGCTAATTATGGCTCTTCTCTGCTTTCCTCTCCTTATACTTCCCCCTAGAAGCAGATATTAATCTTATTAACTTTTTTGAGCCATGCATCTCTGATTATCTATACACAGGCTTTGAGGCAGCTGCGAGGGGTAGCTGAACAATTATCCAGGGTGAGCCGGATTTGCTCCAGACTCAGGAAACATGGATCTATAGACCAAAGCTTTTGGGTTCAAGGATGACTGCTATTTCTTCACCCAAGGTCAGATGCAGACTATGTAGTTCATTATGTGTCTTTTACAGCAATTGTGACCTTTCTTTCTCTTTTGGATCTATTGATTTGGAAGGAATGGTAAAGACAATATCAGGATTGAAGATGAGCTGGACGGGTCAAGAGGTGTGGCTGGACTAAACCATATGGAAAGAAAAAAGCAAGTGGGACAATACAACAGTTAGGAACAGAATGAGAGCTAGGAGACAGAGAGGATGGGAAGGGATTGGAGACTGATTCAGAGATGATCAGACAATATGATAATTTGACACGATTTATTACAGACCTCATGCTAGTACTGTAGCTGAGGAAGATATCTTAATATGTCACTTCTGCTTCAGAAACACAAAGGTGGGTGCTTGCTGCTATGCAATTATCAGACCCGACCACAGTCCTATGGGAATTAAAATTTCTAGGTATGATTCCAGGATGCTTCATCTTTCCAAAGTCTTTCACCTTTCCAAAATCCCAGGTGATTCTGGTAAGATGTTGGAGTTTGAGAGCAAATGGAGAGGAGGCAGTGGAAAGCAGAAGGGATAAAATGGCAGTGATGGGCTGCGAGAGTATGGACTGAGGTCAGACTCAACAGGCATATATTCAGCCTTTACAGATAAGGGGGTGGCAATTAGAGGACTCCAGTGTCTTCTTGTATGTTATCCATCTATGCATCTGATAAGTGGAAGAGCCATTAAGTTCGATCATACTTCTATTAAGGTGAACTTCTACTCAGTTCAAGGTTCTTTCTTTGTACCAAACTTGCCAATAGTGATAGGAAAGTGTTAGAATTTGGATGGCAGATTATAGGAAGAAGGTAGCATGCCTTGGATCCAGGTCTCGATTTTATCTGTTGAGATAGGGACACTCTTTAGGAAGATAGTGTAGAGGTAAAATATATTCTAATTTCTTTAACCTTGTATCCTAAATTCTGTTTTTGCCTCTTTCATGAATATTTTTGGTCATGGTTGCATATTAGCTGTAAAGTTATATACTCAACTTATTCCTTCTTTAAACTGATGCTTTCTGAAATCTCATATGGTTCTAACTCATAATATTGTAAAACCATCATTTTGATATATGAATTAAGGTGTTCACCAACCTAGATAGCATATTAAAAAGCAGAGAAATTACTTTGCCAACAAAGGTCCTTCTAATGAAGGCTATGGTTTTTCCAGTGGTCATGTATGGATATGAGAGTTGGACTGTGAAGAAAGCTGAGCACTGAAGAATTGATGCTTTTGAACTGTGGTGTTGGAGAAGACTCTTTGAGAGTCCCTTGGACTGCAAGGAGATCCAACCAGTCCATCCTAAAGGAGATCAGTCCTGGGTGTTCATTGGAAGGACTGATGCTGAGGCTGAAACTTCAATACTTTGGCCACCTCATGCAAAGGGTTGGCTCATTGGAAAAGACTCTGATGGTGGGAGGGATTGGGGGCAGGAGGAGAAGGGGATGACAGAGGATGAGATGGCTGGATAGCATTACCGACTTGATGGATGTGAGTTTGAGTGAACTCCAGGAGTTGGTGATGGACAGGGAGGCCTGGCATGCTGCAATTCATGGGGTCACAAAGAGTTGGACACAACTGAGTGGCTGAACTGAACTGAACTGAGTACATATTAGTAAATATCCATCTAATAATTTCTTTAAAAATCTATCTGTATACTAGCGTCAAATCACTTTGCCAGTGGTACTACACACACTGAACTTTTTTAAAAAATTTATTTTTAATTGGAGGACAACTGCTAAGCAGCGTTGTGCCGATTTCTGCCATACACATTGCTTGTGCCACACTGAACTTTGGATGTAATGCTTTTACCAGTTTTAATCTTCTGCTCCAGTCAGATGCCTCTTTCCAGTGCCTCCCAGTCTAGTATGTCTGCATGATCTCAAATCACTATATTTAGCAGATCGACGAGTTCAGCACTGCTTTCCCAAGGGCAGCCTGGATCACCCTCTCTCTTCTGTGTCTTTTCTTGTCCCTCTCTCCATTTGCCCTGAGCTTCTTCCTCAGCTTTCATTTCTGGGTGAATTTTGCCTGCAGAATTTGGAACCCTGCCTTTAGTGGCCCTGACAAGCTCTCCTCCCTCTTTCTCTACTGAATGTGACCATTTTCATGAACAGCCTTCAGTCATAATGCCCTTTATAGATGTGGTATCATTAAAATGTTTGACTGATAGATAAATTAATAACTGATTTCAGACTTCTGCCTAATATATTTCAGGTGGCTTTCAAGTCCCCAAATGATAGCATTAAAAATTAGCAAATAAATATAACACCAATATGGATTCCTTCTATGAAGAAAATAAAACACTTAAAGTATTACACAGAGAAAGAGAGATGAGAAGATTTTTATTTTCTGTGTAGGATGGATGGGAAGATCTCCTTGAGAGAAGAAGACTTGAATAATGAGAAAAAGCCAGAAATGAGCTGATCTCATTTAATGGTAGAAGAAAGTACAAGGGAAAGCTGTGCAAAGGCCCTGGGATGAGGCTGAATTTGAAGCTCTGGGGGGAACAGAAAAGAAGCCCCCACAGAGCAAAGTAATAGGAGAAGTTTAGACAGCTAGGCAAAAAGAAGATTCTATTGACTCTTCTAGACCACTGCAAGAAGTATGATGGATACTCTAAGTGCAATGGAAGCCGCTGGAGTAGGTTTCCAAGGGACAATTTTGATCTAACCACCTCATCCAGGTTCTGGGAAGACTGGACCCCATGCAACTCCCTTTACTTTACATGCTTGCTCTTGTATGTCACATCCTCCTGCCAGGATTGCTACCCCTACCTAACTCCCCAGTTTGCCTAGATTGTCTTGTTCCTTTCTGACTATAGACTCCTACTGCAAAGAAAACATGATTAATTTTCTTTCACTCCATATTTTATCAAACTTGTTTGCCCACAAACTTTTTACATGAAATGCCTATTACCTTCTTCAGGGAACATTCTAGACGTTTAAGCTACCCTAGTTCTTTTTGTAGTTGTAAAATTGTCATTCTCTAGGGTTTGTATTAGAGTTTTGATTATATTAGGGTTCTCCAGAGAAACTGGTCCATCAGGATGTGTGTGTGTGTGTGTGTGTGTGTGTGCGTGTGTGTGTGTGTGAAAGACAGAGTGAGAAAGAGAGAGAGATCTTTAGGAATTGGCTCAGGCTATTAGGAAGGCTCACAGGCCTAAAATTTGCAGGGTAAGCTATTAAGCTGGAGACACACACAGTAGCCAAGCCTGCAGTTCAAGTCCAAAGGCCATCTGTTGCAGAATACCTTCTTATTTGGGGGAGATCAGTATTTTGTTCGATTCAGGTTTTCATCTGATTGAATGAAGTCTACCCACATTAGGGAAGGCAGACTGACTTTACTCAAAGTCCTCTGGTTTAAACGTTGATCTCATTCAATATACCCTCATAGAAACAGCCAGAATAATATTTGGCTACTTATCTGGGCACTATGGTCCAGTCAAATTGGTATATAAAATTAATCATCACACTTTTATTACAGGAAAAGACAAAGGAAAAAAGCCAAGTTTTCCATCTTAAGAAGCAGTTCTGTATTTCATCACTGGTGGGTTTATGTGTACGCATTTTTGTTGTTACTGGTAAATAAAAAACCATAGAACTAACAATCTCCTCCCAATAATAGTCATATTTAATAAAAGCTGTTCTGAAATAAATGTTAAAAGTATAGTAATCAGACTGGAAGAGTGAAATAAAGAACAACAGAACATAGACTAGGTCAGGATAAGAAGAACAGAAAGGAAAAGATTTGTAGGAATTTACTAATGAGATTCCTTAGTAAAAGGGTATAGACAGCTAGTTGGCCTAAGTTCTGTTGATGCAGGATGGGATGATGAATTTTTTTCCTAGAGAAGCTTTAATTGATCAGCATTTCATGCAAATGAATAATGTAGGTACGCGTTAGTGTGCTGGAAGCTGCCAATTATTCAAATTACGCAAAGCCATAAAATATGTGAAAATCAAAACAACAGAAAGAACCATTAATTCCCATTCTGTTCCCTAGCATTCTAGGGTTTTACCCACATTTGTGATAGAAGGATACTTCAACCTTGAAATTAAACAGAGAACACAGTGTGGTAATTTAGTCACACAGTCCCTATTTAATTGTTTTAAAGGTGATCTAGGCAAATGCATAGAATTGAAGTCTGCATGTTTTCAGTGTGCAGTCCAATTCAATTCATGTCTTGCATGGTGGATTTGGAATTTCAGATCATCCTAGTTAATATAAAATGTGTTAAGATCAGCTTAATAATGGCATTATTTTGAGAATTAAAAAAAATGTTTTTTTCAAGCACATTTCCATTCTGAAAAGCTACAGTGCTTTTAAAATGAATATATTGGACATGAAATACGTCCTGAACAAATCACCCTTTCCGAATGAGATTTCTATATTTTCCAAGTTTGAATCCATCTGTCAATCCACAAAGGACCCTTCCCTTTCTTCTCTCCCAGGCGTCCCCTGCCTCTCCATACATCTGTGACATCAATAGCTTGAGACAGTGGTTGCCAACCAGAGTCCTGGGGTACCATGAGGGAGAGAAGCCCTAGAGAATGTTGGATTTTTGCTGAACTGGAGAAGAAATTCACAGCAGACGGGACCCTTTGTTAGTTCCCATCGCGCCGAGTTCCAGTTATAATGTGACCACAGGGACCACTTTCTGTGTGCCCCAACAATGTTTCTTTAAAGATATCAGGAAAATGGTCTTAATGGTAAATTCCATAACAACAGAAACATTAGANACGGGACCCTTTGTTAGTTCCCATCGCGCCGAGTTCCAGTTATAATGTGACCACAGGGACCACTTTCTGTGTGCCCCAACAATGTTTCTTTAAAGATATCAGGAAAATGGTCTTAATGGTAAATTCCATAACAACAGAAACATTAGACTAAGGGGACCTGATAGCCTGGAAAATCCACTGCCAACGTGTTCTGGGGCAAGTTATCAATTTTGATGGGCCCATGTACTTTCANATCTCTTATGTCTCCTGTATTGGCAGGAGGGTTCTTTACCACTAGCGCCACTTGGGAAGCCCCTATTCTCTCTAGGTATTCTGTTTTATATATATATATATATATACATATATACACACACATATTTCACACACATACCTACAAATATTTACTAGGAGTGGTTTAGGAAACTAGGAATGATATTTATTATTATTAACATGATAATTATTTTCCTGTAATAATGAAACACGAAGTCAGCTTAAAACTCCAATATGTTAACTTGAAACTTCAGAAGTTACAATAAACCTTCTTTAAAATATCTAAATTTAGGAGGAAGTCATGCCAATTTTGGGCTTCCCTGGTAGCTCAGACGTTAAAAAATCCACCTGCAATGCGGGAGACCTGGGTTTGATCCTTGGGTCAGGAAAATCCCCTGGAGGGAGGCTTGGCAACCCACTGCAATATTCTTGCCTGGAGAATCCCCATGGACAGAGAAGCTTGGTGGGTTACAATTCATAAGGTTGCAAAGAGTCAGGCACGACTGAGCAACTAAGCACAGCACATGCCAATTTTATTTCAAAACATTTAATTCAAACAATCACTCTTTTTCAGGTTTGTAAGACTTGTCAGTTAATAAACAGCACTTTATTAAACACTATCTGTTAGACACTGTGCTAGTCTCTGAGCACACGGCAATGGAGAAGGTAGAATTAGCTCCTGACCTTGTGGTACTTACAGGAAGAATGCTGTTAAAGAAATAATTATAAGAGCTATATGTGATACAGAGAAGNAGTAAATAGCACTTTATTAAACACTATCTGTTAGACACTGTGCTAGTCTCTGAGCACACGGCAATGGAGAAGGTAGAATTAGCTCCTGACCTTGTGGTACTTACAGGAAGAATGCTGTTAAAGAAATAATTATAAGAGCTATATGTGATACAGAGAAGTACAGGATGATTTGATAGTCTGAAATATGAGACTTAGAAGGGATATTAAAGACTGTATCTATACCTAAAATCTCTACTAAGTGGTATTTTGGCCTATGATTGAACTCTTATGATGAGAAATCCATGATCAGTTACTTAGTCCATTTGTTCCTGAAAAAAAAAAAAATCAACAATTTGTAGCCTAGCAAACTTGGACTTTCTCACTCACTTGGGCTTCCCCACTCATTTGAGTACAGTGCTGAGACAGACGACAAAATGCCTGGAAAAAAAGATCTGTGTGCCACCACATGCTATGGTTCTTAAATTCCTTGACTCTTGTGAAAATAAATTTTCGATATTATGGCAAGTCCCATTGCTATGTCAACATTTTAGAGATGGGGCTTTTTTTCTATGTGTCTGATCTCTAAATCATATATCTGAGAATCAAATTTCTTTTCTTAAATCATTTATCTTTTGTAGCACTTTGGCCATGTCATGTTCTTTATATAAAAGGTCCTGATTCTCTTGCTTTCCTAATGCCACGGTGGTAGGACTGCAATGTCAGATTCAAATTTGTTATTTCTCTCTTGATTGTCTCAGTCAGAGACAAATAAAGTATGTGGTGCTCATATGTAGTGACCTTGCAAAAGAATTTGTTCTGTAGCCCCAAACAACAGTCATTTGTTGTTTGGAGTGAGTCATTAATTTTATCTGACAGATTGAAGATGGTATGGGAATTAAGGTGCAGCCTACAGACCACCTGTCTCAGATGACTTAACCAATGACATCATTTTGCTTTTACTGTCCAATCACATTTGTTCAAATCTCTGACCAGTGCATGCTAGCTCCAGAAGATACTTTTCCAAATGACCTGAATCAAGACTAATAACATTTATATCTGAGTTTTCCATCTGTCCTGCATGATAAATAGAGACTGAACCTGATTACTATTTTACAGTCTGCATTCACAACTACTTGGGAGAAATAACCAAAAAGTCATAATTCATTGAATAGGATCTGTTTTGTGTGTGTTTTAAATTGTTTTTCTCTCTCTTAAAAATTTGCATCTTTATTTTTGGGAAGAGCCCCACTAAATAAGAAACTCCCCTTCTCCATGCATCTTTCCAGTTTATTGCAATTATGTTGGCTGTATTGTATCCTAATTTTAAGCTGTTTCACCAAGTATTTATGTTATTTGTTTAATAGCCTCACCAAAATGATGATATTGATATGAATGAAGGATAGTCCAGCAGCACTCAGGGCTGCTGAGGGTAGCATGCTAATCCAAAATAAATGAATCTGGGAAAGATAAGATAGATCTACTTTTATTTTGTTCAGAAAATAATCCATTACAGAAAAGTTTTAAGGTTATTTAGGTGTGTATACAACTTCTCATAAATGGAAGGAATGTATTAATGAAAAGAGAGAAAGAGAGAGGGAGCATAAATCTAATTATTATTACTTATTTACTACTGATGTCTGGTAGTAAAGTGGTCATTATTTAATCTAGTAACCAATTTACATTTAATGAGGGCTCACTANGTTATTTAGGTGTGTATACAACTTCTCATAAATGGAAGGAATGTATTAAAGAAAAGAGAGAAAGAGAGAGGGAGCATAAATCTAATTATTATTACTTATTTACCACTGATGTCTGGTAGTAAAGTGGTCATTATTTAATCTAGTAACCAATTTACATTTAATGAGGGCTCACTATATTTAAGACAGTGAGAATAAGGTACACTGCCTGCAGTGTATCTTAAAGTTTTACACAATTAAGTCGAGAACACAAATATTTATCGGTGTAAAAAGAGTCTACAGGATATGTGAACAGACTGATGAAACTAACACCAGAGAATCAAGAGATACTTCTCTGAGGGAACAATGGCTAGACTGAGATCTGAAGGATAAACAGAACTTTAGTGACTCATCTGTACATGCCTAGCACCTATCAGATGGTAAAGAATCTGCAATGTGGGAGACCCGAGTTCAATCCCTGGGTCAGAAAGATCCCCTGGAAAAGGAAATGTCAAATCCCACTCAATATTTTTGTCTGGAGAATTCCATGGGCAGAGGAGCCTGGCAGGCTGGAGTCCATGAGGTCGCAGTTGGACATGACTGAGCAACTAACACTTTTACTTATCATATGCATTCAGAGATAGTACCTTTCTCCATCAGCGATGGCACTCTTCCCTACCCCAGCAGAAAGTACTGGCTCTGGGTCTGAATCCAGATTATAAAGTAAGAATATCCTGAGCTTACCTCCTCTTATGGGCACACCAGCATTGCCACTACTTACAGAGCAACCATCTCTGAGAATGAACTGAAGATTAGCAGAAAAAATGTTCTACAATAATACATATAAAGAAAGGGTCACAACAAGACAGGTTGGCTGCTGCTGCTAAGTCACTTCAGTTGTGTCCAACTCTGTGTGACCCCATAGATGGCAGACCACCAGGCTCTTATGTCCATGGGATTCTCCAAGCAAGAATACCAGAGTGGGTTGCCATTTCCTTCTCCAAAGATAGGTAGGAAGGGTGGAGATATGGTCTAGTCAGGACCCATATACCCGGTATTGTGAACCAGAAAAGTGGAAGAAAAGTCAAAACTACAAAGTTCTTTCTTGAGCAGCAAGGAGTCTGACCCTCACTCAGGCTCACCAGCCTGGGGGTCTGTACTAGGAATATGAGCCCCCAAAATGTTGGGCTTTGAAAACTAAGCAGGGCTTATGTTCAGAGAGCCAAACAACTGTGGGAAACTGAGACTCCACTCTTAAAGGGCACGTGCAGAAGTTCACTCAATCTGAGTCCCAGTGTAGAGGCAGCAATGTGAAAGGTGCCACTTGCTAAACTTGAAGAGAGAGAGAAGGTAGCTGTAATACTCCCTGGGGACTGAGATTTTGGCAGCAGTAATTTTTGTGATCTTATTCTACTTTGCAGACAGCTATACTAGAGGAGTGCCATTTTGAAATACTCCTTCTAGACTATTACTTACAGGGGCTTGTGCTACCAACCCATTCCTGCAGTGGTTATGCAACACCAGGTCTCATAGCCAGTTGTGCAAGGGGCTTGCCTTGCCTACCAGGATCTCTGCAATGGTTGTGAACTGGGGATCTCTGCCCCCTAGCAGCAGTAACATACCATTGTTCATTATACCCAGTCACATTGAGGGCCTACCTTACTTGCAGTGTACCTACAGTCATACACTGCTGGGCATTGCAGCCAGCTGGGCCAGGAGCNTTATGCAACACCAGGTCTCATAGCCAGTTGTGCGAGGGGCTTGCCTTGCCTACCAGGACCTCTGCAATGGTTGTGAACTGGGGATCTCTGCCCCCTAGCAGCAGTAACATACCATTGTTCATTATACCCGGTCACATTGAGGGCCTACCTTACTTGCAGTGTACCTACAGTCATACACTGCTGGGCATTGCAGCCAGCTGGGCCAGGAGCCAGCTCTGAATACGAATGTGATTGTAGCAGTCAGCACCACCACAACAGAAAGGTGCATACAGCTCACACTGGGAATACCTGTTACACATCTGGCTCTAGTGGCCAGAGGGGGGTGTGCTTCTGGGTCCCAGAGGACATCTACTACATAAGACCACTTCTCCAAGGTTGAGAGATATAACTTACCTACCAAATACAAAGAAGTAAACACAGAGACTTCCCTGGTGGCTCAGATGGTAAAGCATCTGTCTATAATGTGGGAGACCCGGCTTTGATCCCTGGGTCGGGAATATCCCCTGGAGAAGGAAATGGCAACCCACTCCAGTACTATTGCTTGGAAAATCCCATGGATGGAGGAACCTGGTAGGCTTCAGTCCATGGGGTCGCAAAGAGTTGGACGTGACTGAGCGACTTCACTTAAGTCTTAAAAACAGAGAATTAGGCAAAATGAGGAGACAGAAGGATATATTCCAAATGGAAGACCAAGACAAAACCTCAGAAAAAGGACTAAACTAAATGGAAATATTTTGATCTACTCAATAAAAAGTTCAGGATAATGGTATAAATATGGTCACAAAACTTAAGATAAAAATGAATGAATACCATGAGAATTTTAACAAGGAGATAAAAAATGTATAAAGAATCAACCAGAACTGAAGAATACAACTGAAATAAAAAGTACACTAAAGGGAATCAACAGTAGATTAGATGATATAGAAGAATGAACCAGAGATCTAGAAAGCAAGAGTAGTGAAAATAATGGAAGCTGAAAAGAAAAAAGTATGAGAAAAATGACTATAGTTTAAAGGACCTTGGGGATAACATCAAGGGCACAAATACTCACATCATAGGGGTCTTGGAAGGAGAAGAAATAGAGAAAGGGGCAGAGAACTTTTTGAAGAAATAATAGCTGAAAACATCCTTAACCTGGCAAGGAAACAGACTTCTAGGTCCAAGAAACACAGAGAGTCCCAAACAAGATGAATCTAGAGGTCCACAAGACATACTATAATTAAAATTAAAAAAGCAAAGATAAAGAAACTATTAGTGGCAATGGAGGCACAACTAGTTATGTACAAGGGAGTTCCCAGAATACAATAAACCGACTTTTCAGCAGAAACTTTGCAGGTTAGAAGGAAGTGGAATGGCATGATAGGGAAAACACTGACAACCAAGTGTACTTGACTTGGCAAGATTATCATTTAGAGTTTTATATACAAGCAAAAGCTGAAGGAGTTCATCACCACTAAACTGGCCTTACAAGAAATGTTAAAAGGATTATTCTAAGTGGAGAAGAGATGGCTACAACTGGAAATAAGAAAATTATGAAAGAAAAAAAATTTCATGTAGAGACAAACCTGTAGTAACATTACAAAACTAGTAAGAAGGTTAAAAGACAAAAGTAGTAAAAATCATCCAAATCTATAATAACCACTTACAGAATATGCAAAATAAAAACATGTAAAATATAACATCAAAAACATAAAAACTTGGGGGGTATGAAAATACAGGGCTTTTAAAATGTGTTTCAACTTAAGAGATAGACAACCTAAAAGGGACAACCATATGTATATGGTTATAACCTATAACCATATAATATAAAACCTATATATGTGAATATATATATATATATACACACACACACACATATAAAACCTAGGTTTTATGTTGTCTTTATGTCATTATTTATAAACTTCATGGTAATCACAAACCAAAAGTCTATGGTAGGTACACAAGCACTAAAAGAAAAGGAATTCAGTTATGACATTAGAGATAGTCATCAAGTCACAAGGGAAGGGAGAAAGAGAAGAAAGAGAGAACTATAAAAAGACCTTAAAAAACCCATTTAACAGTGCTACCCAAAGCAGTCTACAAATTCAGTGTAATCCCTATCAAATTACCGATGGAAATTTTCATAGAACAAAAATTTTTTTACAACTTATATAGAAATACAAAAAGTCCCACATAGCCAAAGCAATCTTGAGAAAGAAAATGGAGCTGGAGGAGTCAGGCTCCCTGACTTCCGAGTATAATACAAAGCTACAGTAATCAAGACAGTATGGTACTGGCACATTACCAGAAAAAAATGGGTGAATGGAACCATATAGAAAGCCCATAGATAAACCCACATACCTAATCTGTGACAAAGAATGGAAGAATATATGATAGAGAAAAGACAGTCTCACCAATAAGTGGTGCTGGAAAAACTGGATAGCTATATGTAAAAGAATGAAATTAGAACACTGTCTAACACAATACACACACACACACACACACACACACACACACACACACACCTCAGGATGGATTAAAGACATAAAAGTAAGGCCAGACACTAAAACTCTTAGAGGAAAACATAGGCATAACACTCTCTGACATAAATTGAAGAAAGATCTTTTGTAACCCATGTCCTGGAGTAATGAAAATAAAAACAAAAATAAACAAAAGTGACCTAATTAAACTTAAAAGTTTTTTTTTAGAACAAAAGGAACTATAAACAAAACAAAAAGACAATCTTCAGAATGAGAGAAAATATTTGCAAATGAGGCAGCTAATGAAAGATTAATCTCTAAAATATATAAACAGCACATGCAACTCAATAATAAAAAAGAACAACCTGGTGAAAAAATGGCAGAAGACCTAAATAGATATTTCACCAAAGAAGACACACAGATCGAAAACAAACACATGAAAAGATTCTCAATATCACTAATTATTAGAGAGTTGCAAATCAAAAGTACAGTGAGGTATCACCTCACACCGATCAGAATGTTTGTCATCAAAAAATCTACAAGCAATAAACGCTAGAGAGGATGTGGAGAAAAGGGAACCCTCTTACACTATTGGTGAGAATATAAATTTGTGTGGCCACTAAGGTAGACAGCATAGAGATTTGTCAAAAAATTAAAAATAGAACTACCATACCACCCACCAATTCCACTCTTTGACATCTATACAAAGAAACAAAACTCACTAATTTGAAGGAATATATGCACCTCTTTGTTCATCACAGTAGTTTATAGTTGCCAAAACTTGGAGGCCACCTAAGTGTTCATTGATAGGTGAATGGATAAAGAAGATGCTGTTAATATATGAAATGGAATATTAGTCATGAGAAAGAATGCAATCTTTCCATTTACAACAACTTAGATGGATTGAGAATGTATTAAGCAAAGTGAAATAAGTCAGACAGAGAAAGACAAATCCTGTATAATTTCACTTGTATGTGGAACATAAATTAACAAACAAAAGAAAGCAGAAAGAGACTCATAGGTACAGGTAACAAACTGGTGGGTTGCCAGAAGAGAAGCGGGTGGAGGAATGGATAAGATTGGCAAAGGAGATTAATAAGTACAAACTTTTGCACAGCACAGCATTTACACTCAGTTGTGTCTGACTCTTTGTGACCCCGTTGACTATACAGTCCATGGAATTCTCCAGGCCAGAATTCGGGCATGGGTAGCCTTTCCCTTCTCCAGGGGATCTTCCCAACCCAGGAATTGAACCCAAGTCTCCTGCATTACAGCCAGATTTTTTAACAGCTGAAACACGGGGAAGCCCATAAGTACTGTAGTAGGTAGCCTATCCGTTCTCCAGCATATCTTCCCAACCCAGGAATCGAACCAGGGTCTCCTGCATTACAGGTGGATTTATCAGGGAAGCCCAGTACAAACTTCTAGTCATATAATAAATAAGTCCTGGGGAGGTAATGTACAGCATAGGAAATATAATCAACAATAATTTAAAAGTTTGTATGGTGATAGACAGTTACTAGACTTATGGAGGTCATTTCACAATGTGTATGTGTTGAACAACTATGTTGTACACCTGCAACAAATATTATAGTCAATTATATAGTCAGTTGAAAAAAGAAGGAAAAGAAAGTTCTTGTTCAGATTTCTAATCATACTGCCTTACCTTATGCTGTCTGACTACTGTGGGGCCTAAAACCTTACAGTTTTCTTTTGGCAAAATCATGGCATTCACTTCTAAGTTCAGTTGCTGTTGATCTAAAGATGAGCCAAAGCTGGGAAAATCATTGTTTTTTCCCTTGAATTTTTCTTAGTTTAACCTAAAATATAATTTCTTTTTCTTCTCTGATCTCAAGACATGACCAGTAGTACCATAGTACTGGTAGTTCCCCTAGTAATGAAAAATACCTTTAAAATATCAACTTTCCTGATGGGAAGCTGAACTTCCCTGGTGGATCAGACAGTAGAGAATCTGCCTACCTTTTAGGAAACCCGGGTTCGATCCCCGGGTAGGGAATATCCCCTGGAGAAAGGCCTGGCAACTCACTCCAGTATTCTTGCCTGGGAAATCCCCATGGACAGAGGAGCCTGGTGGGCTGCAGTCCATGGGGTTGCAAGAATCAGACACAAATGAGTGAATAAAATAACAACAGTCTTCACTAACTGAAGAGCAGATAGTCCTTCTCTGGAGCACTAGAGGCCTCAGTGTTATCCTAAGCATGTGATCTTTACATGGAAACCTTTAGATTTTTTTCTGGGTCATTCTTCTCCAGCTGAGTATGCTTTGGGAATATATATAAAGCTGGAAATAAGCATGGTTATCTTAGAAAGCAGTGATTTTATTCAAAGATTTATGAAAAGGGCTAGTAATTTAACTTGTAGGTAGCTGAAGCCATTTTTACTTCAAAAGAAGCATTGATATATTAAGGAGAAGAATACAAAATTTGCAAGCATTTTTAAAGGTTATACTGGGACTTTAAATATTTCAAATTTTAGATGGCACCTTTGTGTTGTGCCCACAGGCTCCCTGAAGGCTGTATTAAATTTTCTAGGCCATGAACTCAATGGAAAACTTAGCAGGATTATCTCAGGTGCTTCTTGATTAAAAAGTAATAATAATCTGGCTATTTGCATCTTGCATTCTTCATCCTAGTTTTTTTTTTAAGTAGCAAAACATTGTAATCCATTCATTCTAAAAATAACAGAGACATTTTATATCGAGTGTAACCTACTCAGAAAGTCTTCTGCAGATGAGAGAGTCAGACTGCAGATTACAGAGCCAGACATTCAAGTTCAAGGTACAGTTTGGAACAAGACCATCATGGGAGAGGTTTTCCTCCTTTCTGCTCATAAACATAAGTTGTTAGCTTAAAAAGAAAACCTCAGACAGAAGGAGAAAGCTTTCTCTCTCTATAGTCTCTTTATTTTACATCTGTCTGTAATGTTTGAAGGCAAAACAGATGATTAGAAAACCAACCTCCCAAGCAGGTACGAGGATCTGAGCTGGACTCCTGGGACTACAGACTGGTTTAGTTCTATTTCTACCAATACTGTGATGTGTGGTACTATGGTTCTTGTTTTAGTTACAATAATAGCTTATCTAGCACATAACTCTGCAGCACAATACCAACAACAGGAGTACTTTAAAGCAGGGTGGAGAAGAAAGTAGACATTAATACAACTGAAGATTTCCTTTTTTCTTTCCCTCTTTTCTCAATGAGAATTCAGTTCAAAAATGAGGCTCCAGAATGCCCCTGTGGCCCTTTGGCCCACAACACTCCTGGGGAGCCTCACAGGCTTTGGTGATGTATCCTTCTCAGATGAGGAAATTATAGATTTTCTGGGTTTTGCTCACATCTATCTTGATGAGTGCTCTTGCCTGTGCCAGTTTCAAGCCCCTTTGCTTGTTACATTTGTTCAATAGAGCAGATGTGTATTCTAAATAGGCTCCTGGGACCAGCCTCACCATCTGACAGAGCTCCTTTTCCTTCTCACTCAACTTCTCTGTGCGAGGGAGTCCACTGAGTTTCAAGGGCAGTACACTTCGTCTATCTGAATTCGAAGTCATTCGAACAGAAGGACTCAAGCCAGAATCAATTTCAGCCTGCTGGCGGAGACCCTGCTGGCAGGCGCTGCTGTCCTGGATGCACTGGAGGACCTCAGAACGTACTCTGCATTTGAGGGGTTCCTCTTCTTGAGTCTTCTTGAGGTGATTGTAGGTTCTGGAGCTACAAAAATTGNGTCCACTGAGTTTCAAGGGCAGTACACTTCATCTATCTGAATTCGAAGTCATTCGAACAGAAGGACTCAAGCCAGAATCAATTTCAGCCTGCTGGCGGAGACTCTGCTGGCAGGCGCTGCTGTCCTGGATGCACTGGAGGACCTCGGAATGTATTCTGCATTTGAGGGGTTCCTCTTCTTGAGTCTTCTTGAGGTGATTGTAGGTTCTGGAGCTACAAAAATTGGTAATGCCTGCTGTCCTGTATTCCTGGAGCCTTTGATTTCCCTTCAGAGTTCAAATTCCAATGCTTGGCTTTCAGTGAACTTGTCAGGCTCCACCGGCCTCACTATCCTTGCAAGTCACCTCATTTTTTCATAAGGGTCTTGGACTTCCTTGGGGTATCGTTGTTCCATTAACTGAAACTTCTTAAGATTGATTAATTCGTGGTCTCATAATTTTTTTTCATCTTTGTCCTCCTTTAACCTGGAATGATAGATATCTACTACAGCCATCTTCAGAGTATGTAAAATGTCCCAGTCATCTTCGACAAAATCAATATCTCTCAAGTCCCACTTCGCATAATTGTCAAACTGTTCTATGAAATCTGCTTGAGCTGGCATGTATCCCGCCATGTCCTGAGAAAGCAAGGAGTCAAAGGTAGGTCGGGGAGGGTCCTCTGCAGAGTGAAATGGAATGGCAGTCAGCAGTTTTTAGTGTCAGCAATTTTTGCCTCCTCTGCTTGCTTCAGGTTCAGCAGGGTGGATGTGAACGGAGGGTAATCGATGAAATGGTTCATATAGTGCTCCTCACGCTCCTCCTTGGTCTTGGTACACATCTGATTGGTTACATCCTACCAATTTCCAAAGCTACAGTCCATCACAGCTTGTAAAAGGGACATTTCTTCTTGAGAAGTCCAGCTAGGGTCAAGAAGAGGAAAATCTGAGGTCATTATTTCATAAGTATGATCACTTTGATGTTTCTTGTACTCAAATCCTCAAGTGAAACACGGTAAGCAGAGGAAAAAAGGAAACTGCACACTCGATATAAAGCTCTATGAGGTAGGAGGAGCAACCTCGGCAAAGTGGCTTATCAGAGGGATCATTGCTAAAGGAACCCAAACTGTCCATTCTGCAGTTGGCAAAGACTATTGCTTTGATGATCTTTAATCTGAGCTGCTTCGGGGAGATTTCAGAACCTCACTGCTTCCCTCTCCTCCGCCCATTCTAGTTTTAAGTAGATAGAGTTCCCTGTTTCTTCTCTGACAATGTCAACATTTTCTTTGTTTTCTTCTAGTGGTATGACAAAAGGCTAGTGTGGGAGAATCCTAGAGTCTGATTACTGTGGGCTACACATGCAACTCAAGTAATTTTCCATTTCTAATTGGTAGCCCAGGAATTCACATTAGGAAAAACCCAGTAGGTGTTAATAATTCCTCCCAGGGATCTAGTATACAAGTGCTTAATAAGGATTTTAATGTTCTTTACTTTAAAGTTTCTTGTCGCTTTTCTTTGAGTACTCCTCCAGCAATCTATTAAGAAACTATATTTAAGTATATTTACTTTATTTCTAAAATTCCCAAGAACTATCTTCTAAATAGATCCTTGCATNGGATTTTAATGTTCTTTACTTTAAAGTTTCTTGTCGCTTTTCTTTGAGTACTCCTCCAGCAGTCTATTAAGAAACTATATTTAAGTATATTTACTTTATTTCTAAAATTTCCAAAAACTATCTTCTAAGTAGATCTTTGCATTAAAATTCTTATTTTTCTTCCATACTGGATTATAACCATGTGATTATAAGCCATTAATTCCTCATTCTTATAAATTAGAGAAAAAATTAAATAGTGTTACATTAAGCCCTGAAAAAATTTAAAGTCTGAAAAGTGAAGTTAGAACATCTCATGTTATTAGAAGTATGTTGTATACACAGCAGGCTTCCCACGTGGAACCACGGTAAAGAATCAGCCTGCCAGTGCAGGAGATGTGGGTTGATCCCTAGGTTGGAAGTCCCACAGAGAAGGAGATGGCAGCCCACTCCAGTATTCTTGCCTTGAAAATTCCCATTGGCAAAGAAGCCTGCTGGGTTACAGTCCATGGGGTCGCAAAGTCAGATGTGACATTTTCACTCTGAAACATGAGATTTTTCCATGCTCCTGTTTCACCCTCATCAAGAGGTAAGACCAGAAACTATGAAACTCTTAGAAGAAAATATAGGCAGAACACTTGATGACATAAATCAAAGGAAGATCCTCTATGACCCACCTTCTAGAGTAATAGAAATAAAAACAAAAGTAAACAAGTGGGATCTGATTAAACTTAAAAGCTTTTGCAGAGCAAAGGAATCTATAAGCAAAGTGACAAGACAACCCTCAGAATGGGAGAAAATAAGAGCAAATGAAACAACTGACGAAGGATTAATTTCCAAAATATACAAGCAACTCATACAACTCAATACCAGAAAAACAAACAACCCAAAAAAGTGTGAAAAAGACCTAAACAGACATTTCTCCAAAGAAGACACACAGATGGCTAACAAACACATGAAAAGATGCTCAACATCGCTCATTACTAGAGAAATGCAAACCCAAACTACAATGAGATATCACCTCACACCAGTCAGAATGGCCATCATCAAAAAATCTACAAACAGTAAATTCTGGAGAGGGTGTGGAGAAAAGGGAACTATACAGCCACTATGGAAGATGGTATGGAGATTCTTAAAAAAAAAAATAGGAATAAAACCACCATATGATCCAGCAATCCCACTTCTAGGCATATACCCTGAGGAAAACAAAATTGAAAAGACATATGTATCCCATTGTTCACTGCAGCACTGTTTACAATAACTAGAACATGGAAGCAACCTAGATGTCCGTCAACAGATGAATGGATAAAGTTGTGGTACATATACACAATGGAATATTACTCAGCCATAAAAAGGAATGCCTTGGAGTCAGTGCTAATGAGGTAGATGAGCCTAGAACCTGTTATACAGAGTGAAGTAAGCCAGAAAGAGAAAGATACATGCCATACTCTAATGCATGTATATGGAATCTAGAAAAATGGTACTGGAGAATTCACTGGGGGAACAGACATAAAGAATAGCCTTGTGGACATGGGGAGAGGGAGGAGGGGGTGAGATGTATGGAGAGAATAACCCATATGTAAAACAGATAGCCAACAGGAATTTGCTGTATGACTAAGAAACTCAAACAGAGGCTCTGTATCAACCTAGAGGGATGCGGTAGGGAGGGAGACGGGAGGAAAATTCAAAAGGGAGGGGATATATGTATATCTATGGCTGATGAACAGGGAGGCCTGGCTTGCTGCGATTCATGGGGTCGCAAAGAGTTGGATACGACTGAGTGACTGAACTGAATTGAACTGAACTGAATGGCTGATTCAGATTGAGGTTTGACAGAAAACAAATCTGTAAAGCAATTATCCTTCAAAAAAATAAATAAAGAGGCTCTTTAGTTCCTCTTCACTTTGTGCCATTAAAGTGGTATCATTTGCATATCTGAGGCTGTTGATATTTGTCCCAGAAATCTTGATTCTAGCTTGTGCTTCATCCAGCCTGGCATTTTTCATGATGTGCTTTGCATAGTAGTTAAATATGTCAGGTGGTAATACACAGCATTACCAGCATATACACAGCATCTGACAAAAGTAAAATGAAAAATTACTTAAAATGTACTTTCTTGCAGTGTCCAGTATATATGATTTATAAAGAAAACTTTAAAATTTTAAAAATTGGGAAACTGAGTCTGAGGATGCACCCAAACTAATCTTACACTGACCAAATTTTAAAAGGTAAATATAGGCTTAAACAAAATCAGACAGCAGTAGAGGTGTAGCTCTCTTTATTAGTATATAAAGGTGGATTTTTCAAAATGCAAAGTGCATATGGAAACATAGTTTCTATATTGGATAATCATTTTACTGAGACCTTATCTTCATTTGCCAGTTAGTATCCAGTGTCAACTCCTAAAAATTTCGGAGGGTTGTTTGTTCATAGGCTTGAATGAATAGCCAGTTAACTTTGATGAAAAAAGAAATTCAGTGTTCATGAGTGGATTAACACACTGGTGAAAAGTTCTTCAAAGTTTTTGTTGTTCAGTCACTAACTCTTGTCTGAACCTTTACCCATGAATGGCAGCAGAGCAGGCTTCCCTGTCCTTCACTCTCTCCCTGAGTTTGCTCAAGCTCATGTCCATTGAGTTGGTGATGTCATCCAACAAGCTCATCCTCTGTCATTCCCTTCTCCCCCTGCCCTCAATCTTTCCCAGCATCAGGGTCTTTTCCACGAGCCAGCTCTTGGCATCAAGTGGCCAAGATATTGGAGCTTCAGCTTCAGCATCAGCCCTTCCAATGAATATTCAGAGTTGTTCAGTTGCTAAGTTGTGTCTAACTCTTTGTGACCCCATGGACTGCAGCATGCCAGACCTCCCTGTCCCTCACTATCTCCCAGAGTTTGCCCAAGTTCATGTCCATTGAATTGGTGATGCTATCCAACATCAGGGTTGATTTCCTTTAAAAGTTAATCTTCTAATATTTGTGAACCATTTTCCCTAAATTATCTTTTCTTTGGTTTAGTTTTTAGTCCTTATATGTGCATGTCATATATTCTTAATTGACACATATTTATCTATGTATTATTTAATTAACAGCTTCCAGTATTTAATCTCCATTGGTATGCTTTCTCTGGGCCTAATGGTTTAGACTTGGCTCACTTAATCAGAAAAATTGTCATTATTTTCTTCAAAATTGTTGTGAAATTTAGGATTATTTCTGTACGATGCTAACTAAGAAGCTGTTTTGATCCAGGAGTTCAAAAAACTACTCAATTGATAAGTCATGGATTAATGAGCATTCCATACCCTTTCTTGCATATGTGCATATGTAATCGCTTAGTTGTGTTCAACACTTCGTGACCCTATGTACTGTAGCCCACCAGGCCTCTCTGTCCAGGGGCATTCCAGGCAAGAATACTGGAGTGGATTGCCATTTCCTCCTCCAGGGGATCTTCCCAACCCAGGGATTGAACTCACATCTCCTGTGTTTCCTAAACTGTCAGGCAGAATTTTTACCACTGAACCACCAGGGAAGCCCATCCTTTTCTTAACAACTCTTTAAAAATTGTGATATAATGTTGGGGGCCAGTGTGAGGAACTCTGCCCATGGCAAAGGTCATGAGGAAAAAGAAGCTTAGCATACGCAAAGGCGTGATCAAGCCTCAGGAAATCCCCTATTCCCGAGCATCTACCCCAAAACCAGAGTACTTTATGGGGAGCTCTCCCCCATAACCATTTCTCTTGGAGAAGGAGTTAACTTGCAGCCCCAGTTAATAAAAATTCCTGGGCGTGACAAGAGTGTTTCAGCTTACAAACTCTGAAGGTTCTCTGGCCTGCCTGATCAGGCTGTCCAGCCGCATGTGATTGTTTACAGCCTCCCAGCTGTGAGAGGCATGGGATGCTTTAAAACTTTCTAAATACAGACTCTTTTGAGAAGTTAGAAGATTATTAGTATAGTATTAGTTGGTTGATTAGGAATTATATTGGTGAAAGGTTTTTTCATTTGTCATGCCAATAATTACTGCTAATTCCCTGCCTTGGGTGTGACAAGGGTGTCTCAGGTCAAACCTCTCTGCTGACAGACTAGCTTGTGTGACAACCTCTCAACCATAAACAGCACAGAGAGTTTGGAGTATTAGCATAGGGCTTTTCTCATTTGATTGCCGCCAGGCCTCCATATCCTTAGGCACCTGGGAATATATTAATCAATGTATTTGGAATATAGAAAAGGAAATATAGTAGTTTTTGATGTTAGCAATACTAGACTTTTTGAGTTAATGAATTTTCTCTTTTGTTATAGATCACTGTACTTTGTTATAAATCACTGTGTCCTTGCTATGTAAAAATGTAACNCTACTATTGCCAAATGGGTATGGAACTTCCTATGATGCCTATGCAATTTGTAACTTTACACATCCATTGCCTCGTGCTTAGCTCACTTTATCTTTCCAATATTAGAAGTTTAGTTTGACCTTGCCCCAGGGTATTAGCTTATCTTGCTACTCTCCTAGTCTTCTGACCACTCACTTATGGGTTGTTTCTTTTGGGGATCTTTTCTCTTTACCACCACTGGCCATCCTGTGGATTTGCTGCTGAGGTCCTATTAATTTCAACTCATGTACATGGTAAGCAGTTCCCATGTACATTTTGTTAGTCTCTGATTTGGTTTCTGTGATATATCCGTCTGAAAATACATTGTCTTTCAAACAAGCCATGACCTCCTAGACCCCTGCTTGAAACACAAATCATTACTACCATATGGGATAGTGCGTTAACCTCATTATTCATCTGCCTAGTCATAGACTGGGAAGCAGGACACAAAATCAATATTTTTATAATCAAGTGTGCTTTTCTATAAGCATAAAACTTCTAAATAAAATATTCAGTGTAAATATTGACTAAAATAAACTGTAAAGGAAAGGTCTAAGGGAAAAAAAAAACATAAAATTGANCTGCCTAGTCATAGACTGGGAAGCAGGACACAAAATCAATATTTTTATAATCAAGTGTGTTTTTCTATAAGCATAAAACTTCTAAATAAAATATTCAGTGTAAATATTGACGAAAATAAACTGTAAAGGAAAGGTCTAAGGGAAAAAAAAAACATAAAATTGAGCAAAATTTAAGCAATTACAATTGGGTAACCACAGATTAAGCATTTACTCTATTCTCAACAATATATATTTATGTACATATATATGCATATATATGTAAGTATATAAAATCAAACTTCTGATATTCTCTCACAACTAATTTCCATAGCCTGACTTTTACTCTTTAACTTCATAAATCTTTCAGTGTTGTGCCAGGAGCTAGTGGTATTTTAAAACTTAATGCATATCTACTTTTGGTAGGCTTTTATACAGATACTCAGTCCCTAATTGAATAAAAAGTAGTTCGCATTTTTACCATCTTAGTTCTTTCATTAAGCTCTTCAACTGACTACCTAAGGCCATCCTATTTTAATTTGATAAGGGAAATAGAACCAAATCATTTTGTATCATTTTCTTTTAAGGAATACTGAGAAGAGGAAATTAATATGTATTGATTCTCCTTTCTTAGGACTGATTTAAGAAAACTCTGTGAAATCCCATATTTGCCCATTTTGCTAATTTCTACTTTTACACTCTACTTCTGAAAAGTGGTCATCAACTTTTCCAAAGCATGCTTAAACTGCTGCTGCTTAATTTTAAATATGCTGAATTTTATTGCTGTGAAAGTATGAACACATCCTAAGCAAATCACACTGCAACTATATTAAGTGAAACCAGAGAATGACTTACCCCCAAACAGTAGCTAGTTTTCCCAATGGAAGTAATTAATCCTTTCAGTACAGTTCAGAGTAAAAATCAAGACCATCAGTTTAGAGTATAAATAGAAATACATTCTAGGTTCTCTAGGTTGTCCTAAGAAAAACATCTATTTCTGCTTTATTGACCATGCCAAAGCCCTTGACTGTGTGGACCCATAATAAACTGTGGAAAATTCTGAAAGAGATGGGAATACCAGACCACTTGATCTGCCTCTTGAGAAACCTAGATGCAGGTCAAGAAGCAACAGTTAGAACTGGACATGGAACAATAGACTGGTTCCAAATAGGAAATGGAGTATGTCAAGGCTGTATATTGTCACCCTGCTTATTTAACTTCTATGCAGAGTACATCATGAGAAACACTGGGCTGGAAGAAACACAAGCTGGAATCAAGATTGCCAGGAGAAATATCAATAACCTCAGATATGCAGATGACACCATCTTTATGGCAGAAAGTGAAGAGGAACTAAAAAGCCTCTTGATGAAAGTGAAAGAGGAGAGTGAAAAAGTTGGCTTAAAGCTCAAGATTCAGAAAACTAAGATCATGGTATCTGGTCCCATCACTTCATGGCAGATAGATGGGGCAACAGTGGAAACAGTGTCAGACTATTTTGGGGGCTCCAAAATCACAGCAGATGGTGATTGCAGCCATGAAATTAAAAGATGTTTATTCCTTGGAAGGAAATTTATGACCAACCTAGATAGCATATTGAAAAGCAGAGATATACTTTGCCACTGAGGTCCATCTAGTCAAGGCTATGGTTTTTCCAGTGGTCATGTATGGATGTGAGAGTTGAACTGTGAAGAAAGCTGAGCACCAAAGAATTGACTCTTGAGAGTCGCTTGGACTGCAAGGAGATCTAGTCAGTCCATCCTAAAGGCGATCAGTCCTGGGTGTTCATTGGAGGGACTGATGCTGAAGCTGAAATTCCAATATTTGGCCACCTTATGCCAAGAGTTGACTCATTGGAAGACTCTGATGCTGGGAGGGATTGGGGGCAGGAGGAGAAGGGGACGACAGAGGATGAGATGACTGGATGGCATCACCTTCTTGATGGACATGAGTTTGAGTGAATGGAAGTTGGTGATGAGCAGGGAGGCCTGGTGTGCTGTGATTCATGGTGTCGCAGAGTCGGACATGACTGAGTGACTGAACTGAACTGAACCGAAGACTTCGTGAGTGCAAAGAAGAAAAAACAGGCAAAATTAAGTGAAAAGAAATTATAGGCAACATATTTTTTTTAAGATGTGATATGAAAAAACCTGAAAACCCACTCTCAGACCTTACAATTTCTGTAGGTGAAAGGAATGTCACAACAGTACATATAGGTATAGGGTTTTTAAAAATATCTAAATTTTTAAGACTTACCTCAGCGAAACAGCTTCTGACTTGTAGAATCTTGGAGAAAAGGGTAGCCAATCAGCATAACCAAATTTTTCTTGAATATCAGATTCCAACATTAATACATAATCAAAATCAAAGGCAGGCATCAGCGGTCATGCTTCACATCTTTCCTGAAAAGCAAAAGATATGGACAGAAAGGATGACAACATGTTAGCATGGAGAGATCATCTAAAGAAATCATAACTAAGTAATCACCATTAACAATAAATTGTTATATTGTCATTGTGCATTTTCTTGTTATATTAGCTCCCAGATAGTCTATTACTTCTAATCTCTTCCTGCTTGTTCTGGTGCTTGATGCTTTTTGATAGTACAAGAGAGAAAATCAAGAAAGAATGCTCATTTTGCATTTTCATCTCATGAGTCTTTCCAGAACACTGAGAAATGTTTATTTCCTCATTGCTATACCCACTGGCATACTGCTGCTGCTAAGTCGCTTCAGTCGTGTCCGACTCTGTGTGACCCCATAGACAGCATCTCACCAGGGTCCCCCGTCCCTGGGATTCTCCAGGCAAGAACACTGGAGTGGACTGCCATTTCCTTCTCCAATGCAGGAAAGTGAAAAGTGAAAGTGAAGTTGCTCAGTCGTGTCTGACTCTTAGCGACCTTATGGACTGCAGCCTACGAGGCTCCTCCGCCCATGGGATTTTCCAGGCAAGAGTACTGGAGTGGGGTGCCATTGCCTTCTCTGCACTGGCATACTGCTATGTAGTAAAACTAGTGAGTAGCATACAAAATAAAAACCAACATTCTAAGTGCAAATTTTGATATTAATGACAACTAATGAGGACTAACACTGTGGTCTTTTATATAGATATGTCTTAGAAAATGTCTCTCATTAGTGTATAATGGCATCATTTAGAAATTTTTTGGAAAATATAGCAATTTTATCTTAATTAAAATATTCTTCTAAAAGAATTCACTTTCAGTAAGTCAATGGTCCTGAGTGCTGGGAAACATTATCTTTTCAATAATAATTAGACAAAAATGCAATCACTGTGATTGTACCATGGAAAAATTTATCATAAGTTTCATATAAAATCATTTTCTCCTGTTGGAGAGTTTGTCTTTCCTTTGGAATGATTCTGAGGTGAACCATTACAAATGATTATTGAGGGACATAATTAAAGTTGTGCTGCCTTCTGATGTTTGGGGGCATAAAATATCACTTGTTCTTTTGATGTTTTTTTGTAATTTGTGTGTTTTTTTTTTAATGCCTAGGTAGCTTAGTTTATTATTATGGCTAGGTGACAGTGTATGATAATACTCCTACTCATGATGATGCTCAGGAATAGAGAAGTGTTAGATAAAATGTAGAGTAACTGGGGAAAAGATTTGTCTTGTGCCACTGCTGCTGCTGCTGTCGCTTCAGTCGTGTCCGGCTCTGTGCGACCCCATAGACGCCAGCCCACCAGGCTCCACCATCCCTGGGATTCTCCAGGCAAGAACACTGGAGTGGGTTGCCATTTCCTTCTCCAATGCAGGAAAGTGAAAAGTGAAAGTGAAGTCACTGAGTCGTGCCCAACTCTCAGCAACCCCATGGACTGCAGCCTATCAGGCTCCTCCGTCCATGGGAGTTTCCAGGCAAGAGTACGGGAGTAGGGGGTGCCATTGCCTTCTCCGGTCTTGTGCTAGCCACATGAATTTTAAGAATAGCTTTACTTTTTGACATTGAATAGGAGAATTTTTAATAGCTAGTGTCTTTCTTTTATTTGCCTGTATACATCAGTAAATGTCTGCATTCATTAAATTAAATGTGGGCTTTTATTTTTTAAATAAATAAAATATAATTGAAGCAGTTCCTTTGGAGTAGAGAGGAATATGAATGGAGGGACCCAGCATAGCTTTTGTTTCTTCTGACTCTCTGCTTTTGTTATTGTTTTTCATCACTTTAGAGAAGCTATTTTGATGAGAGACTTTGGAAAATTATGTATATAACATTTTGTTTTGGGATCCAAATGACAAAAGCTAGCAAAAATTTTGGAGATGGTGATTCTAACCACCTGTACTGAAAATTTTATAATATTGTGGCTTCAGTAACATTGATAGACAGCCTTCTTTGTGCAAAAGTTGTTTGAAGGGGTGGCGGCAATGGAAAGGCTCTTCAAGTGACTTGTTGGGTAGCATTCTTCAAAAGGAAGATCCGGAGCAGAAGCAGAATGTGATGGGTATCACGTATATACTGGAGCTGGTTTGCAAACACAGTGACAACTTTTGCTGGGGAGAGGTCCTGGGAAACATGTGGAAATCATAAAGAGCCTGGTGGTTCTGTGTGAATAACTGAGAGTATTGTATAGGGATATTGGTTTATTGAGTTTATGTGTGGGTTTATTTGTACTCAGCAGAGAAAATGGTTTAAACATTTGGGGGTTGTATATTTTAGCCTATCTTAGTTGTAATCTCTAGATTAAGTCAGAATAAAGCCTAGATCCCCAAATGTTGTGTCACGATAGTTGATGTTAGCTGTCTCACTGATGTGTCATACAAAGGTTTGTCTCTCGCTCAGGTGTCTTCCATTTTGAGTTATACTGCAAGAAGATCATGATTTCTCTGTTCACTGCAACAGGGAGAGGGAGGGATGGAGGAGGAATCTGACTCCTGGTATCAAAATCTGTATTAGTAAGTCTTCAGAGAAACTATCAGTGAGACATAAATAGATTAATAGATTGATCATCTATTTATTCATCGTCAAGAAATTTATTACTAATATGAGTTATAGAATTGGCTCTCACGATTATGAGGGTGAGCAGGCCCCAAGATTCATAGGATAAATTAGCAAACTGGAGACCAGGAGAGCCAATAGTTTAGCTTTAGCCCAAAGACACGAAAAAAAAAAAAAGTGTCCAAGTTTGAAGGCAGTTAGGCAGGAAGAATTCTTTCTCACTCAGGGGAGGACCAGTCTTTTTGTTCTATTCAAGCTTTCAACTGATTAAATAAGGCTCATTCAAATCAGGGACAGCAATCTGCTTTACTCATCATCTACCAATTTAAATGCTAATCTCATTCAAAACATTCTCACAGAAATACCCAGAATAATACTTGACCAAATGTCTGGGCACCTCATGGCCTAGTCAAGTTGTCACATAAAATTAACGATTACTAGTCTATACCTTGCAACTGGACACCCATACAAATCTCCTTAAGCCATTCTATGTTTAAATAAAGACAATACCTAGGTCATAATTCTACATAAAATGGTATAACTATCCTGTGTATAACAGGAAAATAACTTCTTTCCCAGGAAAGGATGTAAAGTTCTTGAGTGATGTTTACTCTTCTCGATGTCCCATATTTAAATCCTATGATGTAAAGTTAACAATACTTACCTACTATAACATAAAGTCAAGCTATCAACATCTTGTGTTACATTATAAGGAAATAAGAAACAGGAGAAAAAGAAACACTTGCTTAAAATTATACACACAAAAACTATTTGCTATAATCTTAACAATATAAGGTAGAAATACATAATGACAATTACAGTCCTTCGTGAGCCCTAAACATCTCCAGTATGACAACTGAAGTTTGACAAGTAAAAAGCACATATACATGTCAGTTGTACCAAACCTTGAAAGTCAAACAGACATTTGTACTGTTGGAGCATGTGAGGAGGTTTTACTTGAGTATCAATTCTACTTTTTTTGCCTAAGTAGGAAGAAAAAAAAAAAAAAAAAACTTTTATGCCTCAGTTCTGGATGACTCTCCTATTGATTTTTTGCTCCCCAAACTGATGATCTATCCACATTGGCTATTTCCTTAGAGAATCTCAGACATTTTCACAGTAGAGTCTGCATTAGTCAAATATGAAGTGAGCCGGTTTATTCATTAAGCAATGAAAGTCCACAGTAGACTGTACCATCTTGTAGTCATTTTTGAGATGTAGACAAACCTCATCACCTCTTCTAATACTTTTTTGGGGATTAAAGAAAAGATAACAAAATAAATTCACCACGTTTATTCCACTTATTGGACTTATTCCATAGTATGGTGCTGCTATGTCATCTTCCCATCCAAAGCATCCATCGCACAGAAATAAAATAAGAAACAGGCCTGCTTCTACCCTTGAAGACTTTTCCATGAGTCATGTTCTCTATCCAGGATTAAACTAAATACTAGGTATACTTGAAGATTTCTTGTTTATCTTCTTCTCAAGCAACTATATGAAAATAATGTTATAATTTTAGTAATACTAATTTTACTAAAAAGCCACAGTGGAAAGAGAATAGGTAAAAACCCAGAAGAAAGGAGAAAGGAAAGAGAACAATAAGGAAGCATGTTGCCACAGGAACTTCTGCCAGAGAAACAAAAATTAAAGAGATAATTTTACTACCAAATACTTAAGTGATTTCCTAGGTCTTTTTAACTTTTTTATTCTCCAGCAGTTTGATTGCAGCAGTTGCCTTCTAGTCTGGATCTCTTTACACGATATTTAAAAACTTGATAGATTCATCCACTAATGAGAATATTACATTTATATTTGGAATCAAAGACACATGGCTTGACCCAATTAATATGCAGAATAAGGTTCTCTTCATCACAGCTTCTTTCAGTAGATGTGTCCAGTGGGGATGCTAAGCAAGTCACCTAGTTCTTATTTACATAATATTCTTCATTTAAGCAAACTCATGGTTATACAATTTATTACAGATTGCTTCAGCATGTAGAAAGGTGTACAGAATATGTGTAAGTGTGTGTGTTGTTATATGTGTTTGTGTATATGGATTCTGATGCAAAACAATTGAAAACTAATTTGAGATTGGACACAATCAAATCTCCTATTCAGTTTTATAGGTTTTCCTGCTCAGCCTCTATTTTTTTTTTTTTTGACTCACAGCCTTACCTTTAGTCTTTGTTCTGAAAGAATGTGGTCACTATCACTGCTTTGTGACAAGACAGATTTTCAGTCAACATGTTTGCAGTATGAACATTTCTTCTCATACTGTACTTACCTGCTTTGATGTTTCTGACTCCATCCTTAGATAGGATTTCTTGTGTTATTTTCTTCTCTCAGATCAAAGAAATGTCACAAAGCCCAGGGATTTCATATCTTAGTGTACAAAAAATTCAAGGGTATAAAGTTTATCAAGATTTAAAAGAAACATTTGAGTAATACAACTCTGATAGCCAGGTGTTCCTTGCAGCTTTATGGTATCACCTGGGAATGACAGAACTGAGACCAGGTCCAGAAATCACAATATATATTTTTTTCTGGGTACAAAATACAGTTTACAAAGAGCATTCATATATATCAGCTAATAGCATATTTATAGCAACTCTAAAGAAAGACGGAGCAGATCTTATCTTAATTTTGCCAACCATAAAATCAGGAGCCAAAGAATTTTAAATAAGTAATATTATTTTAGCGGTGGGACGATGATTAGAAATTATCTGCTGCTGCTGTTGCTAAGTTGCTTCAGTCGTGTCTGACTCTGTGCTACCCCATAGATGGCAGACCACCAGGCTTCCCTGTCCCTGGGATTCTCCAGGCAAGAACACTGAAGTGAGTTGCCATTTCCTTTTCCAATGCATGAAAGTGAAAATTGAAAGTGAAGTCGCTCAGTCGTGTGTCAAACAATGCTAGTTTAAGTTTATATGGCTGATAAGGGGTAGAACCAGGACTCTGGTTCTTGAGTTAGAATTGAATTCTTTAGCAAGAATTTAGATTCAAAAACTGGGTAAATCAGTTGAGATCTATGAGATCTTAAAGACCAGAGTCAGACCACACATAAGCAATAGAGCCAGTGGTCAGGGTGACTGAGTATTAAGACTAGAGTGCTGTAAACAAGCAGAAGACTCCTGGGTTCTTATGGAAAAGTGCTGGAGAGGGGCTCTGAATTGGGTGTGTGCTAAGTCAATTATCATGTTGATATAAAGGTAGAGTCAGAAGAGACCTTGGTGTCTGTGCAGAATATTCAGACTGTGAAAGGAAGAACTTGGTCATCCAGCCTGACTCTCAAACTCTTAAAGACAAAAATTTGTATAGCATTTGTACAGAGTCACAGTCACAGATGAATCACAGACAAGATTTAATACCAGTCTGGCAACAGGCATTGATAGAATGCTGGAACACTGATCACTTGGGTGTGGCCTTAGGGAGTCAGCTTTTATTACACAGGATGGTTTTAAGTTAAAGTGAGGACAATACACTAGGGAGGGAGGGCTTTAAAAAAAGACTTTGAGCTGCAAAGCCCTTTCTTCAAAAGCTATCATCTGTGGCTACCCAGTCTGTAAGAGAGGTACATGTTGCTGAAGGTTGGTGGGGGACTCAGACTCCTGTCTTCTCCAACTCACCCCACAGTTAGCCCCTGAGGTACACTTCCAAGTCCCTCATGATCTGTAGAGCATTATTTAAAAATCACTAGATTAGATGATTTACCACAATACTTTCACTGCTAAAAATACTAGGTGACTGTGGTTCTAGATGCAGCTTTTGACATTCTATAATAAAGGTAAAGGGAGTGTGTGTTTGCTCTAGTTTACAATGTTTGCCTATGGTTGACTTGTATATAGAGTCAGATCTTATACAAGTCAGATCCTCGCCCCCATCTGACTTTTACAGGACTCTTCAGTTTGGGGATGTGACAGAGAATAAGGATTAAAGAGGGGGAAAAAATACACGTCAAGGTTATAATTCCCTTTTCCCAGGGCCAGGGGATTCATTGCTTTCCAGGGTGGGGCGGTCAGTCCCTCCAGATGGCCTGAGGGATTGAACGTTAGCAATATAAGCAACAATCTGCTGTCACATCAGATATGCTTTTCTGAAAACGGCAAAGCCCAGCAGAGTGGACAGTACTGCTTTATTGTTACTCCCAGTTTGGCTATTCTCTGACTTTGGAATTTTGTGTGTATATCACTTGACACAGTACTTAGCATGGTATTTAGCATGCTACCTGGAGAGTCAAGAGACCTAGAACTGGCAGCCCTGGTTTGCCAGTTCTTAGTTTTCTGACCTTGGGCATATTAGGGTGTTTGGAGGAGTAAATGAGCTAAGCAGCAGCACCAAACCATATAGCCAAGGAATATAATAGCACCTATAAATGATAAGGTACAACTAACCCACCAGCAAACACAGTACTAACACAATTTCTTTGCTGTGACTAGTCTTTTCAGCAGCAAAACTATAATAGCAAAGTATCTGATAAACACGTTTCTGGGGGTGGAGCATCTTATATTTCTATCCAAGAAGCTTTGTGATCTTTCTAGAGGTGGAGTCAGGTTTTGGTGGGGGGCTATAACACCAGAGTCTCACTGCTTCTGTCTGGCCCAGTCTCAAAGGATTCTGCAGGGGTAATTCTGTTACCAGTTTTATGGAGGTGGAGTAAAGGGAAGAGAGGTAGGATTACCTGGTATGGGATCTAGGGCGGGTGTGGGAGAGCAACCTAACATTCTTAGAGACAAAAGATACTCCTACCTGAAGTGACAATACTTATTATCAAGGAAGTGTAGAGATCTTTTCTTTGCTGCTGATATAATAAGCAGGTGACATCAGGCCACAGGGGACATCCATTTTCATAGTACATCAACGTTTCCTTGATTTTGCTGTTAGTGATTGGAGATATATAATTGACCTCTGTTCATTTGTGAAGGCTTATCATTTGTATGATTTCAGATTTCAATAATAAGATAATTTGATTGACAAGGGGAAAACTAGACTTCGAGAGAATCACATAATGGACCATCCATAATGTGGGATCTTCCAATATTTTCTAGAAAAATGTGATGGAATCTTTCTGAGTAAGTTCAAATAGGGGAGAAACAATATTAAATAATACTAAATACTGCCATGGAGTTTGGGACACTAAGGTTGATTGGGCTATTTGTTTAGTGATGTTCCCCAGGGTTATTTTGTTGAGAGTTTGCTGTTAAGTGGTCTAATTGTGTCAGTGGATGGGGGCCTTTTCAATTTGCATAATTTCCTCAGGGGACCAAAGCTGCTAATTTGGTGATTAATTATCCATATTATGCAATGTTTATTTGACCATGCCTAGATTAATTTCTTTTCCCCAGCAAATCACATTTAGATATAAATTTGCATATCTTGATTACATTTTAATGCCTTGGCTATCATTGTCTCTTCCTTGGCCACCTCATCAGATTACAGAAGAGTGCTCAAGCAGAGAATGATGGAATGTCTTCAATGACATTGCACATCAGTGGACAGAAAATGCACATGGCTTATTTTTAATGAAGAATGTGTTCTTTCATAATCAAGTGAGTTATGACATCTAATGTACAATATATTTTGTGTTTTGACCATTTCCATTCCACCATTTTCAATCAATTAAAATAAAATAGCCTTAATTAACATTTTGAATACTGCTATATGTTCATCCCTTTATATGTCAAAATATTTTATTTCCATGCATTTGTAATCTTGTATTTTGCTGTCTGCATGCTGGGTTAGTATTCAAAGTCTCTGATTAGTTAATCTTCCATCCAATTTTTTCCAAGATTGAAAACCACCAGAATTCTGGTGGCACTGCACCATTGGTTTCTTGTAGTCAAGGACTGAGTCTCAATTGCTCTTTTATTTAATTTATTTAATAGAGTGTCTTCACTGTTATCCTTATTGCAAAAATATATGATAATTGATATTTATAGCTACACTTAATCTTGAGCACTGTTTGGGTTCAAACAGTGTAAACGGCTTTACTTGCATCATCTCCTTTAGATGTCAAACCATCTTATGAGAAAAGCATAGTTTTGTTTGCTTTTCAGTGAGACAGTGAGCTTCAGAGACATACAGAAAGGCATCTGTTCAAGGTAAGACAACTAGGAAATCACGTGACTAAAATTAGAAGCTGTCTTCCTCCCTCCCTCCTTCCCTACTTTCTTTATTTCCATCATCTCTTCACAAAGTATGACCATATGTCACAGCCAATCTCTTACTGTTGACAGCCTCTTATTTAATATTTGCCTACCATTTTTACTTCATATCTCTAAAAAAAAGTTGGTTTATTTCTCAAACACCTTTTAACCATTCTCAGGCTGCAACCTGTTTGTTAGTCTCTCAAATATTCTCATCATTTATATTGACTTCTACTCACCCTATAGGCAGCCTATAGGCTCAGCTTCCTTAGTCAGCTCTATCAGTTCTTACCTTCCAGTACTCAGAGCTGACCAGCAGAACTGAGGGTATCACAAAACTTTGTTATATCCTCTATGATTGTCTTACTTTGTAACTTACCTAAAGTTCATAGCTACTTAGAAATTTTTGTATACTCCTTGTTGCCAGAGTCACATGGCTGTTTTAATTACTTCACAACTTATTTATGACATTTGTGTGACATTTAATATATTCTGCTTTATGTTGTGTATATGTGTGTGTGTGTAATTCTTGACTATATCTCTTAGAGGTCAGTCCTAATTTTTAATCAATTTTGTAGCCCCCATCATAAGATGGCTCAGTGATAAAGAATCTGCNGGGACACTAAGGTTGATTGGGCTATTTGTTTAGTGATGTTCCCCAGGGTTATTTTGTTGAGAGTTTGCTGTTAAGTGGTCTAATTGTGTCAGTGGATGGGGGCCTTTTCAATTTGCATAATTTCCTCAGGGGACCAAAGCTGCTAATTTGGTGATTAATTATCCATATTATGCAATGTTTATTTGACCATGCCTAGATTAATTTCTTTTCCCCAGCAAATCACATTTAGATATAAATTTGCATATCTTGATTACATTTTAATGCCTTGGCTATCATTGTCTCTTCCTTGGCCACCTCATCAGATTACAGAAGAGTGCTCAAGCAGAGAATGATGGAATGTCTTCAATGACATTGCACATCAGTGGACAGAAAATGCACATGGCTTATTTTTAATGAAGAATGTGTTCTTTCATAATCAAGTGAGTTATGACATCTAATGTACAATATATTTTGTGTTTTGACCATTTCCATTCCACCATTTTCAATCAATTAAAATAAAATAGCCTTAATTAACATTTTGAATACTGCTATATGTTCATCCCTTTATATGTCAAAATATTTTATTTCCATGCATTTGTAATCTTGTATTTTGCTGTCTGCATGCTGGGTTAGTATTCAAAGTCTCTGATTAGTTAATCTTCCATCCAATTTTTTCCAAGATTGAAAACCACCAGAATTCTGGTGGCACTGCACCATTGGTTTCTTGTAGTCAAGGACTGAGTCTCAATTGCTCTTTTATTTAATTTATTTAATAGAGTGTCTTCACTGTTATCCTTATTGCAAAAATATATGATAATTGATATTTATAGCTACACTTAATCTTGAGCACTGTTTGGGTTCAAACAGTGTAAACGGCTTTACTTGCATCATCTCCTTTAGATGTCAAACCATCTTATGAGAAAAGCATAGTTTTGTTTGCTTTTCAGTGAGACAGTGAGTTTCAGAGACGTACAGAAAGGCATCTGTTCAAGGTAAGACAACTAGGAAATCACGTGACTAAAATTAGAAGCTGTCTTCCTCCCTCCCTCCTTCCCTACTTTCTTTATTTCCATCATCTCTTCACAAAGTATGACCATATGTCACAGCCAATCTCTTACTGTTGACAGCCTCTTATTTAATATTTGCCTACCATTTTTACTTCATATCTCTAAAAAAAAGTTGGTTTATTTCTCAAACACCTTTTAACCATTCTCAGGCTACAACCTGTTTGTTAGTCTCTCAAATATTCTCATCATTTATATTGACTTCTACTCACCCTATAGGCAGCCTATAGGCTCAGCTTCCTTAGTCAGCTCTATCAGTTCTTACCTTCCAGTACTCAGAGCTGACCAGCAGAACTGAAGGTATCACAAAACTTTGTTATATCCTCTATGATTGTCTTACTTTGTAACTTACCTAAAGTTCATAGCTACTTAGAAATTTTTGTATACTCCTTGTTGCCAGAGTCACATGGCTGTTTTAATTACTTCACAACTTATTTATGACATTTGTGTGACATTTAATATATTCTGCTTTATGTTGTGTATATGTGTGTGTGTGTAATTCTTGACTATATCTCTTAGAGGTCAGTCCTAATTTTTAATCAATTTTGTAGCCCCCATCATAAGATGGCTCAGTGATAAAGAATCTGCCTGCAATGCAGGAGATACAGGAGATGTGGGTTTGATTCATGGATCGCGAAAATTTGCTGGAGGAGGAGACAGCAACCCTCTGCAGTATTCTTGCTTGGGAAATGCCATTCNATTTTGTAGCACTCATCATAAGATGGCTCAGTGATAAAGAATCTGCATGCAACGCAGGAGATACAGGAGATGTGGGTTTGATTCATGGATCGGGAAAATTTGCTGGAGGAGGAAACAGGAACCCTCTGCAGTATTCTTGCTTGGGAAATGCCATTCAGAGGACCCTGGAGGGCTACAATCCGTAGGGTCGCAAAGAGTCAGGCATGACTGAGCACAAGCATACACATTATANCCTGCAATGCAGGAGATACAGGAGATGTGGGTTTGATTCATGGATCGCGAAAATTTGCTGGAGGAGGAGACAGCAACCCTCTGCAGTATTCTTGCTTGGGAAATGCCATTCAGAGGACCCCGGAGGGCTACAATCCGTAGGGTCGCAAAGAGTCAGGCATGACTGAGCACAAGCATACACATTATATCTGTTAAACTTTTATTTATATGTCAACAAGTATTTATTGAATGAATTCTATGTGTTAGAAAGCTCTAAGAACAGAGAATTCTGCAGTATCCCAAATGAGAACATATTCTATCAAGAGACAGACAAAAAAAAAAAGCAGATAAATAATCAAAATTATAGTAGATAATAATTAAGGTACTTATCCCCTCAAGACTATGAGAAATGATTAAAAAAAAAAAAGCAGCTCTTTCTTGTCTGCCTTTTGAAGTTGTTTTAGGGATGATACATTAGGTAACACCTATATGCCTCCCAAGTGGAAGGAATCCTTAGCTAGATGTCAAGGCACCTCGGGCCTACTCACAAATTAGACATGAATCTCTTCATGTCCTCTCCTGTAAAATGAAGGAGCAGGCCTGGATAATCATAATTCCTTCTAGCTTAGTACAGTATGTTTCCAAGATCTGTGATGCTTCTATTCATATCTAGAGGCCCCAACTGATTAGTCAAAGTATGCAGATATCTTCAAAAAGATACTTTAAATGTCTCCTGGGAAGAGTTTCATTTTAATAACTATTACGGCAACAGGAACACTGTGTCTTTTATTAAATTTGTCTGTTCCCTGGTGCTGATAGCATCTTCAGAATATAAAGTACACAATATAATGTAATGAAGCACAGTTTAGAATTGTTTTCATAATAGTGCATGCCATGGTACTCAGCCATAAAATATGAACCTAAAGTACATCTTGTTCTGTAAACTCATAATTTTCAACTGTCTAAAAACTGAGTGTAAAAAGGAAATTAATAAGAGAAAAACATTTCACGGCATACATGAACAACTTTAAAAAAATTATGTTTGTTGTAGGAAAAAAAAGCACAAAGGTCATTCTTCTGGAATTTGATAATCTAAAAGATTTTTATGTTTTTTGTTTCCGCTGATAATTATCATTGTCACATGTATTTATTCATTGACTTATTCTGTAATTCTCTTAACAAGCATTGGTTTAGCAGTTAGCATGTACTCAGCTCCTCTTTAAGATCAGCTAATGAACAGATTAATTAGTATTAAAAGAAAAGGTGGCCCCAGAAACTTGGAAACCATGAGGTTTTAGGTTAAGGATAAGTGAATATATTGTCCAGATGATAAATATCAGCTGAAGTTGAATGCTTTTAACTTGAGTTTTGCTAACCTGTAGGATTAACTTAAAGTGACTTTTTCTAGTAGCATTGCTCAGTTGACTTTGGAAGATCACTAGTTAACATGAGCATTTGGTAAATAAAAGTCCAGATTGGATGCAAAGCTTAGAGTGGTAATGCAGCTTTGTTAATCAACTTTCTTGCCATTGGGAACAAATTATGGGTTTGGTTTTTGTGGATCAAGATAATAATGGCATTAATGATATGATTATTTATTATACACGACATATGCCATAGCCTTTATTCTTTCATTGTATAGGTGCCATTTCACCATATTATTGGGAGAAAATGGAAAAAAATAGCAAAGTTATTGTCTTTAAAATGCTAATCAGGAGACTCATAGTTACAGTGGCATGTAATAAATACTTAGGAGGGTATGGGAAGCAGGTACTAATGGTAACCTGGACAATTTACACACTGTGTGTTTTGACTGTTTAAAATCTTAAGGTAAATATGACAATCTATATTATACAGATAAAGAAATTAAGGCCAGAAATGGTAAGTGACCAGACCAAGGTCATACAGGTAGAAATTGTGACAGCTGACACTTTAACCCTTAGTTCCAAAGCACTTGCTCTGTTTGCTACAACAGAGGTTATCGTTCCTGTTTCTTTCCCAAATACTTGCCTGCTTGCTGATGGCCATGGGGAAAATGATTAAGAGAATGTGAGCAGATCAATAAAAAGCCAGACAAACAATAACAACTATATACATGAATATACAACACACACACTATATACACAAATATTAACATATATACAAACTATCATATGCCTATATTCACATATACACATACATATTCTAGTTTTTTTGAGTCAAACGACTCATCGTTACGCAAAATCATCACGGTGTAAGAGGAAAAAACTGACTTGTGGAGACAGATGACGGTATTTAAATTTTATTTTCAACACATGCAAAGTGAAACTGCCTTCTTTAAAGGTTCTTGTTCCATATCTGTAAAATGACATTAATAATATTTACTAGTTCCATATGTTGTATAATACACATTCAATAATGCACTTGTATGTCACTGTAAACATTAAATGTTCTACATATATCAGTAATTTATTTTAAAGGTGGTGATTTGTATGAAATTTTCAGATGCCAAAGTAAACCTACAAGCATCTCTGCTCAGAATCCAGTGGAGGTGAATTTGAGGCAGCAGCAGACATAATGAAAAGTTACATGAATAATTGCATTCCTCTTTTCATTGTATTTTTGATGATTTATTTTGATACAAATGTGTGGAGTTATCTGGACAAATAACATTTCTTATGCAGAAGAAAAACTCTATGTTGCTAGATTCAGTGGCCAGTTTCCAGGTGTCAGTTTCCGGAACACAGAGATGACTGTTGCTCGCTTTTGCCTTTAAGGTGGTGGTGGTGATTTAGTAGCTGAGTTGTGTCCAATCCTTTGCAACACCATGGACTGACTGTAGGCCTCCAGGCTCCTCTGTCTATGGGATTTTCCAGGCAAGAATACTGGAATGGGTTGCCAGTTCCTTCTCCAGGGGATCTTCCCAACCATGGAATCAAACCCACATCTCCTGCAATGCAGGCAGATTCTTTACTGCAGAGCCACCAGGGAAGCCCTTATACCATTATAGACACTATTCAAATCTCTTTTGGTGATTCTTCATCATTTCCTGTCTTCTTGAGCCTACAGTGTCCTTGTGATTAGGGCATGGACTTCTTTTTTCCCAATCTATTCACCACCTTGGTGATCTCATCCTCTCTGATGACTTTTAATGTTATTTAGATCTTGAACATTTATTTCTCCACACCAACATTTATTTTCCCAACACAAGCTGAGCTCCAAACTCATAAATCCAACAGCCTATTGACATTTTCACTTGGATGTCAAAAACACATCTCAAATTTAACATGATCCACACTGAACGAATATTACTACTGTTCACTCTTAACTTGTCCTTCAACTTTCTTTCATTTAACTTAACAAAATGTTATTTCTTTAGTTGCTCAGATAACTTTTATATAATTCTTGAACCATTTCTTACCCTCAAATGCCACATGTGGTCTATCACCATATTTGTTTGACTCTACTATCACAGTTTGACCAGTTGTAGATTTCAGTGTTGCCATTAAAACTACCCTCACCTTGCATCTGAATTGGACAAGAGCATACGTATTGTTCTTGCTTCTTTCCTTGTCCTATTTTGTGGGCTGTTTTAACACAGCTGCCAGAGCAAGCAGCTTTTAAAATATAAGTTTGAGCACATCACTTCTTTGCTAGAAACTTTACAATGATTTCCCATTTCACTTAAAAGTTCAAGTCCACAGCAACCTAGGTGACCCATCATTTGTAGACCTTCCCCCACTCTCTGACCTCTTCCTTTGTCTCAGTTTGCCCCAGCCCTGCTAATCCCTGCTGCTCCTTGAAGCCTTAGGCACCTTCTTTTGGTCCTTGACCATCACTATTTATTTACTTGTAGCTTCAAGTGTAGTTTGCTCAGTCGTCAAATATGCAGCAGTTTTGGCAAAAATATGGCATATTCTTTGTGTAGCAATCAAAGTCTGCATTTCTAAGTTGAAGCTAATAAAATGGATCAAGTTGCATTTTCACCCAGAAGTTAGTACCATCTTGAGCTGGTACTATCCTCATAAAAGGAAAACAGGAACTATTAAGTTAACCTAGAAATATATTTAAGACAATTGAATAATGGGAAAGTCACCAGAGTAAGTGAGAAAGCACTTAAGAACTTTTAAAATATCTACTGGAAGGTCTTATTATTTGTTATCTAATTCTATAGTATCATGCTGTATCTAAGTTGATTTGCTTTCTTTATTATAAGTTTATAGAGGGTAAAAACAATAAAAGCAGGGCATTGGCTGCTTAGAGTCCACACTTAGTCACCTAACATATTAGAGTAGCAAGTAGGGAAGAAATAAGCCAGAGCTAGAATAAAATTCCAGCAGCATGGTCTTCACAAAATTATGTGGTGGCCTGAGGATTTGTCCAGGGGTCCCCACTAAGGTGCTATAAAAACCATCTGGTAATTCTGGNCCTAGGTGACCCATCATTTGTAGACCTTCCCCCACTCTCTGACCTCTTCCTTTGTCTCAGTTTGCCCCAGCCCTGCTAATCCCTGCTGCTCCTTGAAGCCTTAGGCACCTTCTTTTGGTCCTTGACCATCACTATTTATTTACTTGTAGCTTCAAGTGTAGTTTGCTCAGTCGTCAAATATGCAGCAGTTTTGGCAAAAATATGGCATATTCTTTGTGTAGCAATCAAAGTCTGCATTTCTAAGTTGAAGCTAATAAAATGGATCAAGTTGCATTTTCACCCAGAAGTTAGTACCATCTTGAGCTGGTACTATCCTCATAAAAGGAAAACAGGAACTATTAAGTTAACCTAGAAATATATTTAAGACAATTGAATAATGGGAAAGTCACCAGAGTAAGTGAGAAAGCACTTAAGAACTTTTAAAATATCTACTGGAAGGTCTTATTATTTGTTATCTAATTCTATAGTATCATGCTGTATCTAAGTTGATTTGCTTTCTTTATTATAAGTTTATAGAGGGTAAAAACAATAAAAGCAGGGCATTGGCTGCTTAGAGTCCACACTTAGTCACCTAACATATTAGAGTAGCAAGTAGGGAAGAAATAAGCCAGAGCTAGAATAAAATTCCAGCAGCATGGTCTTCACAAAATTATGTGGTGGCCTGAGGATTTGTCCAGGGGTCCCCACTAAGGTGCTATAAAAACCATCTGGTAATTCTGGGATAACCAGATTTACAGTGCATTTCTGGACTAATGTATTTATTCAACAAATATTTTCTGAATCTCTAGCATGTTCCTGGCATTATTTCAGGTGTCGGTGATGCTGGGGTGAACAAAAAAATTTCCTTTCCTTATGAAACATAATATAGAGAAATAATAATAATAACACTGCATAGTATTAAGTACATACTATTTTAAGGTAGTGCTTAGTCACTCAGTCATGTCCAACTCTTCGGGACCCTGGCGGGCTACAGTCCATGGGGATTCTCTAGGCAAGAAAACTGGAGTGGGTTGCCTTCCCTTCCTCCAGGGGATCTTCCCAACCCAGGGACTGAACCCAAGTCTCCCAGACTATAGGCAGGTTCTTTACTGTCTGAACCACTGCTTCTGCTGCTGCTGCTGCTAAGTCACTTCAGTCATGTCNATAAGCAGATTGCAAAACTCATGCTAGAGAAGGAGAGAAGAAGCAGAGATTTTGTCTCTAAAGGTTTGTCCTTACATTGGAGGGAGCTTGGGAAACACAACTGGCAATGTAAAGGGTATGGTGGACTTCCTTGGGATGTGAATGGAAGAATGACTGGATAATGTTATTTTGAAGAATTCTATTTTGGTTAGTGGTAATTTTAAAAATTTATTTATTTTTTATTTGAAGGATAATTGTTTTACAGAATTTTGTTGGTTTCCTCTAAACATTAATGTGAATCAGCAATAGGTATGCTAGTGGTATTTTTAATTGGTGGATAAATTAAAAATAGATATTCAGTGGTAAAGAATTTGAGCAAACTCTGGGAGACAGTGAAGGACTGAGAAGTCTGGCATATTGCAGTCCATGGGGTTGCAGAGTCGGACACAACTTAATGATCGAACAACAACCACAACATTTAGGGGTAAAGAGTTAATCCTAACAGCTTAGTTTGGGAAAAAACAAATTCGTGAGTTGAGTATGTCAAAATATCTTAAGAACTGTCTAGACAGGACCCAGTCATTCTAACTAGAGGGGGCAGACAGGTCACCTTATATGTGAGAAATCATACAAGGAAAGTGATTCTGAGGAAGCTGCATACATAAAAGGTTCAGTTTGACAGTTAACGCCCGAAGGCAAAGGTGTCCAAAAATGTAAGCAGAATGGATACTATAGGACTTCCTATCTAAAACATTTCTGAATTCTATTTCACTATTGTCAAATTTAGTGAAATTTATTATGGACTCACTGCTTGCTAAGCCAGGGCTCCCCAGGGGGCACAGTGGTAAAGAATCCACCTGCTAATGCAGGAGACACAGGAGACCGGGGTCTCTTCCATTTTTGTGCTTTCAAAGGTCCCAGTATCACCCTGGCAAACAGTGTGGACCCAACAGTCTAGCAGAAGGCATCAGACACAAAGAGGAGTCCAGGAATACTCAGGAGTGCAGGACTAGAAAAGTGAGGTGCAGATGCAGGCGGAGATCACGGTAAACAGGCATCGGCCAGAATGCATCGCAGTGGCCTGAGTAGTATACCATTGACCAACCCTGGGTTGGGGAGATCCCAGGGAGCAGGAAATGGCAACCTACTCCAGTATTCTCTTGCCTGGAAAATTCCATGGGGAGAGGAGCAAGGCAAACTACAGTTCCTGGGGTTGCAGACAGTCAGACATGACTGAGCAACAGAGACGGAGCAACTGAGCATGTACGCGTGAGCACACACACACACACACACATACACACACACACAGTTGCTAAGCCAGAAGTACACACAGATGAAAAAACACTATACCTGTCCAAGAGAGATGACACATAAATGAGGTACTACAGTGAGAAGTAGGATGTGTACTTTCGCATCCTCAGATGACATTCCAGAAAATATCAATGGCTTAGCTTTCTAAATTTTCACACATACCTGGATATAATTCTTTGTCACACTACATACATAGGTATGCACATATGTGCAGTAAACATGCATGTGTTTACATTTATGTGCAGTATATGACGGGGTTATGATGCTTAGTGATAATCAAGAAAGCCCCTCTAGAAACAGGACATCTGTGACTCTATAACCTTTTTCTAACAGCTATTGGGAAAATTAAACTCTCTGACCTTTCATTTCCTCACCTGTGAAACAAGAGTATTTGTATCTATTCCATAGTCTTATGAAGATTACACTGGTTCAGTACTGCCTCAGTGATAGTCAAGAAATATTAGCTATTCCTTTCATGTTGCTTTTTTGTCATTGTTGCTCTTAGCAACATTTTCTCAGTGGCTATTACTCCATCTATCTTAGAAAATGCATATTGAGAGGATCTTTCCCAGACTTGCACTGTATCAAGAACAGAAACATTTCTGTGACGTTTACTAACAGCACAGTAGTGATCTAAATGCTATACAAGTATTAATTCATTTAATCAGCATAATAATGAGATAGCAATGATGATTATTTTACTGTGTTACAGTGTACTAACAGGGAAGCTCCTCTCCTAACCATTGAATGGGAGGAAAGGCTATTTCCAGAAAACTGGTGCTGACAGGATCCCCTTTATTCTCTCTCTCTCTTATTGGAACATAGTTTCAGATTATTCTACCACTCTCCAACTTCCCTTCTAACAATATACCATGGACATCTTTCTACATTATTACCCATAGATCCATTTCACCATTTTTTAAGTTTACAGAGTTTCAGTTTTGGAAGATGAAGAGTCCTTGGCATGAATGGTGTACTTGCTGCAAAACAATATGCATGTCCTTAATTCCACTGAACTGTACACTTTCAAACGGTTAAGTAGGAAATTTGGTGTTTTATGTATTTTACCTCAACAAAACACTGGAGAAAAAGAAAATAAAACCTACAGAATGCCAAGTCTATGCTAGATTTTGCTCAAATTGCCCCTTATTGAAAGGCATACCGATTACTTGAAAACATTTACTTTTAAAAGCAATGCTGTAATAAATAACATAATAAATTTCTTCAAACACTGATTTTCTGTAGAGTTTGATAAACAATGATAGCTATTATTTACTGAGAGTTTAGTGTGTGCCAAACACTACACCAAGCACTTTATACAAATAATCTCCTTTGAATCTCACAACAACCCTACAAAGCTGACACTCCTTCTTGCTCTCCCCAGGTGATGCCGTATATTCCTTGTACAGGGGTACTTTGTATGAGGTTGCATTGAATATGTGAGATTCTTCCAAAAAGACTTACATATTTGCTTTCCAATAGTAATTTCTGAGAATGTCTATTTCCTCACATCCTAGGTAATCTTCGGAGAAGGCAATGGCAACCCAATCCAGTGTTCTTGCCTGGAAAATCCCATGGACGGGGGAGCCTGGTGGGCTGCCGTCTATGGGGTCGCACAGAGTCGGACACAACTGAAATGATTTAGCAGCAGCAGCAGTAGTAGGTAATCTTGGGTATCACAATTTCTTTTTTTTTAAATTTGTTAGGTTTTTATACAAAATGTTGCCAGACACTGCAGTATTTTTCTCTTGGGAAACATCATTGTTATTATTTTAACCATTCTATGATAGTTGCTACTTTTATTTCACTTTTTGTCCTAAAAGTAAAAGTAGATGTTTTAAAATCTTGGAAATTGATGTTGTGATGGCATTAATTTTGCTGCCTGGGCAACTTGACTTGACATACAAACATATCATAGTTCTGCTGACACACTTGATAAAGATTTGGCTACGCAAAGTCACAGACTTATTTTGGATGACATTTTGTAATTTTTGAAAGCAGACAGAGTAAAATGCCTTACTGTATTTTTAAAGGCCATTTAATCCACTGCAAAGCCATTTCCCTTGGTATGAACAAAATCAATTTTATTAGAATATTTGCCAACCAGAAGCTATATTTATAGACAATGTATGTGGTTTATATTAAGCTATTTCAAAGCCTATATTAATAGAATAATCAGGGCCCTCCAGTCCATACCGGAGGAGGTATGTTTTCTTTTTTTTTTTTTTATTCTTTTTTTAAATTTTTTTTTCTTTTAATACTTTATTCTATTTTACAGTACTGTATTGGTTTTGCCATACATCGACATGAATCATCCACAGGTGTACACGATCTCCCCATGCCAAAGCCCCCTCCCAGCTCCCTCCCCACCCCACCCCC